>CP129456.1:4660000-5260000 GCA_030445155.1 Quercus variabilis
TACCTTAACCTCTCCACAATCATTCAACCACTACAACTTATATGGTCTAGGGTGTTTCAAGGTAGGTAAATTCAATTTTTCCACTAAAGTAGTGCTAGCTACATTAGTACAGCTCCCTCCATCAATAATCATACTACATACCTTATTGTTGACGTGGCATCTAGTATGAAAAATATTCTCCCTTTGTTGTTCCATATCATCCTCTTTGACTTGGGCACTTAAAGCACGCCTAGTCACAAGTGACTCACCCTCCACTGGATACTCCACATTATCATCACAAGCATCCTCAAGTGATGGAATCCGATCATCATCTCCCTCACTTTCAGTTTCCACCTCTCCATCAATACGTGCAATCATGGTCCTCTTATTTGGACATTGTGAAGCTATATGACTTACTCCCAAACAATGAAAACACTTAATATCACGATTACGAGTTTGGGATTCATTTTTACCTTTGTTGACATTGGGAGCTTCATCTCTCCTTTTTGGTGGTTCGGCTTTGGAATTGAAAACAACCCCTTCGTCTTTCCTCCCATTTGACCTCCATGAAGTAGAGGAGCCTGGATTTTGAAATGATCGAGTTCCTTTCCTTTTAAGTTGTCGTTCCACCTTTATTGCCATGTGCATCATGTCCTCCAACTCCACGTAGTGCTGCAACTCCACCATGTTGGCAATGTCCCGATTCAACCCATTCAGAAACCTTGCCATAGTAGCTTCTCTATCCTCCTCTACATTAGCCCGAATCATTGCAATCTCCATCTCCTTGTGAAAGTCATCCACACTCCTATAGCCTTGAGTAAGACTTTATAATTTCTGTTACAAGTCCCTGTAGTAGTGATTAGGGACAAACCGCCTCTTCATGATGGCCTTCATTTCCTCCCATGTCTCAATAGGCCTCTCCTAGTTCCTCCTTCTGTTCATCACAAGTTGATCCCACCATATAATAGCATAGTCAGTAAATTCAATCACAGCTAGTTTTACCTTTTTCTCCTCAGAGTAGTTGTGGCACTCAAAGATGAACTCCACCTTCTTCTCCCACTCCAAGTACGCTTCTGGATCATTTTTTCCTTGGAATGATGGTATCTTCATTTTGATGTTTCCTAGACTTCTGTCAATTCCATCTTGCCATCTTGGATCTCTTCGGAAACCTCTACCATGCCTTTCTCCCCTTGTCGCAAACTTGCCTTCATTGTTCAATGAAGCTTGATCCTCTTCATCTTCAAACTCATCCTCATGGTAGTCATCAGAATCATCCATGCGCGCATGCCTTCCTTGCCTTCTAGCATTAGGGGCTCTTTGTGGACGCTCCTCACGCAAAGAAGCAATAATAGCGTCTTGCCTATCCATCCGATCCCGAATATCATTAAACACCACGTTCATACGTTCAAATTGTTGTTGCATAGCTTGCACCATGATGGATGACTCCCCCCCTCCTTTGTTTGATGCTTCGCCTCTGGAAGACATAATTTTGAAACTACAAAGGAATGTTAGAAATAATTCCTCACAACACTCCCTCACGTGTTTACACTCAAATTATGTCACTCATACTCGTGTTTCACTCTTAAATTGGCTTTTTCCCGATATTAGTCTCACACTCTCTTGCATTTTTCCACTCATAGCTTATCCTTTTTAGTTCTGCTTAATCTAATAAACTTGATCAAGAAATTCAACTTGTAGTATTTAAACTAATACCAATGGCAAGAAAATATGACAGAAACACTAAATCAAAGGAATAGGACAAAAGAAAATAATATTTTGGTATGAGAGAATTGAAACTACAAACAATTTTTTTTTTCTCTTTTTATTTTCTGTAGTCTCTTCTTTTTTTTTTTTTTTTTTTTGGGAAGCTTGGTGCATGATTTTAACCTAGTGCATGTCACAAAATAAGAACGAGAAACAAAGAACACAAAAGGAACAAGACAGGATGATAACAGGAAACAAAAGATAAAGGGAAAGAAAACTGATTTTAGAACATGTGCTCTGATACTAAATGATGCGAACCTCAAACGACACGCTTTGAGACCCAACAAACAGTATTGGAATAATTGCCCAAGAAAGCTAAAATTCAAATTTTGATAGAACCCTGACTCAACGTTTATAAGTGAAATGCGAACCAAAGGTATAAGTAACAGACCTTGACCCAATGATTATAATGGAATCATGAACCAAAGGTATAAAGTTTGAACGCCACAAGGAAGAATCCCTGATAAGTTCACAGTTCTTAAAGAATCAAAAGAAGAGCAAAGCCTCACCTTTTCTGATTTTTTATTCAATAATCTATTATTACAATGAGTGCATGCTATTTATAAGGCATGACTGAAAATAGAAAAATATAAAAAAACGAACTAAATAATAAAACCCTAAATAAAAGTTGATTTAGACTGAAATTAGCATATCCCAAATAGGAAAAATAGTTAAAAACGTTCTAAATAATAAAAGCCTAAAATTAAGGTAGATCTAGTCCAAAAATAGATGCTCCAAACTAGAAAAAATATCTATTAACTGATATGGAGCTGGAAAATCAATCAGCCATTAATCTACGTCATAAATCAAGCCCAATTAAGCCAGATCAGCCCTCAATAGCTTGAATTAAATTTATTACGCCTTCATCCTCTTTTGGGCCAAGCTTAGAATGTCTTGCATTAGAATCAGCCCAAATCTCTTGAATCAGCTCATTAAGTGCTTCTTTGATCTTCTTGGATCTTGCTTTAGTAATAGGCCTAACTGGAACATGTAATGGATCCTTGAATGCTTATTGATTCTCATCATAAGAGGTGCAAACATGCATCATTGAATGATGTGTAGGTTTGAGGTATATAATCAGAAACTCCTGCATTGTTTATAAACCCTAGCTGTGTTCTAGAACCATTTCACCTTGAGTTGAGTGTCATGACTAGAGCTGAGACTTAAAAATGCTTGTTTGAATCTTTAAGCAGTATTTTATTTTATTTTACTTTCTGGGACTTTGAGCAGAAGTTGCATGGAATTGGAGTTGGAGTTGGAGTTGGAGTTGGATTGTGTATTTCTTTTTAGGTGAGGTCAAAGCTTTGAAGTCAAAGAAGTTGATCATATAGGAATTCCTATGATCTTCCTTTCATTTTCCTGGAAAGAAGGAAGACTGAGTTGTTCTCGACTCCTAAGATGAAGATTCATTAGCTTATGCGTTATGAAGGTCAGCAATTGAACAGGTCACACCTACCTTAAAAAGAGAAATTACCCTGCTCGAGTTACGTCAGGAGTCAAGATTAAGCTGCACTCCACAGGGAAATCTATTTATTTTATTTTTCTAGGAAAGTCACTATCATTTCTGCCAAAAGCTATTTAATAGTCACTTGACTGTAAGTTCTAAGCTTTGTGTTTGAAGGTGGTGTTAATATATGAGCTGGAAGTTGATTAAAATTGAATTTGAGAAAGCAACATGTTATGATATCATACCTGACTTCAGGTTGAATATTTCTGTGTTGAAGTTCAGTTTCCCTAACCTTGTGACCGTGTGCAATTGAAAACCATTCATATTTTATATTTTTTTATTGTACTAACTTTTTTTTATTATTAGATTCTGATTGCACAAACTAATAATTCATATTGCTGGAGTTAATATAATAATTGCTTCAAAATTCCTACAAATATCATTTTATCAAAGTTTTGTAGAGTATGCTTTGAGAATATTCTTTTCATGTGCTGGCATTGCAAGACTGCTTGTTGGGCATCCTGCATCTACTGGTTAAATTTATTGGTCAACCTTGGCCTTGAGTGTTTTTTTTTTAATTATTCTTATTATATATTTTAAATCTGAAGAGGGATACATATAGATAATGCAATATATTACATAAAACGCAGAGTGCAGTTATGTTGTGTCACAAGTGATCGAAATGCATATAAAGTCTGATGAATTGTGTCAAAAATCAACACACAAAAAAAAAAAAAAAAAAAAAAAAAAAAAAGATCACAAACATCGACCTAGAGTTTTTACATGAAAGGAAGTTTTCATTGTAGTGATATGAAAAATTGTCAAAAGATTTATAGTTTAACTGATTAGAACTGATTGGCACATTCTGGTGTTCTAATGGATTATCTAAGATTCAAACTCTCAACCTCCAACAATCGAATTGTTTTTTTTTTAATAAATAATTCATTAATATTTTTCAGGTAATAACTAATTTATTAATCACATCAGAAACAGATGGGTCAGGGCAAGTTCTCTCCTGTGGCCTGTTGGTTCGAAACCCATTTCGGAAGTGCAAAGATGGGAATAGGCCCAAAGGCTTATACAACCAAAAGCCCAAGTGGCAATACTATGGACTAAAAGTTAACAGAACCACGAAGCACAAACAAAGACAAAATCCCACGCTACAGAAATGATGATTTGGATTTTTTTTTCTCGGTTAAAACGTGGCCTTGAAAGCATACATCCATTTCACTATCCATTTCAAGGCCATGATTTAAAGTTAAAGAAATTTAGGGTTTAGATATTGTCACTTCATTAACTCTAGTTTAGTTTAATTATAATTAAAAATTTGATAACAATTAAATTTTAAATGAGATAGCAAGATTCAGAATATAGATTTCTTCAACTTTAAATCATGGGTTTGATCTCCATTTCAGTTTGAAGTAGAGAGGACCCAAATGTGTCTACAGAAATTTTAAAGTGAGTTATAATCTTAGAGTTTGGTTAATATATACCCTTAATCATTCATTTTAAGAAATTTTTTATGAGAAATTAAAAAAGTTATGGAAAAAGTTAATGACTTTTTTATTTTCTCATAATTTTTTTTTAAAAAAATGGTTTACTAATATATATATATATATATATATATAACTTAAAATAATCTAATTTATTGGTAGAGGTAGTATATGATGTACTTGGTATATATACCGGATCACTCACATACTGATGGATCCTACAATGTATGGGGTCCTTCTTTGTGTAAAAGACTACTGTAAAATCCGCCTATGTGTGAGGGACCCGGCAAATATGCCGGGTAAAAGATATAATTTTCGCTATGGGTGGGTCACCCACGAAAAATCTGAAAGTTGCTCTCGTACTGCATTTAGAACGGTGGTCCAATCAGTCACCTTCAAAAGCAATAAAATCAAAGGTTTGATTGGATGGCAATACAAAGGCTCGCCTTTTGTGAGTTTGTCTTTAATTTGGAATGGACTACTTGAATTCAGCCTTTATCATCCAATACCATACTTTGTTGCCACCCTTTCATTTTCTTTGATTTGCTAAATTGAAGACTTGACGTTGATATTTTTCCAGGCCTCTCGAGTGGGATTTGAAACACTTACCATTCATCTTATTCCAAAACTTTCTTTCTGGCTGGCCAAATTATTTTACAAAAAAAGGGCAAAAAAAAAAAAAAAAAAAAAAAAAAACCAGAGATTAGGATCCTCCTCCTCTTTATTAACCCTCAAAAATTTACTTGGATAAAGTAACATTCTTACCCAATCTTGAATAGGTTTTTAGCTGAAGGCTGAAAATGAAATGGCCAAGTTAACAAAGACTATGTTATAGGAGCAATTGGACAGATACAGAATAGGTGCTTAAGAGCATTCACACCAGTCCGTGTATAAGTGTATATAATAAAAAAAAAATGTTCAAATTTACACATTTTTGTTCAAAAACAGCCCACATCAGTCCGTTTAAAATCTTGCAAAATCTTCTAAAATTATTCACGAGTTACAGTACCCGTGTAAATTTATACGAGCACTGTAGCATGTGTATATCATTTTTTAATAGTTTTTTTCTCTCTCTCTGGTACTGTAACATGACTTTCCCTGACACTATAGTACTGTAGCATTGTAGTATTAGGTTAAAGAAATGAATATTTTATTTAAATAAATGTGTATAATAGACAAATTGATGTAGGTGTTTTACAAAAATATGTGTGTAAAATAGAAAAAGTAAGTTTTAGACTTGTAAAATGGAAAATTTTTTCCACAGACTGATGTGGATGCTCTAATGAGTGGTGGCCACCAGCCATATATGACCTGAAGCGGATCTTGAGTTTGGTTAGGAATGAAACACCACATTCATTATGGTTGCAAGCTCAAGGTAGAGATTATACTGTCTATAATTACTTCCCCTAAGCTAAGGGACCTATGATAGAGCCTCAACTTAACTTAATTACAAGAAAAATTAGGAAATTCTTGTCAAAAATACGTATTTATTGATAAGTGGGAATTACATCAATTGCTTATATAAGTTATAAGGCTATGGTCTTAGATACAATTTAGGAAAAATAAAATTACAAAGTTATATTTTCTAGTTACAATCTAGGGAACACACATTTACATGAAAAACCTAGTCTAGGTCCCAAAGACTAGGTTTGAGGGCTAAATTACTAAGCAGTAAGGTGTTAGATAGACACCCCGTCCAACCTACAGTGGTCTCCTAATGTACAATAACAAATATAAATAATTCACTTATACTAACATTCAATTAATAATTATAAAAAAATAAAAACAGTGAAGTGAAAGACGATGACTCATTGACTCCAATATTCATATAGCTTGCAAGATGCCTGTAAATTGACTTGCAAATGAAACATTCACCAGGTTAGTTATGAATAAAGAATTAGATAATATTAAACTTGAAAAGTGATGATTTATGCAAATAACTATTAACAGAAAAACCCTAGATGCAAGTTTTACATAGCATGTGAATAAATACCATAACAACATGAATCTAACCTTGATGATACATATGATGTAACCAAAGCAAAACAAAATTTCTCTCTCTCTCTCTCTCTCCATATTTTATATGATGTAAAGAACACTAAAACATGCTGAAATTTTAATTATTGATGCATTGACGTGTTTCTAAATGCATGAAACCTATGGAAACTACAAAAAACACGAGTTTTCGTCTTCTTCTTTTTTGCGGCAATTTGCAAAAGTGCCATTGTAATTCGACCAAGTCTATTATGTCACTTCTTGGCCGACGCTAGAAAACACCAGAACTAAAAAAAGAAAAAAAAAGAGCCTACATAGCCCAATTGGGTCTATACCAGTGCTTTAGAGACCTACAACAACGGTTTAGAAATTGCTGGTGTAGCTCGACATGTGAATGCATGTTTATGATGGCTAGATCTAAAATTATTGCATGATATAAACATACCATCAAAGAAGTTATTCTAAAGCATATTCTTGTAGTTTTATGAACTTTTTAAATTTTTTGAAAAGAAATAAAAAAAAATAATAATAAACCCTAATTAAATATATGAGTAAAAGGAAAAGACTACTATCAATATACAAATTCCTAATTGTAGACAATTAATGGCTATGAGGTGGATTCTTAGACCTCCTCAATTCAAGGATTGTGCTTGATCTTAAATTGGTTGAGACCTCCGCTCGTAATTTCTCAAGAAAGTTTATGCTTGTTAACGGATCTTCACTTAGAGTTGGCGTCTTGGTGATAATTGATGTAGAAGACTATGCAGATTGTTGTTTTTGGATGAATCCTATGAAAACTATGGTCATTTGTGTGTGATGTGATGGATGGATCATAAAAATATGCAAAAAAAAGGGTAAAATTTGAAGCTATAGAGGCTGGGGGTGGGTAGCTTGTACTTAGAAACTTTTACTCTTATGTATTTGAAAAATCCAGTTCTCTTTTAGTTGGTATGCCCCTTCTTTTTATAAGTAAAGGCATCTTTCTCCTTTTTGGAGCAATAGCATTGATGTAGGTATAATAGCAAAATTCCTATTATACCACTCAAAATACTAAAAGCTAGACCACATTGATGGTGGTATAGTTAAAAAAATTTACCAATGAGCTACAGGAAGCTGTCATCTTTGGTAGCTTACTGTAGCTACAAGTTATGGAACAACAAACAATATTTTTATTTCTTCTTCAACTCAGACAGGTGTGACCAAAGAACTACATGGACAAGAAAGTAAAAAAGGTCGGCCACATTGATAAAGTAATAAAGAGAGAGAGAAAGAGAGAGAAAAAAAGAATATTTAAACGAAGTGATAAAAAAAATAAAATCATTGATGTTGAGTGATTTGTAAGGCGAGGTGTTAAAAGAGATAAAGTAGTTTTTTGAGTTGTTAAAAGCTAAAAATTTTAACTCCACCAATGTTGATGCTCTTAGAGATTGAAAGTAGTGCAATTGGTCATATGACATCAAGCTTTTCTCCAAAACATTAATAATAATAATAATAATAATAATAATAATAATAAAGAAAAGCATAGAGAAAATTAGAGTAAAAATATGAAAAAAAATAGCAAGTCAGGGACCCAAAGTACCAATCGACACCTAGGGCCTCTAGGTTGGCACTTGGGTCCATGACTGAAGTGCTAATGGGTTTAGTAGGGCTTGACTTTTCAGCACATTTGGACAAAAAAATTTTAGGTATTTTCAGAGCATGAAGAAATGATATTCTCTCTTCTCACATTTATGGTAGATCCTACCATGAATTTAATGAGCGGACTGCACCATGAATGTGTGCGAAGTGGGCACCATTTTCCATGTTGTGGAAGTACCTAAAAATTACTCCATTTGGACTTTAACTTTGATCGTGTTCTTCTATGGTTCATACTCTAATTAATTAAATAAAATAAAAGGCATTTTCTAATGAGATAAGCAAAATTATTTTTGTAAGGACTCAATTTTTATTGGACCCAGAATAGGGATGGGTTTCTAACTCAACAAGCCCAAACAATAAATTTGTAGAGAGTGGGTGTAAGAACTAGTTCTATTCTGTGGGAAAAATCATAATAATAATTGAATAAAGAACATTCAATATCAACCAACAGGGAAACAATGTCCTCGGTCTCATTTTTAGGGGTCTTAGGGATTTTTTCTCCTTTATTCTTAGGGTTACGATTTTTTAGTCCTTTTTTCTTTTCTGGGTCCTTTCTCCTCCCCCTCTTTCAGGCCCTCTTCCCCTATTATATATCACGACCCTAATATCATTTTTACTATACACGTGTAAGTCAGATTCTAGGAACTCCTTTCTGTCCTATCCAACACCTCCCAGAACATTCAATCAGCAGCCATAAGGCTGCTTGATTACTGTTCAGGTATCACCTCCACATTAATGCGGCTAGAGAGTTAACTGGGAAGCATTTAATGTGGAGGTAGCAGTTTTATAAGATATTTGTTATCTCTCTTTGCTCCTCCTTTACCCCATATTCGTTTCTCAATTAGAATATAACTTTGTGGAATATCCAAAATAGTAAGATAGTTACATCGACCTCGAATCATTGTTTTCGAGATGGACTTTATCCTCGGACGCATTTTGGACCATTATATATAATTTCCATCTCTTTTTCTTGTACTATTCTCACCGTGTCCTTATTTAACTATCCTCAGGTAGATGAATGTCCTCGGACTGGGCCATTGGGCCATAAGCCCATTTCTTACGATTTCAACATCACCTTTCTAGATAACCAGCCCCACAATTTTAAATTTAATTATAAGGATAATATTATCCACATGAAATTATTCCTTTTATACATATCTATCATAATTAGAATTGCTAAGAGTAAGATTTAAACTTTCAATTAAAGTTTAATTGATCTTTTAGTAAACACACACCTTGTTGATGTGTTTACTAAGAACTTGTTTGGGATTGAATTTAACTTTTAGCTTTTATTTTTTATTTATAGCTTTTTAAAACGTCACATTTTCTCACATTTTCAAATTTTTATAAAGGTACAAGTATATTTTAGCACAATTTCAGCAAAAAGTTAAATAAGTTGTTCCCAAACGGACACTAAGTCTCATCTTGAATTTGAAGGAGGGTGTTAACAAATATATCACATGTTTCATATTATACATGTATTTAGTATTGTCTTTGATTGTGGCTTGAATCATGGCATGTCAATTCTCATTGGTTCAACTCTCATCATGGATACTTTAGCTATCATTGTATTTATATAAATATATTGTTCATGCATTTGTATTACCGAAATGAAAAAAATTTATTAAGTATATTTCCTCCTTATCCATTTGTTCTTTTTAACTTTAATTTAAAAAAAAAAAAAAAAAAAAAAACTTAGTTTTTTTGTGTTCTTTTTTTTTTTTTTTTGGGGGGGGAAAGTGAACTGTAACAAGGTTCAAAAGAGGAAGAAGATTAAGAAAACGGCATCCACAAACCAAACCAAGTGATGATGGGAAATCATGGGATTTAGGTTTACACTTTCTTTGCATCATAAAAACTTAAATGACTGCAATGCCTTCATTCTTGCAAAAGGCAATGATGTAATGAGGTTCAAAAGGTGAAACCACCTATGCTTCAGGTCATGGCCTCCTCTTTTCTTGCCAAAAAAAAAAAAAACCAGTAAATAATATAAGAAAATGCCTCCAAATGAGGCAAAGATACTTCGGCATCTCACAACATTTCCCACTTCCAAAGCTGATCTTTATTTATTTATTTAATAAAATCTTCTAGAGCTGATCTTTGTAGCTCCAAATAATTCTATTGATACGACCAATTGTATGCTTAATTTTATAATTAGTCAATTTGTGTACTATACCTTTTGAGTAATTGATATATATTTTTGTTTTGTGTGACTTATTGTTTTATGTTAACCACTCAAAATGCATAAGTCAACAAATCTTGAAATTGAGCGTGTGTTTGCGTAGAGATATTTTTTTGTTTTACTTTTTTTTTTTTTTGCTAATCTCACGGCATTGTTCATAAACTAACCAACGCCTGAAAAAACCTGTGAACAGTGTTTTCTCTTTTTAAAAAATAATTTTTTCAGTGTTTCTAGTAATAAATTTTTAGTTTTTAACAAAATAAGAGGTATTCAAATAAATACTAAAAATTAAATTGAAATGTAAAATATTATAACCTCTCAATTAAACACAAATAAAAAAAACTAAAAAATTTTCTATACTCCACCTTTTCATCACCCAACTAAATGGATAACCTCTCAAAAAATTTTCTCTCAACGCATAATGTTATTTATTTATTTTTTTTTTATAAACGCATAATGTTATTTTATTTTATTTTAATTGTGCAAGTTGGCAACTTGCGCTGAATTGGCCTTTCGCCTACCAATGAGGTAGCTGGCTTTTCTAATGACATCCTTTTGTTTTCGTGGGCTCACTGCTCTTCACGTGGGATACATCACCCAATGCGTGACCGTGATTTAAACCAAAGTGATGTGTATTAATAAGATCAATCCCATCCATCCAATCAAATGGATAAGTGGATTTTACATTGATGATTGAACAGGTTGAAAAGCCGGCTGATCTATCATATATATTGCTGCCTTTTGACGTCAATATACCTTTCCCAGGAACATAACCATTCAGGCAAGTTGCTTGGCCCACTTCGTTTATCCAATAGTACTTTTTTTTTTTTTGAGAATCATTATCCAGTAGTACATGAGATAAAGATGCTAGCCCTACATGTTTCTTCAAAATTTAACACTTGTGGTATTTTATATCAAATTGTATCATGTTATATATATATATATATAAATAAATTTAATAAATAAGAGATATATATATATATATATATAAAAATAACTATTCATTAATATATGTCTTTTAATTAATTATTAATAGATTAATTATTTTTAATGGACATATATCACATTTATTAAATTTTGAACTTCTGACATGGTATCATTTAATACCAAATACTACTTTTTTTTTTTATTTTTTATAATACCATATATCTATTGCAAGATTAATTCAAGAAGACTTTGTTTTAGAGTTTCAATTATTTAATTATGAAACTTTCTTTTGTATTTTCAAGAGCCTCTAAGTTTTTTAAATTTGATTTAACCAATTTTAATAAAAATTTCTTTAAATTTTATAAAGATTAATAGAATAAATTTTAAAATTTTGAGAAGTTCAAATCTTCTTTCTCACTTCTTGTCATTTTTGCATGTATGAATATAAATTATTCAAATTTTAAATTATTATTATTATTATAATACACACACACACAGTAGGTGCGTGTGATGAGACTTTTTATTTTTTATTTTTTATTTTGAGTTTAGTGAATAATGTTTAAAAGTAAGTGCTTATGATGAGGCTCTCTCTTTTCTTTTTTTTCTTTTTTTTTTTTTAATATTTTGGGTTTAGTTGATAAAAGTTTGAAAGCCTAAATCTTATAAACTTTTTTAAAAAATAGTAAATTACTCTTTTAATCAGTTTATGTTTTTAAATTTAAAATTATTTAACTAAAAGATAAGGGGTATTTTAAGGAGTTTAAGAATTTGTGTGAGAATATTTTAGTATGTAAAATGATGAAATTCAAACAAAAAATTCCATTATTAGTAGTATAAATAGATATAAATATATATTAAATGATTAAATATGAAAATTTTAAATTAAAAAAAGGTGTCAAATCAATTGTAGTACTTAACTACTTGGCTTATGGTTTTCCATTTTAATTTAGAATAAGGGCTTTATTCATTCTTGTATGGTAGATGCGTGAATGGTGCCGCTTTTACCTCAAATGGATTTATTTTCCAATCTAGCTAGTGACATCCCTTACATGATCCATAAATATTTATTATTACTTTGATGAACTCTGAAGTGATCGTTTGTAACAATGGTGCTGCCACTTTTATCGATTCTTGTAACTAGCCTATAAAATGTCTACCGATCGACTAAAGACAATTAAAGTGCCTCTAATTCTTTTCTTGAGATGATTTTGTCGACGACTTTGTATGCCACCATAGGCATGCTATCGTTGAAAATCACTAATGTGCTTGTAAAGATTCGACAAATAAATTCACTTTGGCGGCATAGAAATTTTTGTTGCCACTAAGTCCATCAATATCAACGAACTTTGACATCTATATATAGAATACTGAAATTTTGATGTAGAATCGAGCAAAAGTGTATGTTTCCTTCAACCATTAAAGGTCTATTTGGTTGGGAGTATAAAAAGAAGGATAATAGAAATTTGTGAGAGGATATAATAGATTTTAGTTTCTCTCATTTATGTTTTGTTAGAGGGGCGGAAAAGTAGAGGAATTGATAACTTTTTGTTTAGTTGAGAAGAAAAATAAGAAGATATAAAATATAGTTTGTATAAATTTACAATTACGTCTCTATTAGATAAAACAAAATAACACTATTTATATTTTTATTAAAAATATATATATGGATGGACACTTTTTTTTTTTTTTTTAAGCACAAGAAATTCAAATTTTTCAATTTTTTTTAAATAAAAAAGTTAAAAAAAAATCTCAAAACTAATGAAAAAAAAAACCCAATAATACCTAAAAAACACAAAACTAGAAAAAAAAAAAAAGAATTGCAATTAAGAAACAAAACATAACTATCATTAAAAATTTAAGAGAATCAAATGACAATTAAAAAAAAAAAAAAGCAAAACAACAGAAACGTTGATAAGGGGGGCATTTTAGTCCAAAATTTTGCTTTCTATTTTCACTCCTATTATCTCCCAATTTTAGGGAAATTGAGTTTTGGTAGCCCGGAGAGAAAATAGCCGAGCTCCACAATTTTTTTTCTTCCCCTCCCCCTCCCTCTGCCCCTCCCAACCAAAAACCCCTCCCACTTATTTTCTCTCTTATTTTCCACTCTTTTGTTTCCATCCTCCCCAAAATCCACCAAACCAAACATAGCTTAAAAGTTCCAAAATTGAATTCAAAAATGGGTTTACCAGTCATATATGATAGGTGAAGAAAAAAGGTTGGTAGAGAAAAAAGTTCTTGAGATTGTGTTGTTTATAATCTGTAGAGAGTGGCCTTTATGTAGGCACATTAAACTAGATCGGATAGGTCAATGATGCTACAATACAAATTTAAAGCAAGTTTAGTATTGGGCATAATCGGGAACTTGAAAAACCCAACCCACTTGATTGGTTTGATTTGACCTGGAGGGTCTTGAGCAGTTTCGATTGGTGGGTAGAGCGTTTATAAGAAGAAATTTGTTTGTTTGGGTTTCGGGTTAGTTGTTAGGTGGATGATAATTTCTTTCAAATTACTCGAACTGTCTGACATTAATAATCACATATTATCTATCAAATTATACCTTAGCTTAATATGTCACCTTGGCTTAATATATTATCTTTGTCGAATCAACTATGGCATTAGCATTACACCCTCAAATTGCTATTTTACCATCACACTAGTCCAAATCATGCATTACCCGGGCCGGCGTTGCTAAAATATTTTTGCATCTGTGAACAGTAGGTTGTTACATTTACTACCAGCAGTGTGGCTAAAAATAAAATATATTAAAATATTATGTCTCTCTCCTTCTTTTAAATAAAATAATCTCTCTTCCAATCGCTAACCTCTCTTTTGTCTCTCCTCTAATGCTTTATCTCTCTACCCAATTTAAATTTGTTTATATTATATTATTATTTGATGGATAGTTTATATTATTTTAATGAGTTACATGTAAATATAAAAATTGAAATATTGGGTGAGTTGTAAAATGCAATGGTAAAATAGATATTTTTTGAATCTCCAAATGTGAATGGTCTAACTCGTGAGCATATTTATATGGTAAAAAAAAAAAAAAAAAAAGGATCCAAATAGACTTGGACACTGGGCATTCTAAAATTAGCAAATGGAATAATTCCAAGTAATTCGATCATTGCCATTTCAAAGGCGGTGGAAGTAGTTAATTGTTTGGTGGCAAGTGACTACAAAACTAATGTTTACTTATTTATGATGGTTATAAAAAAAAATTATCAATTATACTTAAAATAAAGAAAATTTTTTAATGTAATAATAATTTTTTTTATTTTTTTATTTTTTTTTTTATAGATAACCAAAACACACACATAAGGGAGAGGAAATGAGGTTTTAACACAAAAAACACCACAAATTTTACTAAAAAATTATGGTAAGTTTTGAGAGTTAAAAACAGTAGTATTTTTAAATGATATGACCGTTTATACACTTTTAAATTTGTACAATTTGACCAACATCTTGAAAAAATCAATATAAAATGAGCAAACTTTCGAATCCTGTCCCTCACTTAAAATGTATACGTATATAAAAAAATAAAACGTGAGTCTCATTATCATAAATAACATGATCTCTCAAAGCGAAAGCTCACCAACCCAGTATGGATCTGGTCGCAATATTCTTAAACAAAGTCACACGCCAATAAGAATTCATCTCACTGAATTATTAAATATCATAAACCAATTGTGGAAGACCTTGCATTGAACTATGATGCTACTGGTCCACACACACACACAAAAACCCACTCTAACACATTGATTGATTGGTGGTCATTTTGGTAGGATGGAAAAATTTGGGAGGGGGGGGGGGGGGGGGGTTTGTGTTATAGGTTTGTTTTCTCTTTCAGCCCACCAAAATCTTGCTCTTCAAATTGGAGAGAAAATGAAAAAGTAGAGAGGGGTTTGATGAGAAATTATTTATATATATTTATATATATAATTTTGGGTTAAGCGATATCCTTATATGTTATATTAACTATTGAGTTAGAAACTGCTCAACGTGTTATTTGTCTAACAAATTGTATTAGGAGCTTAGATAGTGTGTGGTGAAAGTGATGAGGGGTTTAGGGTCCATTTCTAGTAGAGACACAGAAAAGCCTAAACAGACTACACAAAAAGATCTTAAAAATAGGCTTAACAAAAGATGTTATGTGGTGATCATGGCGAGGTGTTCAAAGTTCTTTTCACATCGAGGACAAGGCAAATCTAAAGGGCATGGAATTAAATTTATACAAATTATACATACTCTCATTTTCTTTCTTAAAAATAAAGAGCTTTTCATTTGTTCAGTTTTTCACCCTCAACCAAACGTGCATATCGCGTATCGAAACACATATAAGGAAAAATTGAACACTCTCTCTGACAACACTTTTCCACCGGCCTAACGCATTAATAAAATCAAACAGTATTGCCCTTATAAGAAACAATCATGAGCTGCAAAAGATTGTGACCCGACGGTCCAGATGAGGATGATGGTGCAATGGTTACAAATGGGGGCCACTATAGGGAAACAGTGAAGAACTATTAGAATAATAATTACAGATGGGAATAACGGTACAAAGGAAAAGGACTAAAATAATTAAAGACTTAAGAGATACAGATCCTTTTGGCAAATAAAACAGTGTCTTTATTTTTTAACCTGAAGCTGAAAATAGAATGCAGCCTTGAAGAACTTGTCAGAAATGGGGTCTCTTTGTTTTCTTGAGCCTCCCTAGAAATTCCTCTCGACCTCCCTAGAAATGGAATGCACACACTCTCTGTACAGAAGTAATAGATTCTGTACCTAGAAAATACAGTATTCCAGCTGACACAATTGGTGGTGGTCAATCTCTCTCTCTCTCTCTCACTCAAGGGCAATAACTAATTCCTCGGGCCAAGTTTTTTTTTTTAATTTCTTACCTCGAAGTAGGGTCCAAATTCAATCAACACTATTAATTTATTTTTTTTCCCCTACTCTCTAGTCCAAATGCAAGTGGGCATTTCATTATAATACAATATTTAATTGGAATAAAGTGAAATATTTTAATAAGAGTCTACTACTAGTGTCATTTCGAGTTTAAAGTCATTCTTTTACTCCATGGATATCACAAATGGTGAGTAATATAATATTACATTTAATTGGAATAAAGTTTACCACAATAGTTTCTAAGTTGTATTACTGTTACTCGCCCCTTGTATTGCGATTAGATATTAGAATCTTTTATTTGAAACAAGAAAAAAGGTCTAAAGCATAGATTCGATTAAAGACGTTACAGTAATGGAAATTGATGCCTAAGTGTTAACACTTTTTTTTTTTTTTTTTCTTTCTAAAATAATGAAATCATATTATGAGACTCTGAGAGGATCACTATCTAAAACCCTAATGCATGTGAAAGGGCTTTAAATAAATGAGAAAGTCTCTCCACAACAAAGAATTGTTTTTATATATTTTTTTTTGTGTCGTGATGGATTCAGTCGAGCACTATCTCTCTAGTGTTCATTTGACTTGAGTAAAATTATAGTCTTCTTCACATTATTCACATATTTTTGTGTCACGATGGATTCAATGGAGCACTATCTCAAATATTAATTGACTTGAGTCATAAGAAATTAAAAAATAAAAAAATAAAAAATAAAAACTCAATTCCCATTTTGCCACCTAAATTTTAAAAAGTAAAAATCATATTTACATAATACAAAAAGACATTAATACCCTCGCTCAAGCTCTCTCTCTTTCACTCTTTCTTTGTAGTCTGTACGTACACAAGAAGCTCACGGAACAAATTCAATGCACACACTCCATGGAAAACTACCTCAAATGATCACGTGGCACCCAGTCAATCCATTCGAAAGCAAAGGATATTTTCGTGATTAACTCAAAAAAAAAAAAAAAAAAAAAAACTCACAAACACTGATTTTGCCACAAATTAAAGAACAAACATATTTTTGGTTTGGTTTAAAATCCGCGAGACTTACCGTCACCGTCACGGGCAATCCCTTGGGTGACAGACGCGAGCTTCTGCAGATTCAACTTGACAACTGTGTCGGCGAACAGACGCGTGTCCTCCTCGGTGTTCCCTTCCGGCACATCAACCACATAAGATTCCAAAACAACGGTCCAGATCTTCCCGTCGCGCTCGAACCCGTGCACCGACGTGACCGAACGGTAATTCCTCAACCGGTGCTCCCCTCCGGTGATACTGAAACCGGTGACGCGTCGGTCATCGTCTAGCATATCGAGTCTCTCGGAGCTGGTTTCAGCCGGTAATCCGGAGATAACATTGACCTCCCTGGTGCACCCTACGGTCATTGTGAAGTTTTCCTTGACCGTACAGCTCTTGATGAAGTGCTTGTAGGTTTGAGGCTTATCGAATCGCCGGACTACGGACCAAACGGTCTGTACCGGCGCGTCGACTCGTTGAGCGAGTAGGGTTGAGCATTGACCCGGTCCGAGTTTGTATGTGTGGAACTCGGACACGAACGGGCTCAACTCGTCGAACTCGTCCTGAGTCAAACCCGGTGGGAGTGTCAAGTGGTGGTGAGTCGTGCTCTGTGTTTCGTCCGAGTCTTGCTCCGTCGTTGAACTTGAAGCCTCGCCTTTTTCCATTGATTGTGAATTTTGTTAGAATGAATTTGTGAGTACGTTTTTAGTTTTATAAGAGTTGGGATTTTTGGGAAATGGTAGGGGTAAACTTGGAAATTGAGTGAATTTTGAATATAATATTGGAGATGGAGGACAGGTGTCACTTTGATGAGGTGGACAAGTGGCTTACTGGCTGGGTTGTGGGTTGTGGGTTGTTTGACAGATCAGCCTGGCTTGGCTTTCGTTAAAGCTTTAAATCCAGCTAATTTTTATCTTCTTTATTTATTTATTAAGTTACTATTTTTTTTACTTGTCTTACAAGTTAGTCTTATTATTTAAATGGCGGCGCATACACGATCTAACCCGACCATCACGGAGGAGAGCACTTCTTTCAAAGTCGTTGTTCTAGTGAGCTAAGTTCATGAAAGAAAATAGGATAGATGAAATTTGTTTTGGATCCATAATTCTTTTTTTCTTTTTTTCAATTTAAATTGTTAAGAAAATTGAAGAAGAAATGACATTTACACTACATTTTTTTTTTCTAAAATATTTGCACGTGTTCTGTATGACATGTTTTCAAGCAAATCACCAAAACTAGTGGCTCAACCTTAGGAGCTATTGGTGCCAAAGGTCCAATGACTAGATTGTCGGAATAGTAGCTTCGGCAATCGAACCTTCAATGACTGAATTGCTAAAACCAACGGTTGAAATGACAGCTCCAATCACCGAATCATTGGCATCCACAATCAAAAAAATGTCTCCGATTATAGTATTGTTGGCACTAGTTGCCAAATTGGTAGCTTCAACTACTAGAATATATAGATAATAGACTAGTGACCTAGCCACCAAATGGAGGGAGTGGAAGCCATCATGTGTTTTTGTAAAAAATATTTACCAAAAATTTAAAGGTAAAACGTTTTATAATTTTTTATAAAAGATTTTATAGTTAATGGAAAATATTTTATAAGTTTAACAACATTTTACATGCAAACAAACACTTGAAAGTGGTAAAATATTTTACTTCAAAATAAATGTAGCGTAAGAAAAAAGAAAATCATAAAATCACCATTCCATTTTCTATCTTTCTACTCATAAATAATAAAAACATAATAATTGTAGGGATACGATTTGCAGCCCAAGTCCAAGATGTATGAGATCTTGGCCCAGTGAGCCCAATATAATAAATTTGTAGAGAGTGGGTTGAAAAACTAGGCCCTAATGAATTTGGCAATGGCTAGTATGATTTTGAAAGATGATTAATCAAGAATAAGGAAATAGTTGGGTATAAATACAATTTTGATTGCTACAGTACTCTTTCTCTATTTTTCCGATCCCCCTTCTCATGTAAGGTTTCTCACATTATATAGTTCCCTTTGGACTATCTTGATCTTACACTTGTTAATCATCTGAGCCTTTACTTGAGTGCCTGTCTAATCAGACATCCTCTTTAGCTTTCTGTGAGTCATGGTAGCCAAGACTGCACTGTTCAGGGGTCTTCTCCACATAAATGCGGCCAGAAAAACAGTTGTAGTACATTTAATGCAGTGGTAACAGTTTTTTCTTAGATATTTCTGAATTCCCATTATTCTTATATATGTATAATGCACGTCATTATCGCTGAAACCTGCTGGAAGGTCACCTTGATCGTTGGAATACAGATTTAAACTGCATTCATCATATCTGAGGAAGAGTTCCTCCTCGGACCACCCTCTATTCGTTCCTTACTCATGAGACTTTAAAATTGGAACCCCTAACAATTATTTGCCACTCCTCAGATAGGCCCACATTCTCGGATAAGGCCCAAGGCCCGATAAATAATTTTGGGCCCTTATTCCTACAATAATAATTTACTCTTTATCATTTCATTATTTTATATTTTATACCAAACACACGTGGTGGGCTTATATCATAAAAGTCTTATAAAAATTTATTTTCTCAAAGTTTTGACAAAAAAGATTCAAACACATATTAAATCTTGTAATAGTTAAAAGTTAAATTCTGAGATTGATGTGAAAATTTATCAACTTCGATTTCTGTTAACTTGATTAATTTTGAGTAGTTTTTCTACATAAATTTGTGATATTGATTTTTGTTTCTTCCCTCATAATCTACGTGTTAATTTGACATGTGCATTGTTTTTCATTTTTACATTATCTAATTCTTTCCAATATTTGGAATAGTTTTGACCTGATTGATGAAGATAAACCTATGATTATGATAGCATTTTAATTTATTTTTCATATATTTTAATACTAGAACATTCATATAACATTAGTTAAATTTTAATTAAAACTCGCCAATTTTTTTTATTTTTTTATTTTAGGTAACCCATTATTCACATGCGCACTTTCAATTATTTTTCAATTCGATTTAAAACATTATTTTAATTATTTTTTTTAAAAAAATATTTCCTCTCTACACAAATATGAATTTTGTTTTTTTTTTTTTAATCTATATCCTACATTCCCTAATTTAAACACTTTCTTTATTTCTCTTTCACTAACAAATCAACAATCAACAAAATTTCAGTCCCAAGAAATCACAAAATTGAATTATACAATCGCAAATTCATGCTAACATCAGATGCAAGTGCAATAAGTAGTCAAAGGTAAAGAAGCAAGATCAAGAAAGAAAAATGTCCTTGTCTTCAAAGATAATTAGAAGCAAGACGATAATTGTTTGTGGCCATGATTGTAGGGCTGAATGGTTCGTCAAAGTGAAGGACCAAATCACTAGCTCGAGATCCCTACCATGAGCAAGGAGAAACTCCATGCACATTTTTTAGTGACAAGGGCATGTGTTTGCAAATGACTTAAATCAGTAATGAGGTGTATTGATGATAGACAAAGATTTTTAGGTGTGGCATGCTCCTTACTCCGGAGAGGGAGAGAGAGAGATGTTTTCATCAATAAAAAATTGGGAAAAAAAATTGTTGACTAGAGAGATAAAAAATCAAGAAAAAAATTGTTGACTTACAATATTTCACCATACTTAGCGAGGTAGTGCAGCTTTCACATTCTTTGGCTTGCATATAGCTTGCTTGATGTGGGATGTTTTGGAGATGAGCAGTAGTAGAGCCAGAAAATTTTCTCAAGGGAGGCTAAGCCAAATGTATTATTGTATTCCGGTAACTTTAACACTTTATATAATGCGTATAACTTTATTTTTGAAAAACAACAAAAATATTTTGCAAAACATATTTACTTATATATTTTTATTTACTTATACTTTAAATGCTCCTAAAATTAATGATTTATATATGACAAAAAAAGCCAATATTAAACAAATAAATAAAGGAGACAACAATAAATTAAAGAGTATTTATATATATATATATATATATTTAAAAAATGAAAGAGGGTTACCACCTAAAATTTTCTCAACATTTTAAAATTTTAACATAAAATGGAGGAGAAGGGGGCATTTTTGGAAAATCTAGAGGGGCCATGGCCCCCCTACCCCCCACCCCACTATGGAGATGAGCTTGTTGTGGCTAATAAGAAGCCGCATGTTCTTAGCCTCCTAAATACTTTTAAGAATATTCACATAAAACATTCTAATAATTGGTTCCCCTCCCCCTTTCTTTTCTCACAATGCCCCAGTGCAACAAACTGAAATCCTCTTAAAAACTCCAAATATTTTTCCCTACTCCTCCCAATGCCTAATATTGATGACCCAACAACACCCACACGGAATCAGATTAGCGACTAGACCACCCACCCCACAGCTGTGACCTCGACGATGCCAATCGGTCATTGTAGTGACCTTGAGTGCTAGCAACACCTGATGCAAGTGGCTTCCCACGACCAAAGAGAGAGAGAGAGAGAGAGTAAAAAAGAGAGAATTATATACAGAAAGCTAAACTCTTCAGCATTGTTGCTAAGCACGATAAATTTGACTAAAAAAATGATATCTAGTTACACTACTTATCAATTTGACTAAAAAAATGATTTGCAGAGTTGGACGTGAGTACTCTTTAACTGGGTTGAAATTACTTGAGTTTAACTTAGCTAAAAGTTTTTTTTTAGGGTACGTTTGGTACATTGAATGAGGATTACGACATGAATTGTAATCTTTATTACTAGTAATAAAGTGTGTTGTAATGTAATAATTAAACATATTCATTAGTTTGGTTGTAACTTATAACATTAGAATGAAACTTAACATTTATTTTAGAAAATATCTTACTCATACAATTATATCTCCTTAAAAATTTTTATTTTTAAATTTAAGAGAGATATGCTCTATTTTTTTATGATTTTTTTTTTTAATTTTTATAATTGTTAAATGTATATGGTAAGTTTGTTTATTTGGAAATATATTAAGTATAAAAATTATTGCACTTACTAAAGAATAACTAATACCACCTTTTAAAGAGGAATAATTATTCCTTATTTTGAAGAATAGCTATTCTTTATAATAAAAACATAACCAAACTAAAAAAATAACTAAACCATAGGAATAATTATTACATTACAACGCCTATTACAGTCTACCAAACATGCCCTTAGTGTTTTTAAACAAGGTTAAAAAAGTTTATCACACAGTGGCAAACCCATTATTTTCTTGGGAAGGCCAATGTGTAAAAGTCGATGTATATCTTTTATTTTTCATAGAAATTGCGAGGAAGGGAGGGATTTTTTTCACCCCCCTTCCTCAGCCAGTGATCACATTTGTATACGTACGACAGATTAATGATCAAGTTTTAGTAAAGCCTAAAGTCAAACCAAAATGAAAACCTGTATCCCAACTTGCAATTTTATACCAACTTTAGAGTATTTGCATCGGTTCGCACAATAAATTGTGTCTATTTTAGTATAAGAACATACATTTTTTATTTTACATACTAATTTTTCAAAACATCTTACATCAGATTATTTATTTTATATTACATTTCATTAAAAGATCAATTTTTTATTTATTTATTTTTAATTGTTTCTTTTTCTTCACACACAATAATCATTATTCACTATCTTTTTTCATCCTCAAGATACATAAAAAAAATAAATAAATAAACAACTAAATGTAAAATGAATAGTGTCAGTATAAATTTACACGATTATTGTAGCAAACTTGTAGATTTACACAATTTAATACAAACTGGTGTTAATTTTAGGTAAAATTGTGTAAATTCTATACTTTTTTTTTTTTTTTTTTTTTATATTATAAACAGATTGATACAAATGCCCTTAGTATTAGATTTCTTTGTAGTCAAGGTACGTGTTGTTACTTGTTAAGTCATGGGTATAGTCATATAGACTAATACCCACCAATTATTATCCCCCATATCCCAACTTCACATCAATTATAGTTTGTTCCTATATCAAATAAATCTAGCAAAGAAATTTATAGTGCGAGCATGCCAGATTGAGCTCAAGAAAATTTCAGTGACTTGGTCGGAAAAGAAACAAATTAAATAAGTAGTGAAAATGAGGGCTAAAACCCCTTAACGTGGTTGGTATCTATTACCTTGAAATTCTTTCCTTTTTCCTTTTGAATAGATTGCTTTGAAAATTCCATTACCTTGAAAAAAGAAATTTAGGTTGCTCTAAATTAGTGAACATGTGCTTGTATCAACTATCAACTTATATGACCACTTGACAGTTGTCGGAGAGGTCATTTAGTCACGCGTGCATAGTTAATTCATTTTCATGACTAATATATGAAGATGACCGATCTTCTTAGACTAACTGCATATTCCCTTTTGATTCAGCAGAAAAACTACATTCATTTTTGTTTTTATCGATCAAATTATATACGAGTTGGTCTGGCTTTTTTACTCCAATTATTGGGACTTGAGATGAGGGTCATCATTTTGACCTAATCTAGTATCAGTTGCGTATTGCGACAAGGAAAAGCATTGAAGGGTGTAGTTACGACAAAGGCAAACTGAAATAATGTAAGGGAAAAAAAATAGGACAAGAAAAGGACTTTGTAAGTGACCTTTGGGTATGAGCTGAATAGCTAAAAAACGGCTTAATTAAGCTGTTCTTAAGCTGAGTTTGGTAGATGGTGTATTTTGTTTTAAACTCTAATCCAAGAGTTAAGAGTCAAACCTTGGATTATAGGCTTAACCCGCGTGAACATGAACGTAGCGATGGTGCTTCTACAGTTTTTTTTTTAACCGATTTTTTGCTTTCTTTGATTCCTTGGAATTCAGAAATGCAAAAGCCAGTTTTTCTTTTCTTTTTTCTTTTCTTTTTTTTTTTCCAAACAATGATCAGAAATTGATATACGAAAATCTTACTGCTGCGTTATCTTATTTTTTTGTCTAAATGTTTTTTTTTTCTAGAAACAAACACACGTAAAGAAGAGAGAGTGGATGAGATTATAATATATAAAGGTACCTTAAATTTTGTTATTATTTAGGGCTATCAAATTTTATGATCGAGGTTAATTTTATTGATGCAAAACAAGGATACATCACCATTCACTCGGTGGTTGATTGTTTGAATTTTTTTTTTTTCCAGATAACCAAACTAAAATTATGCTGGGTTGATTTTTCTGGGTATTTGAATAATGTTAATCATGGTGTTGAAAATGACTACAATCTAATTCCAGGAATCATTGAGTGATATTCATTGGTTGAAACTTGAAACTATTAATTAAGGTAATTATTAGGAAGTTGCGAACGAGATTGACTGATCCATGATATATTGACTACATATGATTTTGTCTTTTGAGTTTCCACCACTCGTATTGTGTATTGTGTAAGATAGCAAGCGAGATCCGGGAGAAATGAAAGTCTAAACTCCTAGGTGGAATATAAGCATTGATAAATAAGGCAGCCGTCAGTGCCCAATGCCCAATATAATGATGATTATTATAGTTTCCAACCTACGGCATAATTATTTACGTTTTCTTTTTAATTGTTTTGATAATTAGGAAGTTTCTTTTTCTTGTCTTATGTGGTTTTTCTTTTCCTTTTAATTTTTTTTTGGGTTGAAAATTGATGAGATAACAACCACAATTTGGAAAGTCAGCACGTAATGCATCCAACAACAATATATACACACACATTTATGACTAATAAAATTATTTTACTATGATATAATCAAAGATAGGTTATTTTATTTTATTTTATTTTATCATATAAGATTAGAAGAATTATTGTTTGGGAAAGTAGAAAAATATGAAGAATAGAAAATGTAATAAGAATGAAAAACCTTTAAATGCATATTTTGGTTTCACGCGATTTTTCATGACAAAACTCTCTCTCTCTCTCTCTCTCTCTCTCTCTCTCTCTCTCTCTCTCACAACACAACAACATCAGCAAATGAGAGCATGAAGGATGTTTTCCTTATGTGATCCCCATCTAGTCCAAACCCTCATCAACTGACTGACTACATCATTTAGAATAAACTAATGTGACCCTAATCATAACTAGGATCAACCCCACAAAACGTGGCTGCATGCACAGGTAATCTTGAGATTTCAAGTGTATCTTGCTACCAACTCTTTGTCAATCCACAAATTGTCCAAAATCATTTTTAATTAAGCTAAAATTGTTTTGTTTTTCCTTTAAAAATTAAAACCCTTGATATCATACCTCATATATCAATCTTGATGCATTTGTCATATCAAGGGGCACACCTCCAAAACTAGGCAAGTATTTTATTTATATTGCATTGCACAACATTACCGAGGGATAGTCAACAAAAGAAATCGACTACAATCAGGCATCGTGGAATGCATAAGACTTTCTCTGTGTAATCAAACCCCTAATTCTGAGTTCCTGGTTTGAGACACAATTTGGCACACTAAAGTGAGAGTAACTAAAGTACAGAAAAATCAAATTTAAATTTAAGGTATCAATCACACCTTAAAGAAATTCTAATAATTGGTAATGATTTCATACACTCTACACACAGTCAAACACTTAAAGCACAAGTAGTGCAAGCAATACAATTTCAAACACTAAGAGTAGGTTGGGATGGGCCGGATTCGATGATCGGCAAAGACCATTGTAGGGGGAGAGTTCAAACACAATTAGAATAAATCGAATTAGGAACATCATATGGTCGGTGATATGGATAGGGGATACTCCTCCTTCTATTGCCCAGTCTATTCTCATTAATGTAAATTCTTCTCTTTTTCATTTTTAAAATTTTTTTTTACAGCAATAAAAAAAAAATACATATAGTTTTTCCTCTATTAAAAAAAAAAAAAAAAACTTACTACATGTATATTTTTGTCATAGCATAGATACAATTTGGTCGATCACATACTTTCATGCCACATATGATCACTTTAATGCATTGTCATCATGCATTTCAAATATCTCAAATATGTTACTTGTCAAATTGTTATGTCACGTGTCGTGTCATATCATATCAGCATTTATCATATATGTATATATATATATATATATATATATATATTTGTCAAATTGTTATGTCCCGTGTCGTGTCATATCATATCAGCATTTATCATATATGTTTATATATATATATATATATATATATCTATTTTAATAGTAAAAAAATATGAATCATACAATGTATCATAAGGTAAAAGACTAGAAATTCAACAAAGAGGAAATTGGAGGGATATTTGGTAATGTACACTGAATATTCTCCACATAAAACAATTTTCTCTGAGAGAGCTGGAGCTTGCGTGGTTCGCTTTTCTAAAAGATAGGCGTCCACATCACTCCACGACTAATCCAGCTGTACAAACCATTCAGTTTCTGTATTTATCCATAGCTTACATGTTAATCTTTTCTAATCTTTCCCCTAATTTAAATTCCATAGTTGAAATGGTCAAGTATTTCACAAGAAAACAAAGGAATATTACACTTTTTTCCATGGTCGTGAAGCATCCAACAGGCCCTGTTATCCACCATGCCCATGACATCTTGTTCCCTCTTATTATTTTAATTCCTGCCTTTTGGTTTTTGTGGCTCATGTCCACACTCCACACCTTTTCCTTGACTCCCTAATTTTTTTTAATAAAAAAACGTAGCAAACAACATATTGCATTGGTGCAACCATTTTATGTTCCATTATGATGTTGAAGTTTTCTAGTCCTCAATTTGTGGGTTTGATGATTCCCACCAATATTTTAAAAATTATTCCATTGCAAGTCGTCATTATACTTTATTATTGTTTTATAGGTAGCTTGAGTCGTACGAGAGGCTCCACCATTTTTTTTTTAATTCATTAGTTGGCAAATAGATAAAATTTTAACAAATTATATATATAATCATGCCAAAACATCAATTAATTTTTAATGTAAGTAAGGTTTCAATTCTTGATCTCTTATTCATCGATAAGAAATTTTATCAATTGAACTAACTGAAATCAATAGTTAGTGAGGAGAGATTTAAATCTTAAACGTCTTTATTAAAAATATCATGAAAGACCAAATAGGATATTGTTTCACTCCCTTATTATTATAATATAGACGCGCTTACAATGCATAATGTTACTTAAAAAAAAAAAAAAAAGAGTACAAATTTAGCATATATGCATCGGCCATGGAAGCAATTTATAGAGTAGCATAGAAAGCTAAGAAAGCACCTCATGTGGGGCTGAAGAGAGAAGGGGGTTCCAAAAAAAAAAAAAGCCTCCTTATTTATAATAATTATTATTTTTTGCTTTGTTTTGAGAAACAACCTAAACCTTTGATAATTAATAATTTAAAATTAATACTCTTTGTCCCTTATACCAAATTAGAATTGGGCCCCTTAGGTAGTTTGTTTTTATCCTAATTTTGACGGTCTCTATGATTGCAATTATTAAAGAGAAACTCGATTAATAATCTTAATGTTTTGCAAATGATTAACATCTGCTCTTCCTTTTCTTCTTTAGTCAAAACGTTGAGGATAGTTTTATTAATTTCAATAAAAAAAAATTGTTATTAAATACGTAATAATCTAAAATAGCATTTTCTTACAAAGTTATATGGTTTTGTTAATTGGGGGGAAAAAAAAAACTTATGCCAAAGTTTTACTGAGACGCAATGATAAATGTTTTTATTTATTTTTTTTAAAAATGAATAGTAAAGTTTAAGAAAATACATTTTTTTTAAAAAAAATTAAATAATACATAAATATGTATATCTATATTTTTTAATTTAAAATTTTCCTTTTTGTAGCTTGTTATCTTATTGTAGATACTTCATTTTACAACCTGCATTTAACTTCACACAGAGGGCAAAATGATGATTTCACAACCCATTCGTAAGACTGCAATTTTGGCCGTTTGATTTCCAATTACTTCAATTCCAATTACTTCATTTAAAATAAATTTGAAATAATAATGACCAAAATGATAGATCACAGGCCTTAATTGGGCCATTAAATTAAAAGATATCACAAATTTAAGTTTTAAGTGGTTAAGATGCATGTACATAATTCAAGATCGACCACATGTAATTATGAATAATCAATTTTGATGGGTCATTTTATTTTCTCCTTTTTGTTTGGTTGGGAGCGAAAAAGTGGAGAGATGAAAAAATAAGTTTAAATAAATTTATCAATATACCCTTGTTAAAGAATGATGTCTAATTAAAACAAAAAAAGTGACAAATAACCACAAAAAAGAGCAATCACCCAAATTTATTAAAAATTAAAAATCAGGTCCAAAAAAAAAATCACGTCAAGTTAAAAAAAAAAAAAAAAAATTATCACGCCCAAACACTAGAAAATCAAAAGAAAAAAAAAAGAAAAAAAAAAAAAAAGAAGGGCAATGATATTGCCCAGAAGAGGGAAAAACCCAGCCTAGAAAATCAAAAGAAAAAAAAAAAGTGGCAACGTTGCCCAGGAAAAAAAAAAAAAAAAGCAACAAGGCAACGTTACTGCCTAGAGAGAAGAAAAAAAAAAATAAAGGCAACTTGAAAAAATTGGGCATTTTTGTCAATCAAGAAAAAATTCATCCTTACTAAGTTTTCTTTTCATTTTGGGTAAAAAAACATTTTGGTGGGCTCGGGGAGAAAATACCTGGGCCTCACCATTTCTTTTTCTTCATTCCTACCAAACTAAATACATTTTAAAAAAGTTTTCATTCCCATTTTTTCTTCAAAGTTTTTCATTAATCCTATTTCATCTCCAAACAAACACACCCTTACTACCGACCCCAACTTTAATGCATTCCCCCCTTTTAGAATCTTCCCCCTCCACCAAGAAAAGGCTAGGCAAAACCATTCCAAAGCACTCTCCTCTTTTTAAAATTTTAAGGGAAGTAGAAAAAGTTAGTCATGCCTTGCTCTTCTTAGGTATTGACTGAGTTCTTTTCTACCCCTCTCTTAGAATTCTCTCTCTCTCTCTCTCTCCCCTTTTTTTATTTTTTTATTTTACAGTTAGATTGATATGTTGGCTAGTCGTCTTTAAAGAATATGTTTGTTTGTGTGATTGTGATAAAAATTAGGATCAAAGTATGCTAGGTCTTTAGTTTATTCTTCAAATATTCTTGGTTGTTCTTTGAATGTTTTTGGTTGTATTTCACGTATTCATGCATACACTAGGTTGTGATCTTAAGTTTATGTTAACCTATGAAATAACATGTTAGATCGAGGGTAACACAAATCACGCACAATCACCATGTTATTTGTTCAAGTTCAATGATATGCTAAAACTCAAGAATGACACCTATCATAATCACACACATTTAATTTCAAGCAAGATAACATGGCATGTTTACTTTCAAGCAATAACATGCAATTGGTTGATGACATGTTTGGTCTTATGGCTGGTGTGGCATGATCTTTGGCCAACATAGCCTATAAGACAAGTTTCACCATGCAAGGTGGACACCTAACCCCTTTCGACCTTGTAATTTATCTTTTGAACTTAAATTAAAGGTTGTCGATTAGTTCTTTTCAATTTAGTTTTATCTTTGTAGAATGTAACTAAGACACAAAGTTATGTACTTAATCTTTTATATATTGTATTTAAGACCAAATCCATGTATATTTTTTCATTTACTTTAATAAGGATGTATTTTTTTAAAATATTCAATATGTATATTTCAATTATAGTTTTTTTTTTTTCATAATTAATAAAATAAGTAGCGACTCTATTATAAAACTCTTAATCTAAGAGAAAAATATAAAAATTCGAATTGCCATTTTGAGTAGCACGAACGTTACTCCCCTTGTTCGTGTGGGTTTGACCCACCTAGAATAAGTGGTTCGGGGCATGGTCTCTTCAATTGTCAAGTAATGAGTTGAAAAAAGATAATTTCGAATTGGTTTGAAGTCAAAATTTTTCTTGTAGAATACCATACTCCCCCCTCTCACACTATAATGAATCATATTAATTAAATTCATGATATGGTCTATTATTTATATGAAATGAGGGAAAATTCATTTATGATGCTCTTGAAATATTTTATAATTCCCCTACCCTAAAAATAAAAACTAAAAAGACAGTTTATTTATTTTGGAAAGGGACTAAAAAGACAATTCTGGCTTCTGGGTTTTGACCCCGGCTACGCATGACAATGGCCAACTATGAATTTGCATTCTTATTTGTTTGCTAGCTGCTGTAAACAGTGGATGTTAAAAATAAGAGTTTTACAATAACTCATTCCAGCCAGCCATAAGGCAAAAAAAAAAAAAAAAAAAAAACAGGGACGATTATTGAGGTTTCAGTCACCAAATATTTCATTAGATAAACATAGATAAGTAAAAGAAATAGATACTCCTAGAATTAGCATCCCAACATTTTTAAGCGTGGCCAATTTGGAGATATTCCCTTCTTCTGGCTTTTGCATGTTTTCTCATCCTTAGTGTTAGTGGGCCCACAGTTCCCAATATGCTGCTTAGGAAGACTTGCATGCTTCAAATTTTTTGGCACTCTATGAGGTTTTCCCTGCACCAATAACAAGTAATAGTTCAAGTTGCGATTATAATGCCATTCATTAACTTCAATCGTGTAGGTTATAGAACTCGCAAAACTAAGGAGTAGATAAGGCTTCTTTTTCTCTTTCTTTCTTCTTCTTTCTTATTTTTTTAACAGTAAATGTGGAATTTGAATTAAATTCTCCTCTCGTAAACCAAAAAAAAAAAAAAAAAAAAAAAAACCAAATAAGATTATTAAGTTACAAGACTCTAAACCTAAATGATTTCGGTATGAACTAAAATGCGGCAAATAGCTGTGAAAGTAACACGTACATACAAACACAAGCAGTTTATGTCTCAAGAGACTATGAGTTTCTAAATTTGTCTCTTCACAGTTCATATAAATTGATCATAATCAGCAGCTAATGTATATGGTACGTGAAGAATAATCAATATTTTTACCTGAATTTCACGCCGATAGAAACCGACGTTGGATATGAGTCTGTCTCCATGAATGTGATTGTTGAAAGTTGGGAGTGAGTTAGATGGTTCCCCCTTGCACCCTTGGCTAGAAGTGTAGCCAGGTGTTAGTGTTGATGCGAGTGATGAAGAGCTTGATGTATTGCTAGATTGCTTCTCTAAGCATAGCTGAAGTGGAACGGATTAGTTATCAATATAACCACCACTCTAATTGCCTAATGAAAACTGAACGCAGCCCAAAAAATATAAATTTATGCTATTACAAATCGTTGTTATATGGGATTTAAGTGATAACCTAGAATGCCTAGAGGTAATGACATCTCTTCTAGTAGTGTTTTGTATCTGCATTCAAACCTCAAATTTTTACCTAAATACAGTCTATATAACTATGGATGTATACCATAGTCTACAAACATGAAGTGACTATTAATGTTTGACATATGCTTTAAAATCTCTTATCGTCGTAACAATTTGTCTTTTTGGGTGAGTGCGAAAATTAATATTGATATACTATTTGTAAGGTTAATTATGAGCACATTTTTAGGATAAACTAAGGTTGTACTTTTCCATGTACTCGTCACAAGAAGAGCAAAGTTATGCCATAGATTTATTCATAGCTAAAATGTTATGCCTAATAAAATCATTCTTCAAAACCAAATCTCAACGCAAAATGCGTAAGTATACATTGTGAATATCTATTCTTGAGTGAAATAGATGAAAGCAAATTTACCTGAAAAAGCCTATGTTCAAGAGCTGCCACCCTATCCGACAGTGACCCTTTAGAGTCAGCCTCCTTCACGGCCAAATCCACTGGTACGCATTGTCTCTCCAGTCCTTGGGCCAAACTATTTCTATCCCATGTTTGTAAGTTCTGTTTTCTTTCTAAATATTTCATCTGTCACATATATACCCCAAAAGTTATATGTTATAGAATGACAAAGAAAAAAGGACAAGAATTGTCATATAAAGAGGTATATTATATGATATTATTCTATAAAATTAAGGGGAAAAAAGAGAGGAGAGAAACTCACAAGGAAATCCAAACGATCCAACCTAGAAGCAAGAGGCATGGAGAAGTAAGATTGTCTTCCACCTTCCATTTGCTGAGAAAGTCAGATATTTAGAGCTTTTCACTCTTAAACATTTTCATGTGGACTGCTATGATTCTGTGAATTGTGTACACCTCACAAGTCATTAGTGGTTTGTTACATTGCGTGGCAAACAACCCAACATTGTAGTCCTAACAAAATAAAGAGTAATATTAGGCGCACAACATCAACATTTATCCCAAATCTAATAAAAATAAAAACCCAACTGTATCAGTCAAAGCTATGCATGCATCTATTTTTTTTACGACTATGCATGTAATCCTCACCATAAAGATCTTCTATTCTTTAGGAGTTTGATTTTTGTTATATTGAACCCTAAGATATAAGACCAACAGATCTGTTGGTCTTATATCTTAGGGTTCCGTTTCTTTTCTATAATCAAAATGCCCAAATAAATTGAAAATGATATTGTTTGGTAATATATATTTTGTCCTTGTCTTCCAACTTCCATTGTAAGGGCACTTCCCCAGGTTCGAAGGATTTAGCGAATAACCCTCCACAATCATTCCTCGCCAGAAGATAGCTTGATTTTGTAATTAGGACAAAATTTGTCTCAAAAAAATAACTTTTAATATGAAAAATTAACAACATCAACAGTAATACACAAACAACATAATGACAAGTAATATCTCTAGAGCCTTTTTTTTCTTTTTACTATTTTGAGAACATCTAGGATCTATCCCTTAACCAATGCGAATAGATCTCTTGACATTTAAGTATTTAACCATCCAAGATAAAACTATATGTCTGTCAGGTCTTGTTGTCTTCCATGGTAAAGAGCAATTTCCCAAGCAGGGGTGTAAACTGTACACATGTGGTGCGGTTTTTGGCCTATTTGTTCATCAAATTACAAGGTGTGATTTTGCTCAATTTGTCACCACAACAAACTTTGAAGGGGCTCAGTGGCTGAATTAGTTCGGTGCGGTCTAAATAGCGGTGTTTGGTTGATTAGTTGGGTGCCATGTAGGGCTCTCTCTCTCTCTCTCTCTCTCTCTCTCTCTCTCTCTCTCTCTCTCTCTCTCTCTCTCTCTCTCTCTCTCTCTCTCTCTCTCTCTCTCTCTCTCTCTCTCTCGGCCAGTTTGGAATATACAATATTCATGTTTTGATTCTTTTGAATACTAGTTTGAACCAGTTCAATTTGTCTATTGGAATAAAATATTTCGGTACTAACCTATTTAAACGTATTGTTTCAAGGTTATTACTAAAGTTATATACCTAATTCAACATTACATGATATTATACCATATCAAATTATTAATTGAAAATCAAATAATGTATATTCTCAATATCATTATTACATAATATAAGTATATAACATGTCATATATGAGTAATATATATATATATATATATATATATGAAAAAAGAACCATGCGACATGTGATTAAAGTAAAGAAGAAAATTATAATGTCAAAGGAAAACAATAATAAAATGTCATATGTAAGTGAAGTAATATATATATATATATAAAATAGGTTTAGAAAAAAAAAATTAATGATTTGTTGAGTTTTTTTTTTTTTGTTATCTAATTTTTATTGTTATTATTTGAGCTTCTTTTTTTTTTTTTTTTTTTTTTTTTGGGTTTAAGGGGTTGAGGATTATGTTCGGGGGCCATGATTATTTTGGAGTAATTCTATATCCACAACATTTTCATAACATATCTTATGTGATAATGTGTTATTAGTGGATAAAAAATTAATGTCACTATTGGGCTCAAATTAGAATCATCAATAGCTTACCACCTAACTTTTGTTATGAAATTATTTTAAAAATTTTGTAGATGTAGCATTAATCTTATATTTTTTTGAACATAAATTTTTGCGATTCTCTTGCTCAATATTGTCTTGGGGTGGTCAAAATAGGTTAGTTTAATATATAATTTTATAGATAAGAAAAAGAAAAAAGGCTTCGTAAACTTAATTTGATAGATAAGGAAAATAAAAAGGTCTACCAAATTTGATAGACAAGGAAAAGAAAAAGGCAGACTGAAATTTATGTTTGGGTTCCATCACTATTCATGCATCATGCGAGACATTATCTAGTTATCCTATAATTGATCGTAGACATATCGAAGAGATTAGCAAGAATGTATATCGATCCTATTGTAAAGATTCTATAGAACATTGTTGCCTTTTCTGAAAAGAGAAATTAATTAATTAATTAAAACAACAGCTAAAGGGACATGGTATATAGGTAAAATATGTCTACTTTATATTATGGGAGATAAAAACTTTCATTACTTTTTAAATAACTATTTGGATAACATATTATGATTGGTGCAAAATAAAACTAATGTTAATGATTTCAAAAAAAAAAAAAAAAAAAAAGCGTTACTAGTGTCACTGGTGTGTGTGTCAAATGCCAATGTAAAACCAATATTGTACTAATCTTAATTTACCACCTTAGTAAATTGTGAATAAAAAAAATTTATTCCTAACGTGTTTTTCTAATTTTGTTGAAATGTTGTTCTTCAATGAATCACTATTTAGGAAACATGATTCATTAACACCATGATAAGTGGAAAAAAATTATGATCCAAATCAAATTGCAGTGAATTTTTCTTAATTTTTAAGGATAGCCTATCAGCCATCAGGTTAATACTTAATATGGAACAACTCACGGTTGTTAGTGTTCCTTTCTTGTCATCGGTGGCTAACAATGGATAATATCAAGAAAATAAAAAACTGGCCCAAGGAGATTTTCACTCACTTAGCCAATGCGGTAAATTTTCACACACATTGGACCCACATATTATTGAGACATTGATCTCATGAGACTGGCGTAAATATACTTTCTCCCTCAAAGGGAATGGTCATTTCCTAACAGCTAGTTGGACGAAACATGGTTTTTTGCCCAAATGAAAGATGTCAATACTCAATGTAGGCTACAATGAAGTTGATGTAGACTTCTATTTTATGAGCACTTACATTAGCAACAGATCATGCTATGACATGGAATACTGGAGTCAGGAGATATCAAGGTGAAAATTTGGGACACTTCTTAGCTCTATAGAGACCAAAGCGGGATGTGTGGTATTTGTCTAGTTTTTCCTCTCTCTTCAAACATGAAGACATTTATTTTTTAATGAATAAATAAATAAATAAATGTTTTTCATTTTAAACATTGTTTATTTGAAACAAAGGAGAAGTGATCAATTGTTTCCATCTTATTTTAATGGCATTACTATATTTCAATTAGCTGGAAGAAAAATGTAAGATTTTATGTCATCTTTTAAGCTCTATTTAGTGTCAGTGATCATACATCTTAATATTTTTATGCCAATATTTGGAGTTTAAAAAACCTGGTGTTAAACTTGTGAAAAAAAGAAAAAAAAAAAAGTGGTCTATGGTATTACTTAAATACCACCATGTTCAGTCAAGCTTAGCTAAGCCACTCAACTAAGTCCAGAGACATGTTGAAGCTCGCGCAACATATCATCCTTCAACCCATACACAGGCCTCAGGATTGGGCCTATGTGTGGTGTACTTATATATCACCAAGTTTACCCAAACTAAGCTACTCATTCAAGTCCAATTAATACATATTGAAGCCCAAATAATCCTTCAACCCCCACACAGGCCTCGATGTTAGGCCACACTGCTTATCCCACAATTTTTTAGTACTTCGTTTTTATAATAATAGCAATAAAATTAATTAATTAATTAAGTAATTAAGTTTGAGAGAGAGAGAGAGAGAGAGAGCAGAGGACCTTACCCATCTCCTCTTGCCATCAGTGGCAACTCTACGTTTAAGTGAGGGTGGTCCTGACTTGCAAAAAAAGAAAAGAAAAGTATTTATACAATTGAAAAGAAATTTATTTACAATTAAACTATTGTGATCACTTTAATAAAAATGTTGAACACCTTAATTGGAGAATTATAAAAATTAAGGTTTAACAAAAATCTTGTTTTCCCCCTAAAAAAAAAGGTTTAACAAAAATAAAAGTAATGTTATATCCACAATATTTTCATAATAATTTTATAACAAATCTTATGTAGTAAACTGTTATCGATTCTAATTTGGATATTGATATCACTTTTTTATCTACCAATGACAATTGTTCGTATAAGATTTATTGTAAAAATATTGTAGATATAACATTACTTCAAAAAAAAATTATAGCCCCCAAACATAATTCTTAACCCCTAAAAAAAACTTAAATAACATCAATAAAAATTAGCCCAAATTACAACAAAAATAACCCAAACAAAAATATAACTAGACAAACAACAACAAGTGAACAAAAGATTCAATAAAAATTTATTAAAAAAAAAATAATAATCTCTAATCATTCAAATTTGTAACTCATTCGCCCATTAAATAAAAATTAATCTATAATTATAATTTCATTTTCCTTAAAAAAAGTATAAGAGAAATACGGTGGTCTTGAGTTCCCTTTAATGGTAATGGGCTAATGACAGTTATGCTTTCTTTGGCTTTAAAATTGCAACAATTTTGCTCTCTTTAGCGACTCAACTTATAGTTGTAGCAAATATTCTCTACCTCTCTCTTCATTTTTTTTTTCTCTATTATCATTTTTCTCTTTGTTAGTAAAAAGAAATTGTGATACTTAATGTATTTGTGTGTTTTATTTTTTGTGGCGTTGATATATGTAAGGAACGGATTTGGAGCCTAAGCCCACGAGTCTGGACCAAAGGCCCAACGGACCTTGCACAATAAATTTGTAGAGAGTGGGTGAAAGAGCTGGACTGGGTCTGATATAAACAATGATGGACAGGATTATATTAAACAGAAAAGAGGCGCAAAATAACGCCAAGGAAACTATTTTTCCAGTGTCCGAGGAGGTGTTTCATTGAACAATCAATGGTTACAAGGTTTAGGGTTACAGTAAAGTTATTCTCTTCCTTCTTCTTTTTTCTTTTCGATCCCCCTTCTATCAGGATCTCCTCTTCTTTATATAGTGCCCTTCCCTACCATCTTCATCGTCCACTTGTTCTCCATCTGTGTATCTACTTGAGTGTATGTCACATCATGAGTATGCTTTAGTTATTTGGGAGTGAGGGTAGCTGAGGGTGCACTGTTCAGAGGTCTTCTCCACATAAATGCGGCTAGAAAAGCTGTTGTAGTGCATTAAATACGGTGGTAGCAGCCTTTCTATTAGATATTTCTTCATTCTTATCGTTCCCATCCTTCGTTCTGAGCTTATCCTGATCTGATGAAGTTTTCGGACAGCCACTGGTTTTTCTCGTATCCAAATGGCTTGGGACTTCCTGCTGAAGTGATGCGTCATCCTCGGGCAAGTAATACTCTCCTCGGACAGGAAATGCCCTCCTCGGATAGCGAGGATCTTTCATGAAGATCCCATTCCTAGCTAGGCCTCACCCTTATTCTCTCTATCCCTCTCTTCGGATGCAAGACAGCCGTTTCACGGGCCCTTGGTTCATAATGTTGGGCTTTAATAATGTTGGGCCTGGATTCTTCTCCCCCACATCAGCCCCTCAAAATTTTATTTCTTTCCCACGTAAGCGGGAAGGAAGAATGATTTTGACTAGATAGGCGGGAACACCAGAAAAATAAAATAGAGAAAATAAATGAAAATGAAAGCCAAATGACATAAGTACCCCTGCTTATACGTGCGAGCTCATGGAGACGCGCGCCTCATCATTGCTGCTGTAGACCTTCCATTCCCAAGGCGTTACATCAATTACTCTAGGCGGCTCTGTCTCCCGTATCCAACGGCGGATCGCGGATCAGATGGTTGGGGTTTGCCCTCGCTATTCGTGTGAGATAAATGACACCGCTCCGTTTGTCCCTACATATAAATATCCGCAGGCAGTTTATTCTTTTTACTTTACACATTTGTAGCATTCAGAGCGCTTTCAAAGTTCCCAGAGAGTTCCTGCCTTCCAAAGCACTTCATTCCTTCTCGGATTTCTGCCTCTTTTGCTTTCTGGGTTCCTCTCAAAAGCACACTTCCAGTCAGCGAATTCGCCTTGCTTGTGATATAGTAAGTCTCATCATACCCCGAGTCCTTATTTTCTCTTCGGTCACATTTCTTTCCTTATTCTCTCCATTCCCTCGCAAAAATGGGTAAATACAAGTACCTCGTAGATAGCCCGGAGTTAATTGAGGATTTCAAGAGAACCTACCATATCCCCCAGGGGGTAAACTTGAAGTATTGTCCCCCAGAGGGACTATTATTAGACCGAGCGGAGGGAGAGGTCGTCATTCCTATGATTGCCTTTCTGGAGGGAGGAATGACCATTCCAATGGGTCCCGTGACCCGAAATTATCTTATTAACCATAGGCTTTCTCCCGAGCAGTGCGCACCCAACACCTTTAAGATATTAGGGGCCATCGACGTCATAAATGAGCAGTTAGGCTTAGAGCTAACCTGGCACGACTTAGCATACATGTATGAATGTCGTAGCCAAAGGGGAGGGGGATACTATCTCAAATCTCGCTCCGACGTCGTAAGGCTGTTCTCCTGCCTTCCCAAATCCAATAAGGGGATGAAAGATGACTACTTGGTTGTCTCGGGCGAATGGCATGATGGTTTGCATTGTCCGACCAGGCCAGGAGAGCCAGGTGTGCCCTCTCGGATTTAGGGTTTCTAACCATAGCTTTAGGATTTTTTCCTTCTGCATCTACTTCTTGGTTTTTATTCGTATCTGCTCTCTAATTGGTTTGCCTTGTTTGTTTTACAGATAGAACACATACTGCACCTCGACTGAGCCTTATCAACGTACAAGCCCTCAACTACCTTCTGCGCTCGGAAATATACGTCAGCGAAGATAGGCAGTTGAGGTCTATTCCGCTGATACTCGGCTATACTCCAAAGCCAGCAGACGTCCAACCAGCGGGGAACGCCATTATTCAGGGCGATTACAGATTGCGGCGTATAGACGTTGCACGGAAGGCTTTTCTTGCACCCTACGATCTCCCTCCAGTTCCACATCCTAATCCCCAGGGTATTCCGCTGCTCGTCCGACCAGTCCAACAAGTTCCTCCCGCTCAGCCGGCTGTGAGAGAACGAGTCAGATCCTCGTCCACTTCTTTGGACGAGCAAATCGATAAATTCAGATTTGAAGGCGAGAGTGAAAGAGGGGTCCACGTCATTCCTTCGGACTCCGAAGAGGAAGCAGACATGCAATCTTTTATTCGACCTCCCGTGCTGCTAACAGCAATTCCAGAAGACTCCTCGGAGGAAGAGATGTCCGACTTAAGACTTCTTCTTAAGAAGAGGACGAATAAGGTGGAGATCAAAGAGACAGGGACTTCTCGTCCCCCTGCCACTGTGCCACCACCCCCTCCTGTTGTACAGGTTCCTGATCCGGCTCTTAAACCCTTTCCGGATCTAAAAAAGAAGAGGCCCATGGAACCCGAGGATAAGGAGAAGGGGCTGCCACCGAAGACGAAACAGCAAAAGGTGGCTAAAGACACTCGTCAAAAGAGAGACTCTTCAGTGGAAAGCCGAGAGGAACCCAATCAGGCCGAGGTCCGCCGAGGACAACGGATATGGTCCCCTCGGCTAGAGCTTGACGGTGCTCCTTTCCCCTGGGAGACCTCAGTCAGAAACTATGACGGTGGTCGGGCAGCACTGATAGCTGAGGCATTGGAGCAGCCTCTTCTTCTGCCCAAAGACATGGACTCATACAGGCGTTTTAGCCAGTATGAACTCTTCATGTCTCTGAAAAGGGACTTGGCCATGGTAAGTATATCCATCTTGCTTCTCCATTATAGTATTGGCCTTTATGTTTGTATACTAACACTGTAACTTGGTTCAGATCACTCAGCAGGTGTTCGTGGCCGAAGAGTGGGGCCGCAAGGCCAGCGTGCAGGCCCAGGCTGAGGCCCAAGCCAGAGCTGAAGTCGAGAGAGTCATGGACACTTTAAAAGAAGAGACATCAAAGCTCTCGGATCAGCTCAAGGCAGTAGCCCAGGAAAGGGATAGCCTGGATGCTGGTCTAAAGACTGCAGAGTCTCAGGTCGAGTCTCAGCGCAAGCTGCTGAACGAAGTCCAGAAAAAGTTGGCCGCAGAAAGAGAGGCTAACAAAGGGCTTCGTGCCGAGCTGCAAAAGGCCAAGGCAGCTGCCGAGGATGCTCAGAAGGACGCCCAGCTGGCTAAGGAGGCCACGGAAACTGAAAAGAAGGCGTCCTATCAGCTGGCAGTGGAGGTGACAGAAAAAGATCTCACTGAGCAGTTTGCCTCGGTTGCCCGGGACTACTGCGATCTGACGTGGAGCAAGGCGCTAGATGCTGCTGGAGTTCCTCCGGACTCAGATCTTCGACGTCCAGAGAACATCTTCTACGGCGAAGATATCCGACAGTACCCCGATGATGATGCCCCTCCTGCACCTCTTCTTGAAGCTTCTGAGCAAACTCTGGCAGAGCCGAGCCCTCTGGTTATTTCTGAGACTAACCAGGGTCTTCCACTGCCAAGTGGCCAGGTCTCACCTGCTGAGCCCCCTCATGAGAAGGGTGGATCTTTAGAAGGGGAACATCCACCCTCGGGTCCCTCTCAGGGAGTCCCATCGTAGACTTAGGATTTTTTTTTTTTGTTTTATGTTGAGAACATTGTAAACCAATCCTTATTAATGAAGTAATTCTTGTTCAAACAATAGTACTTGCAATTTAATATTACCCTTTTGTGTTACAAATGATTTTACTGGGCAATTACAGTTATGGTTTACTTTCCTTTGCAAATAACTTGTACAATTAATATTGTGTATGAAAGGTAGCATCAACCACTTGACCAATTAAGGCTAACTGATCTAAACATCGAGGGACTAGTTAAACACTTAGAGAACAAATAAAGAGTGTTAATTAATCCGAGATCATCTGGTCCGAGGACTACAGGCATGATTAGATTTAAGTTTAAATACTTAAAGAACAAACGAAGAGTGTTAACTAATCCGAGATCATCTGGTCCGAGGACTACAGGCATGATGAGATTTAAGTTTAAACACTTAAAGAACAAACGAAGAGTGTTAACTAATCCGAGATCATCTGGTCCGAGGACTACAGGCATGATCAGATTTAAGTTTAAACACTTAAAGAACGAACGAAGAGTGTTAACTAATCCGAGGTCATCTGGTCTGAGGACTACAGGCATGATCAGATTTAAGTTTAAACACTTAAAGAACAAACGAAGAGTGTTAACTAATCCGAGATCATCTGGTCCGAGGACTACAGGCATGATCAGATTTAAGTTTAAACACTTAAAGAACAAACGAAGAGTGTTAACTAATCCGAGATCATCTGGTCCGAGGACTACAGGCATGATCAGATTTAAGTTTAAACACTTAAAGAACAAACGAAGAGTGTTAACTAATCCGAGATCATCTGGTCCGAGGACTACAGGCATGATCAGATTTAAGTTTAAACACTTAAAGAACAAACGAAGAGTGTTAACTAATCCGAGATCATCTGGTCCGAGGACTACAGGCATGATCAGATTTAAGTTTAAACACTTAAAGAACAAACGAAGAGTGTTAACTAATCCGAGATCATCTGGTCCGAGGACTACAGGCTTGATCAGATTTAAGTTTAAACACTTAAAGAACAAACGAAGAGTGTTAACTAATCCGAGATCATCTGGTCCGAGGACTACAGGCATGATCAGATTTAAGTTTAAACACTTAAAGAACAAACGAAGAGTGTTAACTAATCCGAGGTCATCTGGTCCGAGGACTACAGGCATGATCAGATTTAAGTTTAAACACTTAAAGAACAAACGAAGAGTGTTAACTAATCCGAGATCATCTGGTCCGAGGACTACAGGCATGATCAGATTTAAGTTTAAACACTTAAAGGACAAACGAAGAGTGTTATTATAGATAAACAGGAAAACAATTCGATTAATAATAATACCTCTTGAGGTTATTTACATTCCAAGGACGGGGTATTACATGACTGTCCAAGTCTTCCAGAAAATATGCTCCAATACCTGCACATGACGTAATGCGATATGGGCCTTCCCAATTTGGTCCTAATTTTTCCCAAGCTGGGTTTCTTGTACTGCCGACAACTTTTCTGAGCACCAAGTCGCCCGGCTCTAAGGGTCTCGGTTTGACCTTGGCGTCATAGCCCTGTCTGAGCTTTTGTTGGTAGTGAGCCAGCCGAACCATAGCGTTCTCTCTCCGTTCTTCGATGAAATCCAAACCAGCTTCCAAGAGTTTATTGTTGTTGTCCAAGCAGAAAGAACTGGTTTTCAGAGTTGGAAAATTGGCTTCCAGAGGGATTACGGCTTCGGACCCATAAGTCATCGAGAAAGGAGTCTCTCCAGTGGACCTGCGAGGGGTAGTTCTGTAAGCCCAAAGCACATGTGGCAACTCTTCGACCCATCATCCCTTTGCGTCGTCCAACCTCTTCTTTAAGCCGCTAACTATAACCTTGTTGACTGCTTCGGCTTGGCCATTACCCTGAGGGTAAGAGGGAGTAGAATATCTGTTCGTGATCCCCAGTTCGCTACAGTAATTCCGAAAAGAGATACTGTCGAACTGCAAACCATTATCCGAAATAAGGGTATTTGGAACTCCAAAGCGAGTTACTATGCTTTTCCATACGAATTTTTGTACATCCACGTCTCGGATATTAGCAAGAGGTTCTGCCTCGACCCATTTCGTAAAATAATCGGTTCCGACCAGGAGATACTTTCTGTTCCCTGCTGCTTTAGGGAATGGGCCCACGATGTCCAAGCCCCATTGGGCAAACGGCCATGAACTGGACAATGGGTTAAGTGTTCCTCCTGGCTGATGTATGTTCGGTGCGAATCTCTGACATTGATCACATTTCTTCGCGTAGTTCCGAGCTTCTTCTTGCATGCTCAGCCACCAATATCCTTGGGTAAGAGCCCGATGTGCTAATGATCTGCCCCCAGTGTGACTTCCACAAATTCCTTCATGCAACTCTTCTAGTAGTGCCTCAGTGGCTTCCGGATGGACACACAATAAATATGGCCCCGAATAAGAACGTTTATATAATTTTTGGTCTTCGGACAGCCAGAACCTAGCGGCCCTCCTTCGGATCTTGTCAGCCTCCTTTCGTTCTTCTGGCAGGATATCACCTTTTAAAAATTCAATTAGGGAATCCATCCAGCATGGATTTTTTCGAATCTGGTACACTTGAGTTGCGTCTCTTCCTGCCCCAGAGGGTTCATGAAGATCCTCCACGATGATAACTCTCGGCAAATCTTGATCCGAAGAGGTGGCTAATGTGGCCAAAGAATCGGCGTGTGCATTGCCACATCTGGGAACATGCATGAGACTGAAAGACATAAATTCCTCTTCCACTCGTTTGACTTTGCTCAAATAGCCTTGCATTCTTTCATCTTTGGCTTCGAATTCTCCTTGAACCTGGCCCACAACCAATCTTGAGTCCGAGAACACCTTAACGGCTTTTCCTCCCATCTTTCGGACCATGACCATTCCCATCAATAGGGCTTCATACTCAGCCTCATTATTTGTGGCGTTAAAATCTAGCCTTAGTGACTTCTCGATGGTGATCCCCTCCGGGGATGTCATGACCAACCCAATTCCAGAGCCTTTCCGATTTGCAGCGCCATCTACGTACAGCTCCCAATGAGCAGGATCCTGCTGGGAAACCAAACCAACCAATTTTTCATCCATGCTCGGCCTTACCTCTACGTCTTCCAAACTGGGCTCTGTGAATTCGGCCACCAGATCTGCAAGTACCTGGCCTTTAACTGATGTTCGAGGCATGTATTTGATATCGAAAGCCCCTAGAATGGTGCCCCATTTAGCTATCCTCCCCGTATAGTCTGCGCTTCGAAGCACTGTTTTGAGTGGAAGCTGGGTGAGCACCACGACAGTATGGGCTTGGAAGTAGTGAGGCAATTTCCGTGTTCCAAGCACCACGGCAAGGATGGCTTTTTCCAATGGCAAATATTTGAGTTCTGCTTCGTGCAATGCTTTGCTTACACAATAGACCGGCCTCTGTACCCCCTGATCCACTCTTATCAACACCAAACTTACAGCATGTGGAACCACTGCGATGTATGCAAATAGAACCTCGTCGGGTTCAGGACTGGACATAATTGGTGGCCGAGATAAATAATCCTTGAGCTGTTGGAAGGCGGAGACACATTCCTCGTTCCATTCAAAACCCTTCCACTTGTTAATTAGGGAGAAAAAGGGTTTGCATCTGTCCGCAGACCTGGATATAAACCGGTTTAGCGCGGCCGTCATTCCTGTTAGCTTCTGCACCTCTTTCGGGTTCCGAGGAGACTGCAGATCCTGGATAGCCCTAATCTGAACAGGATTAACTTCAATTCCCCTGTGTGTGACCATGTAACCCAAGAATTTGCCTGACCCAACTCCGAACGAGCACTTCGAAGCGTTCAAGCGCAGCTTATGTTTTCTCAGGATTTCGAAAACCACATCAAGATCTTTCAAATGGTTAGCAACAAGTTTGCTTTTAACTACCATATCATCTATATAAATCTCGATGGTCTTGCCTAACTGTGATTCGAACATCTTGGTCATCATACGTTGATAAGTAGAACCTGCATTTTTCAGACCGAAAGGCATTACCTTATAGTGGTAGTTACCGATGGGGGTAACAAAAGCAGTCTTCTCTTGGTCATCTGAAGCAAGGGGAATCTGATGATACCCCTGAAAAGCATCCAAGAAACTCATCCGAGGATGTCCCACAGTAGCATCCACTAGCTGGTCAATCTTCGGCATAGGGAAGGGATCCTTAGGGCAGGCTTTATTTAAGTCCGTGAAGTCTACGCAGACCCGCCACTTTCCGCTTTTCTTCTTTACCACTACAGTGTTTGCTAGCCATTCGGGGTAGAAAATTTCTTTAATAGCCCCAGCCTGTTTGAGCTTTCCTACCTCCTCTCTGACTGCTTCTACGTGCTCTCTGGACGGTCGCCGAAGAGGTTGCTTCTTTGGTATGCTTAAAGGATTGACCTTCAAGTGATGACAAATAAATTCTGGATCTACGCCCGGTGCTTCATAAGCGCTCCATGCGAAAACATCAATATTTCTTTTGAGGAAGTCAATCAACTCTTCCTTTTCTGACTGAGGTATCAGTGCCCCAATTTGAAAATATTTTTCCGGATCGGATTCGACCATGACCCGTGTTAAGTCCTCACATTTTACATCCTCGCCATGCCCGTCGGCAGGTATCATCCGCTCCTTTAACTGCTATGGGTCTTTGATTACCCCTCCTGAAGATTTATCTTCGGATCCGTGCCGTATTGCCGCTACTAGACACTGTCTAGCCGAGGATTGATCCCCACGGATTTCACAGACTCGTCCTTCGGAAGGATATTTGATTTTCTGATGTAAAGTGGAGGAAACGGCCCCCAGTGTATGCAACCAGGGCCTAGCAACAATTGCCGTATAGGGGGAATATACGTCTACTACCACGAAATCAACCTCGACAATCTCCGTGCCAGCTTGCACAGGCAGTCGGATCTGTCCCTTCGGAGTGACCGTTCTCCCTTCGAAGCTGATTATAGAAGAGCAATATGGAGCTAGGTCACTGGGTGTAAGATTTAATCCCCTGAAAAGATCAGGGTACATAATTTCCACCGCGCTACCTTGGTCTACCATAACTCTCTTCACATCATACCCCCCAATCCTGAGGGTGACAACCAATGCATCCTCATGGGGTTGAATAGTTCCGGCCTTATCCTCGTCCGAAAAGCATAACATGGGGGATATTGCATTCCCAGGGATCCTCGGATTCCTGTCAGCATCTTCTATCGGCGAGCGAGCCACAGACATGACCTTTAACGGATGGGACCCGGTCCTTCCCGGGGCCGCAAAAATGACATTAATAATTCCCAGAGGGGGTTTTGTAGAGTCTCCCCTTTCGGAATCGGAGACTAGTTGTCCACGCCCACTCGAGCGGTGTAAAAGGTGCTTCAACTTGCCCTCCGCGACCAGCTGATCCAGATGGTCCCACAGACTTCTGCAATCTTCAGTCGTATGCCCATGATCCTGGTGATATTGGCAATAGACGTTGTGATTGCGTCTCTCCGGATTCCCCATCATTTTGTTCGGCCATCTGAAAAATGGTTCGTTCTTTATCTTGTCCAGAACTTGATGAACGGGCTCTTTAAACACAGTATTAACTGTTTGGGCATTTGTTGAACTTGAGTGCCCAACGAAATCTCTCCTCGGCTTACTGTTGTTGTAGCGGTCCGACTTGAAGTCCCTCCTTTCCTGGGTGGTGGCCTTGTCTTTACCCTTCTCTTGTTGCCTATCTTCTTCCACCCTTTTATACTTCTCGATGCGATCCATAAGCTGGCGCATGCTGTCAACAGGCTTGCCGGACAAAGACGTTCTCAAACCATGATCAGTGGGAAGACCCAACTTGAACGTTTCCAAAGCCATGGCATCAAAGTTGCCCTCCATTTCGTTGAACATCTCCCAGTATCTGTCCGAGTACGCCTTCAGTGTCTCCCCCTCACGCATGCTCAAGGATAGAAGGGAGGATAGGGGCCTGGGCACTCTTCGGCAGGTGACAAATCGCGATCCGAAAGCTTGGGTAAGCTCTTGGTAGGAGTCAATGGAATCAGCCCGCAAGTTATCAAACCATCTCATGGCTACAGGACCCAAACTTGAGGGGAATACCTTACACATCAGTGCCTCATCCCTGGCGTAAACAGCCATTCTTTGGTTAAAATGGCTGACGTGCTCCACAGGATCCGTCCTGCCATTATAGATAATAAAAGTTGGTTGATTGAAACGCCGAGGTAGCTCCGCTCCTTCGATCCTTCGTGTAAAAGGTGACCTAGAAATTTGATTCAGGGCTTTACTCATGGCGTCGTTACCTATCCCTCCATATGGTAGTTCTCGTGGTCGCTTCTCACGAGGGTGTTCAGCTTCATACGAAAAGGTTTCGCTGATTGGAATTTGGGAGTTCTGCTGATAAGTAATGTCTTGTTCATCATCCAGGTCATCATCAGGATGCGGTGCAGCACGTTTCCTCTTTTCCATCCGTAACTCCCTCTTCAACCTTTCAATCTCTATTTGCATGCTGTTTTTCTCTGCATGGGAAACGTGACTCCCACCACGAGGGTGGGATCGTTCAGTGTGTGTAGTATGTACACTACCTTCTCGGTCTTGCCTACGCTCCAGGTTAAGAAAAGGATCAACATGCTGGGAGGCCCCAGATTCTGCTGGTTGTTGCGCTTGATCAGCCATTACTGTTCACTGCTATTCTTCCCCAATCGTTTAAGCTCTTCCCACAGACGGCGCCAATTGTAAGGAACGGATTTGGAGCCTAAGCCCACGAGTCTGGACCAAAGGCCCAACGGACCTTGCACAATAAATTTGTAGAGAGTGGGTGAAAGAGCTGGACTGGGTCTGATATAAACAATGATGGACAGGATTATATTAAACAGAAAAGAGGCGCAAAATAACGCCAAGGAAACTATTTTGCCAGTGTCCGAGGAGGTGTTTCATTGAACAATCAATGGTTACAAGGTTTAGGGTTACAGTAAAGTTATTCTCTTCCTTCTTCTTTTTTCTTTTCGATCCCCCTTCTATCAGGATCTCCTCTTCTTTATATAGTGCCCTTCCCTACCATCTTCATCGTCCACTTGTTCTCCATCTGTGTATCTACTTGAGTGTATGTCACATCATGAGTATGCTTTAGTTATTTGGGAGTGACGGTAGCTGAGGGTGCACTGTTCAGAGGTCTTCTCCACATAAATGCGGCTAGAAAAGCTGTTGTAGTGCATTAAATACGGTGGTAGAAGCCTTTCTATTAGATATTTCTTCATTCTTATCGTTCCCATCCTTCGTTCTGAGCTTATCCTGATCTGATGAAGTCTTCGGACAGCCACTGGTTTTTCTCGTACCCAAATGGCTTGGGACTTCCTGCTGAAGTGATGCGTCATCCTCGGGCAAGTAATACTCTCCTCGGACAGGAAATGCCCTCCTCGGATAGCGAGGATCTTTCATGAAGATCCCATTCCTAGCTAGGCCTCACCCTTATTCTCTCTATCCCTCTCTTCGGATGCAAGACAGTCGTTTCACGGGCCCTTGGTTCATAATGTTGGGCTTTAATAATGTTGGGCCTGGATTCTTCTCTCCCACAATATATTTTAGTTATCTATTTATTAGTAGATTATTAGATTTTGTATAATTTAATTTTCTTAGTGATCAATGATCACCCTAAAAAAATTTCTAAAATCACTACGGCTTGTTGTTGAAACAAAATCAGGGTGATTGGAGAATGGGTAGCGCTCCCTTTTATTTATTTTTGGTTGAATAATACTTGTCGTTAAAAAAGAAAATAATTACAAAGAAAGTAAACTTTTTATTTTTTATTTTTATTTTTATAGAAACACAACGAAAGGAAACTAGATGGAGGAGATGAGAATGTTTCCTTTAATATTATACAAAAGAGTCCATCTATATATATATATATATATCACTCTTTTTATTTTAGTTTTTTTAGATATACACATGAGTTTACTTTTTTTTTTTTATTGGATTTTTGATGGTTTATTTATATTAGACTATTTGTCTTTTACACAACATTAACTCACTTAGAATAAAACTAAAAAAAAAAAAATGAAAATAGATAGAGCATGTGGCACAAAATTAGACAACAATTGAAATCCAATTTAGAATTTAATTGGATTTTCTCTCAGTTTTGAGAATATATATATATATATATATATATATATATATCGGTTTAAATTATATCTAGTGGAGTTAAATATTTTTTAAGTCATAAATATATTCATAAGTTTTACTTTTATTTATATACTAGCATGTAATCCATGCAAACGCATGGATACATTTAAAATAAACACAACTTTTATTATAAAAATATAAATAATTAGTCAAATTATTTTAAAAAAAACATGTAACACATGCATATGCATAAATACATTTAAAATTAAATACGATTTTTATCATAAAAAATAAATAATAAGTCAAATTATTTTTTTTTAAAAAGTAAACGTAATTAGTCATATATTAAATTCTTATCTAAATTTAATACTACTTATAATCATTTTTTTTAATATTTAATAAGATAGAACGTGTGGTAATTTTTGTTGTGTGGTGATTTTTATTGAATATATGTGATTAATGTTTTTAATATAATTTTATAGTTCATTAATATTAAATTCTTTGTATCTTGCACTCATTAATTCACTTGATATAAAAAATAAAAAACCTAAATGGACACATGACATAAACTTAAATGGATAATTATGGTGTGGTTCCTACATAAATTTAGACACATGACGCAAAATTAGATTCTAATTTCAAATTTTAATTAAACGTTTTCTAACCTTTACCTATTAATATATATATATATATATATATATATAGATTTTAGATATACACATGACTTTACTCTTTCTTCTTTTTTTTTTTTTTTTTTTTTTTATTGGGTTTTTTAGGCTTATTTATATTAGACTCTTTGTTTTTTACAACATTAACTCACCTATAACAAAAATTTAAGAAAAAAAATTTGATAAAACACATGGCGCAAAATTAAACAACAATTGGAATCTAATTTAGAATCAACTGGATTTTGTGCCACATTAGAATCAATTAGACAACAATTGGAATCTTCTTAAAAAAAATTTAGAATCAATTGGATTTTCTCTCAGTTTTGAGTTTATATATATATATATATATATCATGGGGGCTTTTTAAGTGGGAACCAAAAAAAAAAAATCATGATCAAATGGGAAAAAAAATTGAAAACAATAAATTTGCATGACAATCGGTTGCTCTTATAAAATTCAAGTGGAAAAAAAAAATACAACTTAAATGGGCCTTATTTATTTAGTTTGAGAATAGCAATCGGTTGATTTTATACTTACAATATAAGTGAATAAAATTAATAAATTCAATGGTTTAATTGGAAAAAAATTACAAGAATAAATTATTAACTTTCTATGGTGGAAAAAAAGCTAAAAATAAATATGGAAAGTGTCAAATCTTCAATAAACCTACACGGCAGTCCAAATGCCCTCTATTCAAACTTTATCACATTAACTATATAACTTGCCAATTACAAATACATTATTACCAAAACATACAAGGCCTCCTCGATCTTCTTTCCCAACCTTTTCCCTTCTTGTGGGTTTCAATTAGGTCAAGTGGTAAAGTCTTTAATGGTTGTATAAGAGATCTGGGGTTTAATTATTGTCTACACCAAAAATTGATTGATGTCTTGGTTTGATGATAATGAGCTATCATCAAGAGCGAATGCCATAGGTTGAAACTCTCTCTCTCTCCGGAAAAAAAAAAAAAAAAAAATTCCCCCTCCCTCAACACCTCTTTATCATAAATACTTATTTTTTACTCCCTCTACATATTTACATGTTTATATATGTTCTCTTTTTATCTTTATTATAACCAATACGTTTAGAATTTGTGATGGTAATTTTTTACTTTTCAGTGTTTTCACTACATATATTTTTATCTCTCTCTCTCTCTCTTGATCTTTGATTTATTTTAATGCTTTGCATTTTATAGATTGCTTTCTTTGTATATGAAAATTTAAGTTGAATGATAATCTAATTTTTTTTTTTTCAATGTATTAGTGTTTTTGATCTCTACTATCATAGGTCCTTTCTCTCTCTCTCTCTCATTTCTATTTATCTATAATCTTTTGATCTTTGATTTGTTTCAATACTTTGCGTTTTATAGATCACTTTATTTGTATATGAAAATTTGGGTTGAACGATCATTTTGCAACTAAAGGTCTCTCTCTCTCACACAAAATTTGTTGGGTTCCAATTAATATTATCACTAATTTATCAATCCAAAATAGCAATCACACACAAGAATACAAATATTTACATGGAAAAACCCTTTCTCATAGAGGGAAAAAATCACGAGACAAACTTTGAATCAATTCACTATTTCCAAATCAATTACAATAATTCTCAAGTTTATGCCTAACTTGAGATTCACCAAATACAATAATAAATCTACTAGTGTATGTCTCATGGCTAAAGAAAATCTCATTGTTTTCTTTGCTCTCTACACATTAATTATTTTTCTCAGAGGTGACAACACTTTTCTTTTCTCTTTCTATTTTTTTCTCCATGCATAGCTCTCTCTTAGTGTCTTCTTTTTCTTTATATGGCGGACCTTTTTTGGTTTTTTTGTTTTTTTTTTTTTGTGCGGCTTTTGTTTCTCTTCTATATGGCACACTCAAAAATTACATATAAGCCTTGTTTATATAACCTAGCCGCCTCATGCTCCTAGTAGCACACAAATCTTAATTCAACTTGAATTAGGAGTACTTGCTACCTATTGGGCATGGGAATAACAACACAATCCCATATGTAGGCTTTAACTTTATGTGGGCAGGACCATGGTGCTTGATGCACCCAACAAAATTTATTGTTTTAACTATTATTGTTTAATTCAACCAGCTTTTGATAAAGTGGTCAATTTGGACCAAAATATTATTCGTCTCTGTATGAACTTTTATTACGAAGGCTACTATATATATATATATGACAAAATTTAGTTACAAAATTGGTTGTAACCTTAAATTACAATTTTATTTAATATCTTTTAAGGATATGAATATTGATCAATGGATAAAAGTATTAATTGATCCCAGTGAAATTTTGAGAATACAAGGTGGGGAAGCAATGGAGGTTAGTATTTTTGCTGTTGTTCTTTGTGACCAAATTTGGATGAATAGAAATAAAGCAGTGTGGAGTAACCAATCGATAGATTCAGTCAAGCTCTTTAACCATAAGGTGTTTATACAACACAAACAAGCTTGGCAATTGACCCTTGAGAAAAAAGATAATTCCTCCTCTTGGAAGCCTCCTCTCCTCTAGGATGGATCAAATGTAACTTTAATGCAATAGTGAAGCCTGATATGGTGGTGTTGAAAGTGGTTTGTAGAGATAGCATTGGTTCCATAGTAGTAGCTCAAACTTAAGAAGAATGCCTAGGTGAGCCTATTTGGGTAGAATTGAAAGCTACTATACTAACAGCTAGATGAGAAGGCTTTGATAGAGTTTAGGGATGGCAATTTTGGCCCCGCCCCTCCCCGCTTTGCCCCATGCGGGTTTTCCTCGTCTCGCAAAGGTGGTGGGGCGGAGATGGAGCAAGATTTTAGCTCCGCACCACGAGGCGGGATGGGGATGGGTTTAGACTTTTTAGACCCAACCCGCCCCACCCCAACCCATCTCCACCCCACCCCACATTGATAAGGGTTAAATTGTAAAATTTTCATACCCTAAAACCTTACTATTTTTCATACTTTTTTTTTCCTCTAGAAAGGTTGGAAATAAGATACCAATTTTAATATTTTCTATTGTCTTTATTATAAAAAAAAATTATATACTATTGAATTATTGATTTTGTATTATGAGATTTTTGTTTTTGTTGGGATATTGTCTTGTTAAACACTTTAATAATATTATTCAATTTTCAAGTATATTTTTATTAACGAAACAACTTTTATTAAAAACAATTGTAATAGTTGTGGGCAAATTAACAAGAAGTAGAGTTTTGCAGGGTGGGGGCAGGTCTTCGTGGGGCCCTAAGGGGTGGGGATGGGGTAAGAAAATTTTTCTCATCATGCGGGGTGGGGGGATGGGGTAAGACAAAACCATGCGGGGTGGGGGCGAAGACCCTATCCTTCAGACTTGCCCCGCCCCATTGCCATCCCTAATAGAGTTGTGTTAGAAGGAGATGCTTAAGCTGGGATAAAAGCTATCTTAAACCTATCTGCAACCCCTCATTGGTCCATCAGTGCTATTCTAAAAGAGACTCATGTTATTTTAAATTCTTTTGTATGCTGAAATGCTTGTTTTGTTTTTAGAGACTTTAACTTTGTAGCTCATTCCCTAGCCTAACAGGGGCGGCTGCACATACATTTCAGGGGGTTCAAATGAACCCCCTGACTTGAAAAAAAAAAAAAAAAATAAAAAAATATATATATATATATATATATATATAATATTGCTTTACCAATTTAATACTTTTAAAAATATTTTTGCACATTTTGTTTTAAATCTTGGACACTCTAATCACATATTAGCTTATCTCATAATCAAACAACAACTTATTGTATTATTTATGGATGGATGAGCGTGATTGTGTGAGTTAATAATTATACAGTGCAAGTGAAGTTGATTTTTTTCATTTAGTTTAAAATATTTTCATAAAAAAATGACAAATATATAACCACAATTGCATAAAAACAAAAATATTATACAAACTTAACAAAATAAAATGGTCATACTTATATTGACAATAGAAAATGAAAACTGATAATAAACTATCATGAGATGATTTCAAAATATGAAAACTTTTAGAAGGAAATTGTAAAATTTCATGTATTTGTGTGTGTGTTTTTTTTTTCGATAACTCAATATATTTAAGTTTTTAAAAAAAAAATTAAAATTTTGTTTAATTGAAGTTTCTTAATGACCCCTTAGAAAAAATTCCTATAATCGCCACTGTAGCCTAATGGTCTTTTTTTAGGGATAGATTTGGGACTCCCCCCTTTTGTAGTTTCTGAGTATGTAGAGGGTGGAGTTGGTTGAGTCCCATCCTTTCTTTTGGTTTTGTTTGTTTGGTGTTGGTTGCGTTGTTTTCCTTTCTCTTTTAATGCAATTTCTTATTCAGAAAAAAGAAGAAGAAGTTTTTTTTTAATAAAAAAAATACAAAGCTTTAACCTTTTCATCTAATCATTTTTTATTTTTCGGATAAATCATCTAATCATTTTTATCTTATATTCTGTTTTTGTGTTAAATTATCTGTATATATTAAGAGGATTTAAAAATTTAGTTACTTCTTTTTTTACTGTAAAAAATACCCTTAAATTAATTAACCAACAATTTAAAAATGGGGTCAAAATAGTGAATTGACAAAAGAAAGTTAGTTATTACTTTTTTTTATAGTAAAAAATACCCCTACCTAAAACTTAAAAACGGAGTTAAAATAGTAAATTGACAAAAATAATAAATTCTTACTTCTACGTTGAAATGTTTTCCTACTTTTAATAAATTCCTACTTCAACTCAATAGCTTAAAAAACTCCTCACATATTTATCTTCTCCAAATTTTCTGAATAGAATTTCTCATAAAAAAGAAACGTGTACAATAAAACTTCCCCACTTTTCTTCTAAAAAAAAAACTTCCCACTACTCACGTTTGAAAGAAAATAACTACCCCTCCAATACGATAAGGAAAAACTATCCCACATTAAAAAAAAAAAAAAAGTGTCAGACTAAACTATCTCATGTTTCTTTTTCAAACTATTATATTATCATTTTTTTTTTTTTGGATTTATTACATTATCAATTTTTTTTTGATAACTATTACATCATCAATTGAATTTGGATAAACACGCAAAAGCTTCTAATTGAAAAATGAATCCTATTCTCTTTGAAAAAAAAAAATCCTATCTATTTTTTCAAATGGTGATGAAAGAAAAATTATAATACTAAATCCAAAAAAAAAAAAAAAAAAAGCCTCATCACCCGTGAGGCTAGTTTATTTTATTGGCGTGGCGTGGACTGTGAAGTGTTGAAATTGGACTTATTATCAAAGTAAGCTCCACTACTTGGCATTCTAATTCAAATTGAACTTTTTTTTCTTTTCGGAATAATATAACCATTTTTCACAACCTTCCATAAAGAATCTATCCTAAATTTGGACTCTATTCTACTTCTACCACATCAAAATAGTACGTGCCTATTGGTTTGCCAGATGAGATGATGAGTGGGATCAGACTCGGATTACCAACCTCATTGACAGCTCGAGTGGGAAATCTCTTGGTACACTATACACACACTCAAACTCACTCTTACTCACTTCATACTGTATACTCCTGGCTTCCAAGAATATTCCTTCAATTTACTGCATGATAATATTCCTTCAACCTACTACATTATAGTTTTATAGTTGAAATAATCATTCATATGAATTTTTTGTCACGGATGACAGAACCTTTTAAATAAGTCATATAGTTTATTTAAAAATATTTCATAAATGGTTTTATAATACGCAAACCCTATAATGAAAACTGTTGATTAAAATCAGAACCAAAAAGGCTATGAAACACTAGTTCCATTTCCAATTGATAGACAGAGAGAGAGAGAGAGAGAGAGACACACACACACACACTTCCAAGACCAACCAGCAACCACATCTCTCTCTCAGTCTCTCATTTCTTCCTTTGTGTTAAATCTACGCTTAGAGTTGGTTGGTTGGCTTTCCTTTTTTTGTCGTATCCAACCTCTTCTCTTGTGGCTCTCACTTCTCATACGAAGTATCAAAAAGATTCCTTAATTCTCTTCCATTTGTTGTTTGCCTTTTCACAGATTCTCTTATTCTTGGGCAACCCATTTCAGAGTTCCATCCAAAGCCTCCTTTTGGGGACCCAATTCATTCATTTCATTTCATGGGTATGTATATATAGCTCTCACTCTTTCTTTGTATATTATATATAGTATTATATTTCTATACGTGGATCTAACACTTTTCTTTTTCTTTTTTGTTTTAATCAGATTCTGCTGTCTGAGATTGGAGGCCAACATTCTTGCTCTTATTGGGCGTCCAATAATTTTCGCTCTTATTTCTTTGGATTCATTTGGTGACTCTGAACTCCGCTCCAGTATGTTTCCTACTTTTGTTCAATTGCTTTGCATCCTTTATTTTGTTTTGGGTTCTGTTCTTTTAAGAGTCATATATAAAAATGCATTTGTGAATTTCTTTTAGTTGTTAAGATAAACATTTAGAATTAAAGCAAAAAAAAAAAAAAAAAAAAAAAAACCCAATACAATAGTTCAATAGTTGCATGTTGTGTGTTTCATTGTGGATTGATTTGGAAACATGTAGTGTACCCAGTTTCGATTCTATGACAATGGCACGTTTTATGTGTTGAAGCTGCAATTTCGGTATGTTTAGTGTAAATTTAGGAATGGTTTTCAAAAGGAGCTGTGGAATTCAGTTCAATGAGTGTGAAAATTATTGGGGTGTAGTCAATAGCACAGAATTTTCACCGTACATATTTGATTTGACACTTGGAAAACAATTATAATTAAGCATCCATGGAAAGAAATCGATTTTGTTACTAATGTCACTGTATTGGTGTGTGAAAGGAAATGAAAATTCTCTTTTGATCTTTCTAGAGCAATTTAAAAATACTAGAGCATCTCAAGCATCTACGTTTCCACTTATGTAAATCTCATTTTATTATTAAATGTCCTGTTTTGAACTCTTCCTTGTAGAGACTTCTAAACCGATATTTTCTCTAAGCTTAGAAAACTATCCCTTACTTTCTGTGCATATAGGATTTGATTTAATCTGAGATCAGAAGTAAATTCCCTGATTTCCTGAGGCTTAGTTGCACAGGCATCCTCAAAGCTTTGAAGTTCAAAGAAGTTTTTTGCATGCTTTAATCTATTATGATAGTTTGGGAAAATAACAATAAAAGGATTACCAAAAAAAAAAAAAAAAAAATTATTTACTATGCTTTAATATTCTCTTCTTACTTATCAAAAAAAAAAGTGAATGAAAATTATCTTGTAGAGGTTCTTGTGTCCAACAACTCAGCTAAGTTCAAAAACTGTTGGTTTCACAACATATGTCCTTGATGGCAAGAGATGATGGATTGTAGCTCAATTTCTTAGAAGAGATGTCCATATTAACTTTTCCATCAACTAAACCTTTATGGGTGGAGATGTATGTTGAACATGCATATGTAAGTGCAATTACGTTGTAATAAAATGTTTTCATTTTGTTTTGAGGGGGGAAACTAGAAAGTTGAAATGGTGTTGCTTGTGCCGTTGCGATGGAGAAACAGTGGATCATCTTTTACTTCATTGCAAGTTTGCACGCGCCTTATGGAGTGAAGTGTTTTTGATGTTTGGTTTGCAGCGGGTGATGCCAAGGACGGTTGTTTCTCTTCTTTTTGCATGGGAGAATTATTTGGGGTTACACTCTTCTTCGGTCTGGAATATGGTTCCAGCCTATTTGATGTGGTTAATTTGGAGGGAACGAAATACTTGCACTTTTGAGGACATTGAGAAATTTGTGGATTTTTTGAAGTCTTTGCTAGTTGGGACATTGTTTGGGTGGTCTCGTACTTGGGGTTTTACACAATGTACTTCCATTTTTGATTTCATGCATTCTATCTCTATTTGATTTTTTTTGTATTTGTTTCTAGTACATTCTGTTCATCATCATGAACATGACGTACTTTTTTTAATGAAGATATCTATTACCTATCAAAAAAAAAAGTTGGTGCTTAGGGGGGAGAGAGAGAGAGAGAGAGAGAGCATGATAATTATAAACTGCTTGAGTAAATTAGAATTAAAGATTGTGTCATTATTAACTTCAGGTTGGAAGGATAGAAGCTGGGTAGATGAGCACACCTTTTCATTTATTCCTTAAGCCAATCAAATTACTTTTTTTCTTACATAGATGAATGAATAGGTATAAGGAGTAGCTTGTCTCTGTCAAGAAATGGAGGGAAGGAATGGTGCTACGTATTGCAGTAAAGAAAAGAGTTGGTAGGTTAATGAAGAAATAGCAATTCCTTCAGCATCCTTCTATTTGGTAAGCACCAATGGTCGTGCCTCATAATGAGAGACTTGGGGCAAAGCATTACTAAAATTTTTGATACTAAAATTGAAAAACTCAACTTTGTAATTTGTATTCCAAGTACCCTCTCATATCTCTTCCTGGCTAAAATGTTTCTTTACTCATGTATATATCAGAAGTAAAAATGATAGAGACCCTTTTACAATCTTTCGACTCCCACCTCCTTAATATTAACAGGGAAGATCCTTAGCTTCCTGCCCATGCATCACATGGACTTACACTTGTAGCTAGCATAAGACCAAGATATTGAACTAATGTACTGAGTTTCCATGTGCAAGTTACAAAAAAGATTTCACCCATTGATTCTCTGGCTGTTCGGAAGCAGGAGACAAGAGAAGCATTATTTTGTTAGATCATCATTGTTATTTTTATACTAAAAATGTAACATTAGACATCTTATGGGATTAGGGGGGAAAACTATTATAAGTGTCTCGCCTAATATTACTTCTCCATTCTCTCCCATTTTCAACTCTCTTTGGGCAGATGAAGAAATGTGGGGCCTATTTTGAAAGAACCCTCCTCTTCCTTTGCAATCCCTCCATTTTTTTCCCCCTTAACAGACATTGAAGAAATACAATCTGTCAATCCACCCTTTCATTTCCTCCCCCACCTCCCTCCACACCCACCCCCCACCCCCCCCCCCCCCCCCAAAAAAAAAAAACAAAAAAAAAAAAAAAAAAGAAAAGGAAAAAAAGTGTCCCTAAATAAACTTGTTCCTGTCTACCCTACTTTTGATTGATTTATTATATATTCTTGATAAAAGCCCTTATTAGCAACTATAGCGCTTTAACTTTTGAAACTCCTAAGTTTCTTTCCATAAAGGCATAAAGACTCACATGCTTCAGGTGTTAATGTAAATGTTGTATGTAAGCAAAGTTTTCAGAGGCTTTTTGTAACTACTATGACACAACATGAACCTTAACCTTAACCAAGCTTGTAAGCAATCTAGGCTGAATCTTTTAGTTGCATAGAGTAGTTAATGAGCTCAATTGTGCTTGCTAGATAGTTGGGCTCATGTTATATAAACTTCTCAGGCAACAAAATCATCTACTATACTCATTCTTCATTTTGCTTTAGATTGATTTGGAACTTAAAAAAAAAAGTCTTTTGAGTAATATTTAGCTGACTCACGTAGTTGAAAATGGTTTGGTTGTGTGACTGTAGCTAGCTTTCTGGCCAATGATATATTGATTGTGTTGTGATTATGTGTTAGCCCTACCAGTGAGAGATTGTGGTTAAATTATGAGGATCATTGGATTTTCATGTCATTTTTCTTTTTCCTTGATAGGTAAGTAGTTCAATTTTATGACATGACATGGATTTTCATGTCATTTTTCTGTATGATTCCATCAAACAACTCAAATTTTCAATTCAATGTCATTGTTAGAAATAGTTCTAGGAGCAGTGACATAAATTTTTTAGGTTTATATGCATGTAGATGTGAAAATTCTGTAATATAATACCAAACACCACAAGACAAAATATTTAATGTGGTTCAGTTAACTCTATGCCTACATACACAAGTACTGTCAACCAAACCCCAGTATTTGGAAATAATGCTCAATCCTCTTAAACACAGACTAAAGACTCACCAATGTTAAACCTCAATGCAGCCAAAGATACCCTCACATGAATGTACTAGGCTACTAGATAAAACTGTTTTTCAAATCTCTCACACATGGAAAAAGCTACACTACCACTTATTTCTTTTTCTTCTCAATATTGGATTAGTACTCTCAATGGTAATTATTCTACCTCTTTATTATTCTTCTAATTAATGTAGGATTTCAAGATTAAAATTCTTCTTTTTAATTTCAAATTCCAAAACCAACAAAGAGATCTTGAGACTTATTTCTAATCCCCTCATGGTTTGACTTAACCAAATTTCCACCTCTAGTCATGAGGAGGTGTCTTCACTTCTGTACTTTGGGTTACCTCCTTTGCACCCTTCTTCTTTGTAGAGATCAGGGAAGTCAAGGGCAAGCCAAGCACTCAAGCAAGGTGAGGTGCCACTACAGCCCTTTGAAGCCTTGGGGCGAGGCACCTTTAGTGGGGTGCTCGTCTTTAGAACCTAGGCGAGTGCTTGAGTGTCTTAAACAGATTGTAATGCTTTTGAGGGGAGAACCTTAATGAATTTAGCAAGTGCTTTAACAGGTTCTAATGAATTTGAGGGGAAAACTTTAATGGATTCAGCAAAAAAAGAAGGCAGTTTCATAATTGGCAAAGAAGGGTAAATCTATGCTTTAATTCTAATTAGGAGGTGTCTCTTTCTTTTGCTTTCTTCTCTCTTTCTCTAACCTCTCTTTCTTTTCACATGAATTTAGATTAAAGAAAAAAAAGGTTCTGTCGTATAATCTTTTGACTTTGCTCTCTTTTTTACTTTAGAAATTTTTTATAAAAGATTGTTGAATAGTTTATTCTTAGATTAGTTGATAGAGCCTCATTCCAATTGAAAAATTCAAATCATGCCTAATAAGCATTAATTGCTTATTAATTGGGTTCATTATATGTATGATAACTATATTTAAAGCAGTACCTTGCTTCACTTGGGTGAGCCCCTTTTTGGTGTCTCACACTTCAGGCGATAGAAGATTTGTTGTATTAAAGTCGCCTTCCACCTTTAACTACAGGGTTAGAGATGCTCCACCATGTTCTCAACAAGAGTTGTGATCAATTGATATCAAGAAATACTTGAAATTCTTGATCAAAGTTTGCTCTGCACCATATTAGTTACATTTTTCATAAATCCTACTCACTTATAAGAAAAAAATTCATAAATCTTACTCTTTTCCATTCATTATCTTCTTTCCTTTATGATGCTTTAACCAAATGATTCTCTTAGTGTTTTACTCCATTCAATTGAATTTTAAGCATCTCACCAATTAACTCATACAAATTTTTAAGTTCACTCTACTTTGATTACCACCAAAGCACATTTACTAGCTTTCATAACTTCACCTCTTGTAAAATATCCATAATCTATGGAATCTAGTCAATCAAAAGAAGTCAAATTCCTTCCAAATTTCACCTCTTTTATAATATCTATCCAATGAGCCCCTCTTCAATAATATCCTTCCAAATTCTAGTATATCATGTATGAGCCCCTCTTCTATGCAGAGCTAACCCAACTGTTTCTTTAAATACAACTAATCTCTAAGCGACTTTGACATATATATCTTCTCTAGCATTTCCCACCATTATTTGGGAGGATGCTCATTTAAGGCATTGTACTCTACATTTAGAGCAAGAGTCAAAAGAGATGGTCTTCAATGCCTTCATCTCAAACTCCTTATTCATTATTGGACATTGTGGCCTGCTTCTTCATTTCTTGTATAGTTCCCCAAACAAACTTTGTTGCACCCAAACATCTTTGATAGTTTTTTTTTTTTTAATTTTTAAAATTTTTATAAATAGGTAAAAATTTATTGATAACAAAACAAAAGTAGCCAGGTACACTGGACATGTACAGCTGGTACAACAAAGTAGCCATCTTTGATGGTGCTTTGACTAAAACTCAAATTATTATTCCCATCAAATAGTTCCTCCTCTAACTTTGTGTTTGTCATCTAGGATCCTTAACCAACAACATTGATAACAATTTATTTTGAGATACTCATAAATAGAATTCTAAGACCACAAGATGCAATGTAATGTGGTTCAAGTAACTCTATGCCTACATTCATGGGTAAAGCCAACTAAAATCTACTATTATCGACATAGATTACTAAACTCACAAGTAATCCAATTTTAATAATTTTTTTAGTTGTCCCAGAACCCCTGAAAGTGTTGTGGATTGTAAGAAACTTCAGTTCAACTTTTGCTGTTGATTCTTCTTGATGTTGGGAGGCACAAGCTAGTAACTTTTATGTAGTAATATTAAATAACGATCCATTTTGTGAAGCTTGTATTGCCAATTGGATTCCTTTTTATAAATAACGTAAGATATTTTATTAAAAACAAAAAAGCCAAGTACACTAGAAACGTACTATAGTGGTAGCAATCAAAAAACCAAATTACAATGATCATTGGAACAGAGAGGGACAAACAAGAACATGATGGCAAAACTAGGTTCCATTCATGGAGAGTACGGAAGAAGAAAGACTTTATATCCAAGTTAGACTGTTCACAATTCTCAAAGCCTCTAGTATTCCACTCCCACCATAAGCACCAAAACAAACAATGCGGCACAAACCTCCAAAAATCTATATTTTGGTATCTACTGAACTTGCCCTTCCAGGAAGCTAATAGCTCAATAACTTTATATGGCATAACCTGATGGATACCAAACAAACAGAATACCATTGACCATAGCTAATATGCTAAAGGACAATGAAGAAAAATGTGATCCATTAATTCCCCACACCTTTTGCACATATAGCACCAATCTAGCACTACAATATGCCTCTTCCGAAGATTATTTGTAGTTAAAATATTACCTAAAGTTGCAGTCCAACAAAAGAGCGCTACTCTAGAAGGAACCTTCGATTGCCTCATCATTTTCCAGGGAAAAGAAAGGATAGAGGAAGGGGATAAAGAGTGATAAAAACCTCGAACCTCAAAACCTCTCTCTGCTGGCTTCCAACAAACTTTGTCGGCCCCAACAACTCACACATCGTTGGAATAAAGCATATTCAAAAACAGGGCCAATGCTTCTAACTCCCAATCCTGCACTGGACAATGGAACTAGATGTCCCAATGAATCCTCCCATTAGATCTCTTCTTAGTGTTGTTTATTTCAATAATAACCCCCCCTCTCTCTCTCTCTCTCTCTCTCTCTCTCTCTCTCTCTCATGGGATAAAGATTTTTTTTTATTGATGATATTATCTTGCGTCCATTCAAAGATGTTTCTTATAACACTGAAATTTGCAGATGGGGGATGTAGCCAAGGACTTAGCTGCTGGCACTGTTGGAGGAGCAGCCCAATTGATTTGTGGTCACCCCTTTGACACCATTAAGGTCAAGCTCCAGAGCCAGCCTGCTCCGCTCCCAGGTCAACCTCTCAAGTATGCGGGTGCAATGGATGCTGTCAGGCAAACATTAGCTGCTGAAGGCCCTAGAGGTTTGTACAAAGGTATGGGGGCTCCATTGGCCACTGTGGCTGCCTTCAATGCTGTCCTCTTCTCAGTGAGGGGACAAATGGAGGCATTGTTGCGGTCTGAACCTGGTGCGCCCCTTACAGTTAACCAGCAAATAGTCTGTGGGGCAGGGGCTGGAGTTGCCGTTTCCATCTTAGCATGCCCCACTGAATTGATCAAGTGCAGGTCCGTATTTTAGGCATTTACTTTGCCTGTCTTTGTAATATATGATCTAATTTTGAAGTCCTGTGATTGAACTTAGATATCTTTTCGAATCAAGCCACTTTATCTGATTTATTGAAGTATGATTCAACAGTTAAGTATTGCAAAATCTCAACTGTTGAGTGAATCATGATCTTTTTTTCATAAATTGTACATAATTTTTCTGATCTTGTTTATGATACTCTTTAAATTCTATGGGAAACTCTTCAAACCTTCAAGTTTACCTGCTAACTGCTTTGGATTTACTACTAAAAAAACAGGTTGCAAGCCCAGAGTGCATTGGCAGATTCTGGTTCAGCTGGCGTTGCAGTGAAGTATGGAGGACCAATGGATGTGGCCAGGCAGGTTCTTAGATCAGAAGGGGGTGTAAAGGGTCTCTTCAAGGGATTGGTTCCCACTATGGCACGTGAGGTTCCAGGAAATGCCGCAATGTTTGGTGTCTACGAAGCCTTGAAGCAGTACCTTGCAGGTGGCCAAGACACATCAAAATTGGGAAGAGGCTCTTTGATGTTGGCTGGAGGCTTAGCTGGAGGTGCCTTCTGGATCTCAGTCTACCCTACTGATGTTGTCAAGAGTGTAATTCAGGTAGATGATTACAAAAATCCCAAGTACTCGGGTTCCATTAATGCTTTTAGAAAGATCCTGGCCTCAGAGGGAGTAAAAGGCCTGTATAGGGGCTTTGGACCTGCCATGGCCCGAAGTGTGCCCGCAAATGCTGCATGCTTCTTGGCATATGAGGTGACAAGATCAAGTTTGGGTTAATTGGTTCTTTGGTGCCACTGGTTGATGATTTGCTTGAAAGTTTATTGTTTGATCTTGCTTATCTCAAAGCAATCATCAAACCATTGAATGGAGCTGTTTAAAATATTTTTCTGCAATAGTGGCAAGCTCTTACTGTTCTTTAATTTTTGATTTGGTTGCTGGAAGAAACATTGTTTCACCAGTTCATTTATAAAGGCAGCAGGTGCTGAACATTTATTTTCAGATTCTCTCTCGAGTGACCATTTATGTGATAAATATATACTTGAATTGAACCTTGATTTTACTGCATATCAATAGGCACGTTGGATGCAGTCCAAATCAATTTTTTGCCAAAGAAGTGGGAAAATGATGAAGGTTTCTCTTTAGAGTATGTTTGAAAAGGAGGGAGATAGAGGAAGAGGAGAACAGTAGAAGGGAAGGTAGTAAAAATATACGACTTTCTTTACCACCTTTCCATCTCATCTCCTCTCCTCTCCTCATATTCCATCTCCCTCTATACAATATTTAGGAAGAGCCAATTTGGTGATAGTTAGCTGGTATGGTGACAATTATTTATGTGAAGAAATGTGTCCAAAGAAGCTCAGGTTGATACCAGATGACCTCTTGGCCATCGTGAAGGTCAAGGAGTTTCTTGAGCGGTCAATCTGACGGTTGTGGATGAAGGAGTGGCTAGCATACTCTCATTGGTACTACGGTAGTTCAAAATAACTACGCATCGCGCTGGACTTAGTTCTAACAAATGACAAATTCACTTGCTTGTCATTGATACTACAGTAGTTCAAAATAAACTATGCATCGCGCTGGACTTAGTTATAATACATATTTTAAATTTAAATTAACATATTTATATATAAGAAATAAAATATGAAGGAAATGTTACTCGGATTGTCGATATATTTCTGCATGTGAAGCATGTTGTAAAATTTACCAATTTGACATACATTATCGAACTCTAGCAATTGAACGATTATCATTTCATCTCCAAGATAAACATACCGTCACTCCTATAGACAATCAACGAGCTAGAAACGTTATAAACAGGTATGACATTGGAAGAGCTATTATTGCTCAACTTTTATATTATATATATAATTTAATATAAAACAAAGCTATAAATTTTTGAGATATTTATAAAACAAAAAACTTTAGTTAAATCTATATTCATTACATTTTTGAGATCATACAAATTTATGATTCCATTTAATAATATCTTTCGTTTGCACAGGGAAGGCATAGACAGAACATTGTTTACTGAGTGGATGCAAATGAATTCAGTAAATGAAGAAGCACGATCACTGACTTATGCTGAATTCCCAACAAAATTTGTATGGAGCAAGCAGCAAAAACAATGAAGGCCAAGAATATCAGGTAAAACTATAGGACGAATTACTTATGCACCTCCAACTTCTGGAGAAAGATATTATTTGAGAATGCTGCTGAACATTGTTAGAGGACCTCAAAATTTCGAACAGATACGGACAATTGATAACGTAATGCACCCTACATTCAAATCGGCATGCTATGCTCTTGGTCAATTAGATTGAGATAAAGAGTGGTACGATGCAATAAAAGAGGCAGAACAATGGGCAACAGCAGCTCAACTTAGACAATTGTTCGTCACTCTTCTGCTATTTTGTGAAGTCTCAAATCCATTACAGCTATGGACAAACAACTGGCAAGCTTTGTCAGATGATATCCTTCATCGACAAAGGCGTTTATTTCAACATCAAGATCTACAACTAACACAAGAACAGATTCAAAATTATGCATTACTTGAAATTGAAAAGCTCCTAATACAAAATGGAAATTTTTTGAGAGATTTCGACACTCTACCATTGCCAAACATGGAACTGTTAAATCAGTTAACCAATAGCTTGATTAGAGAAGAAACTGGATATAACGAAGAAGATTTACGCAAAGAGCATGAAAAATTATTTGCAGGACTTAACTCAGATCAACAGGCTGTTTACAATGCTGTGATGGATTCAGTATTAAAAAAAAGGGGGGACTATTTTTTATTTATGGACATGGAGGAACTGGAAAGACCTATCTCTACAAAACAATTATTGCCAGTCTACGTTCAAAGAAACATATAGTTTTGGTTGTTGCATCTTCAGGAATATCCACACTCTTACTACCCGGAGGACGTACAGCTCACTCAAGATTTCGAATACCCATAAACCCTCTAGAGAATGCAACATGTGACATCAAACATGGTACACAACTTGCAGAGCTAATATCTTTGACAAGCTTAATAATATTGGATGAAGCACCTGTGGATCATAGATACGCATTTGAAGCGGTAGATAGATCACTAAAAGATATTTTATCGATCAACGATTTGAGCTTAACTAATACTCCATTTGGTGGAAAGACTATACTTCTTGGAGGAGATTTCAGACAAATATTGCCTGTTGTTCCAAAGGGAAAAAGACAAGATATTGTATTGGGATCCATCAATAGATCACATTTATGGGATAATTGTCAAGTTTTTCTTCTTACAAAAAACATGAGAGTAAATGAAGATTTGACTACCACTGCATCAAGAAATAAAATCTTAGAATTTAAAAAATGGGTGCTTGATATTGGAGATGGGATTGTACCAGCAATTGCCAAAGATAGAGAAATTGAGGAGACATGGATCAAAATTCCAGATGAGTTTCTAATTGAACCTGAACAAGATCCTATAGAAAAAATAGTTACCAGCACTTACCCATGATTTGAAGAAATGCAAGGAAATTGTTAGTGTATAGCTTAGACTAGTTTAGCTCATTGGGCTTGGCCCAGTATACTATACTTGTAGTTTACTCCTATTGCTTGTACTGCACACATACCTAGTCTATATAAAGCTCTCTATTGTACATTATCATACACACATTAATATACAGACTATTCAGTCTTTCTCTTTCACTTTATATTGTTAACATGATATCAGAGCTATTCCTCTGACTTCCTGGTTCTTGTGGACATCTCCAGCATTCTTCCGCTGCCCTCGCCTTCATCCAGTAGTCATTGTCAGAAGCGAGTCACTGCCGTCACACCCATAGCCCCTAAAACACTTGGATTTCGTTAGTTTTGTTGATCAAATTGCCAAAGCCAAGGCACAGATTGACAGATCTTCCGATCCTGAGCAAAACCCAACAAAGAGCTACCAAAAACCACCTCACACATGCCCCCATGCGCTGTCTAAAGTTTCTGCCTCACGAGCACACACTCCACGCCCCGCCACGTGCCGTTCGTCTCTCACACGTGCCTCACGTGCCAGGAACAAGGCCTTCACGCCATCCACACTCCCCATGTGCCTGCTCCATTTCACGTACTACCACGTCAGCCCTAGGGTGACGTCACACTGCCACATCAGCACACGTCAGCATCCTGAGCAGTTGACCGAGCCATTGACTTTGACCAGGCCGTTGACCATTGACTTTGACCAAAGTAAAAATTTTTCAATAGGACTTGTCTTGCTCAGTTTTTCACGTAGATTCTGATTTTGGGCTTCGTTTTTGCATTTGAGGTCTCTAAATCTTATTTTTTGGTCATTTTTTCATTATAGCTCAACAAAATGAACGAGACATCATACGTCCTATTACCATTATGTTGGATGGTCATACTAGCTATTATGCATGGTCTCAGAATATGACTGTCTTTCTCAAGGGTCATAAATTGTGGAGATATGTGACTGGTTCAATTCCTAAGCCAGTACCAAACCCTAAGTCCAAAGCCACAGCTGCCGAAGAGTCTTCTAAGACTGCTGTTACAACAAATGATTATGAAGAACACCTAGAGGAATGGGATAGTATTCAAAGTAAGATCTTGTCTTGGTTTATCAATACCTCTATTCCCTCCATTCATAATCTTCTTCCTCGTTTTGAGACTGCTGAGACTGCTTGGAAATTTTTGGCCGATCACTATAATTGTACTAATGATTCAAGCTTGGAGTTCCACATTGAATCAAAACTTTATCAAATGCGCCAAGAGACAGGTCAGTCTATTTCTGATTTTTATTCTCAGACTTCTACTATGTGGGAACAACGCTTTGCTGCAGATCCTCCACTAGTGTGTTCTAAGGACATTGAGCTCTTTGTCAAATATCGGGATCGTAGTAAATTTATGCATTTCATAATGGGCTTACATGAAGATTTTGAGCCTATTAGGGCTTCTCTGCTTAGCCGGTCTCCTACTCCTTCTCTTGATGCTGCAGTCAAGGAGCTCATTTCTGAGGAGAACCGTCAGCCTACTCATCACATGTCATCATCTAATCATGTATTGGCTACACCCTCTCCACAGCCTCCCATTGTTGCATTCACTGCTCTTCCATGAATATACTCGGGGTGTCCCATCTCTCAGTCTTCCAGAGGTACTTGCTGCGAGTTTTGCCGTGCCAAAGGCCATGACATCTCTATTTGTCGCAAACTGTAGAAATTTGTGCAAGAGCAGAAAAAAGCTTTTCTTCCTTGGGTAGCTATTATATGTCCTTCAGATCTATCGGTTCCTACAGGTCCATCTTTGGCTTCCTCACTTACTATGGCTGATATTGAGGTAGTTGCTCAACAGGTTTTATCTTGCACTTCCACTGCCCTTTCTGTCACCTCAGGTAAACAACCTTGGTTTTTTGATATTGCATGTTGTAACCATATGACTCCTGATGAATCCCAATTTTTTGATAAGGCACCCTTAAAACATCCAATCACCATTTACACTGCTAATGGAACTTTTATGCCTGTTAGTCATAAAGGAACACTCTCTCCTCCTTGTTTATCCCTTAGTGACGCTTTTCATATTCCAAAGTTATCCCTCAATTTGCTTTTTGTTGGTTAATTTTGTGAATTAGGCGTAGATCTTCTATTTACTAATCATGGTGTGGATGTGCAGGATCCTCGGATAGGTCAAATGCTTGGGACAGGCCGTAAGGTTGGTCGCATGTTTGAGGTTCATGACTTGAAGATTCCTTCACAAGTTGTTTCTGCAGCTGCTACCACTGCCACCTCCTCATCTGATCTATGTCATGCTTATCTTGGTCATCCATCCTTATCTCGTTTTCAGTTGTTAGCTTCTCAAGGTCATTTAGGTTCAGTTCAGTTTCAAAATTTTGATTGTACTTCCTGTCATTTTGGCAAACAAACAAAATTTCCCTTTAATAAAAGTGACTCATTTTCTTCTGCCCCTTTTGATCTTATACATTCTGATATTTGGGGTCTTGCACCTATTCCCACTGAGGGGGGATCTAAATATTTTGTCATATTTGTGGATGATTTTTCTCAATATACTTGGATTTATCTGCTTCACCATAAGTCAGAACTTGTGTCAATTTACCAAACATTTCATAAAATGATTGAAACATAGTTCAATCGCATCGTCAAAGTCTTTCGATTAGATAATGCTCAAGAATATAATGATAAATCTTTCCTATCTTTTTTACACAGTCATGGTACCCTTTCTTAGCGGTCTTGTCCTTACACCTCTCAACAAAATGGTCATGCAAAACGAAAACATCGTCACATTCTTGATGTTGTCGGCACCCTTTTCATTTTTGCCTCTCTTCCTGAGCACTTTTGGGGTGAGGCAGCACTTACTGCTGTGTACACCATTAATCGTATTCTTTCACCAACTACACACAATAAATCTCCATTTAAGCTTCTTTATGGTCAAACTCTTGACTACTCCTCTCTTTGGGTTTTTGGTTGTGCTTGCTTTATCTCTCTTCCTCCTCATGAACGAACAAAGCTCCAGCCTCGTACTCATCTCTGTTGTTTCCTTGGTTATGGTGTATCTCAAAAGGGGTTTCGTTGCTATGATCCCATTTCTCATCGCCTTCGTGTCTCCCGTCATGTTGAGTTTTGGGAACACCGTCCTTTCACGAGTCTTCAACAGTTTCCTGCATCCTCTTCCTCAGAGTCTCCCATTTTTACTGATCTTTTCCTCCCTCTCTATCCTGAAATTGTGGAAGATTCCTTAACATCGGCTGCCTCTCCAGATGACCCATCTCTGATTCTGTCTTAGATTCTGTGGCACCACCCTCTCTTGAGTCTCCTATTGGTCCTGAACTTCGTCGTTTCACTCGGGTAAGCATTCCTCCTTCTTATCTCATTGATTATCACTGCTCTTTTGCTTTTGCCACCCTCTATGAACCTCACACCTATCGTGAGGCTCATACTGACCCTCTTTGGCAGCAAGCTATGAACGAAGAACTAAATGCCCTTCATAAGAATCACACTTGAGATTTGGTTGATTTGCCTCCTGGTTAGTCTGTAGTAGGTTGTAGGTGGGTTTACAAGATTAAAACCAAGCTTGATGGATCTGTTGAACGATACAAGGCTCGCCTAGTTGCCAAGGGCTTTACTCAGGAGTATGGCATTGGTTATGAGGAAACATTTGCTTTTGTTGCTCGCCTTACATCTGTCAGATGTCTCATTGTTGTGGTTGCTGTTTGCCGTTGGCCTCTTTATCAAATAGATGTGAAGAATGCTTTCCTCAATGGAGACATCCACGAAGAAGTGTACATGCAACCACCCCCTGGCTATCCACACACTCAGGCAATCAAGTTTGCCACCCTTGTCTTGCTCTTTATGGCCTCAAGCAGGCTCCTCGAGCTTGGTTTGAAAAGTTTAGCTCAATTGTTGCTTAGTAGGGCTTCACTTCGAGTCCTCATGACACTACTCTTTTTGTCCGAAGATCCTTTGCTAGTATCACTCTTATTTTTCTTTATGTTGATGATATGATTATTACTAGAGATGATTCTGTAGGTATCCACTCTCTTTAGCACTTCCTTAGTCAGCATTTTGAGATGAAAGATCTGGGCACTCTTAGCTATTTTCTTAGGCTTGAGGTTACCTCATTCTCTGATGAATACTATTTTTCCCAGGCTAAATATACTTCTGATCTTCTCTCTAAAGCCGATATCACCGACAACAAGATTGTTTCCACTCCCTTAGAATACAATGCAAAGCTCACACCCTTGGATGGTGAACCTATATCCGATGCTACTTGCTATTGTCAGTTGGTTGGTAGTCTGATTTATCTTACTGTTACTCGTCCAGATATTTCACATGTCGTGGGTATGGTTAGTAAGTTCATGGATGCCCTTGTTCTGTCCACTATGCTGCTGTTCTTCGGATTCTCCGATATGTCAAAGGCACACTTTATCATAGTCTCCATTACTCCTCTCGATCTTCTCTTGAGCTTCATGCTTATTTAGATGTGGATTAGGCAGATGATTAGACTGATTGATGCTCTATCATAGGTTTCTGTTTCCTGTTAGGTACTTCTTTTGTCTCGTGGCGTAGTAAGAAAGAGGATGTGGTTTTCCATTCCAGTACTGAGGCTGAGTATTGTGCCCTTGCTGACACCACTTGTGAGCTTGTTTGGCTTCGCTGGCTCTTGGCTGACATGGATGCTCCACAGCCCACTGCCACTCCTCTTTATTGTGACAATCGTAGTGCTATCTACATTGCTCATAATGATGTCTTCCATGAATGCACTAAGCACATTGAGATCGACTGTCACATCACTCGCCAGCATCTCAAGAAAGGAAATCTCCAGTTGTTCTCCATCTCCTCTGTTGACCAGCTTGCTGATATCTTCACCAAGACTCACCCGTCTAGTTGTCTTCGAGATCTTATATCCAAACTCCAGTTGGCTTCTTTTTTGCCACCTCGAGTTTGAGGGGGGATGTTAGTGTATAGCTTAGACTAGTTTAGCCCATTGGGCTTAGCCCAATATACTGTACTTGTAGTTTACTTCTATTACTTGTACTACACACATACCTAGCCTCTATAAGGCTCTCTATTGTACATTATTATACACACATCAATATACAGACTATTCAGTCTTTCTCTCTCACTTTATATTGTTAATAGAAATATTGAATATTTGAAGGAAATGGAAATTCTCACACCAAAAAATGAAATTGTCAATGAAATAAATCAATACATGCTGCAATTTGTGCCAGGTGAAAAGAATCATTATCTCAGCTCATATGTGCAAAGCATCATCAAATATCCCTGATCAAGATAATCTCTATCCAGTTGAATTCTTGAATACATTGAGTTTCTAGGAATACCAAATCATAAGATAGAACTAAAAGAGGGAGTACCTATAATGCTTTTAAGAAATGTATATCAAAAGCTTGGCATGTGCAATGGAACAAGGCTGATTGTGACACATTTAGGAACTTGCATAATAGAAGCAAAAATTATTACAGGTTCAAACATTAGAACAAAGGTTCTTATTCCTCGAATAGTTCTATCTCCTACAAAATCAAAATGGCCATTCATCCTAAAAAGAAGACAGTTTCCTTTAAAGATTTGTTATGCTACGACAATCAACAAAAGTCAAGGACAAACTCTAAACAATGTTGGTCTCTACTTGCCAAGTCCAGTGTTCAGCCATGGCCTACTGTATGTTGCTTTGTCTTGAGTAACAACACTCGAAGGACTAAAGACTTTAATCAAGAATAATGACAAACAAGAACAAGGATACACTAAAAATATAGTGTACAAAGAGGTGTTCAACAATCTCCCAAAAATACAAAATAGTACTCATTAGAACACAATTGGTATGTTACAAAATAATAAATTTTTTTTAGCTGTTATCATTTTATATTTGATAGTTATTATGCCTATACATTTTATTACTTTTTTTTTTTTATTATACTAGTTAGTTGTTTTGTTATTTCTTACTATTATCAATTCTTCAAAATACCTACTAAGAGTATCATAATTTGTGCTTCATGGTTTGGTAAAATTCAATTTCCAAAAAACTCTCAACTAAGCCAGATACAAGTATTAATCTCAGTTTACTACAACTTCTTCAATACCCAAACAAAGATAAATAGAAAACCAAAATTAAAATTTCTTTCTTTTCCCCCCTAATCATTCCAACAACACCAAACAAAGTAGTTTAGATAACAGATATTCCTTTTTTTATTATAATAATTATTTATTTGGTTATTTTTTATCAAATAAAATATATATTATATAAGTTTATGATAAAACCATGCAAAGCACGAGCCTTTAACTAGTTTAATGATAAAAACACAGTCATTAGTGACATGTGGCGGCCAACTTTTTTTTTTTTTTTTTGGAGAAATTGAAATGAATTAATTAATTTTTACTATGTGAAATTATGTCATTATGTGTCTAAATCATGTTAAATATGGACACGACAATTTGTAGAAGAAGCATATAGAACACATGACAGAATATAAAATAAGGCTTTTGTAACCAACAATAGTATAGTGAGGTTTTTAACTATGTATCAAACATAACTAATAAACCATAGTTAACTTATGCTATTGTATGTATGAGCATAGTCATAATAGTGAGCCTACATAGAAAACTGTAACACACCAAAAAAATAAAAAAAATAAATTGAGCATCCTCGTCCCATCATCTAGATGTCACACTCAATTGTCTCCAACTGAAATGACGCCTCGACAAATGGGGCATGTAGGGGCTTGAGCCAAGTGGTGTGCAATACACCTTTGGTGGTACACGTGCTTACATTGTTGAAGACTTGCTAATTGATCTCCATCAATGAAGTTGCAAAGACAAATACAACATGTCTCCATTTTATAGGGAACATGGGACACATTGTGAAAAATGATTGTGTGAACCCCCACACCAACCCTAGTACGTCGATATCGATGTGACACATATATCATCAACGCAACGAGCATAAGAATGCAAGCAATGATGACAAATGTGGCATCGAAATACTTACGCCAAACACCAAATATGCAAAGATCACGCTCGAAAGGATGTGCAATAATGACATCATCCCTGTCATCATCCATGACAAAATCTCTGCAAAAAAAAATTAATATTTCATTCAGACTTGTGTACATGATGTGAGACAATTTCATTAATTAAGGACCAGCCTAACATTAACATTAAACTTAATTGTAAATGGCCTATACAGTTTTCGGTACGGTATTAACTCCCTAACTACACACACAAAGTCCTAAGTCAATTAGGGGCACATTCATTTATGGGTCATGCTAATGAGTGTTCTTAGGGTATTGGTTAACAATCTAGTTAAAAAAAGTTTTTATGGAAAAAGAAAAAAAAAAACAATTAATATTTTAACAGCTTTTTTCATTTCCATAAAAGTGATGTTAAAACTTTTCTAAAATGGATTGTTAACCAATACCCTAAAGGCACTTGTTAGCATTTCCCTTCATTTATATATTCCAAGGGCAACAAAATATGTGGTTTGGAATAAATTCAAATTGAAACTAGCCTACAACTTGATGGCTTTAATGAGTATTCATGTGTACAGAGAAAACTTTGTAGAATTGACTCATTGACTACACTACTGCTATTAATTTTTCTTTTTTTGAAATCTCAAGGGGCTAGGCCCCTTTGGGCCCTAACGTGGGTTCATCCCTAACTATAGCTATAGAGTTTTTGTAATATAGAATTTTAAATCAATTTTTTTTTTTATCATTTTAAGCAATTAGAAAATTATAGTAAATAGTACTCTAAAGTTCTTGATTAGTAAAACTTGAATCTTATGCTGTAATAGCGGAAGCTCAATTATCAAATTGTTGTAGAAAAATGCTGCGGAATTGCACTCGCATACAAGATTGATTGTGAAAATATTATGTTCTATAGAAAGATCTCAAAAAAATGAATAATAAGAATGGATTTAACTCAAAAGAAAATATACATTATAATTTGTTTGACCTCTTCATGAACAAGAGATTCTAAAAAAAAGAAGGTTACAAAACATTGGTTACTTCTAGGTGTGTTTTCCAATTGATCTTATTCTCTTAAATTAGTCCATATTTTTGAAACTACATGATATTAGTTGGGTCATACTTGGGTCTAATTGAGTACCTAGTTAAGACCCAATTAATATTTATGTTAATGGAGTTTGATTGGTTCAATACTCATTTGAACCAATTAATAATTGGGTAGGTTTGGATGGATAAATTAGTTTGGATTGATTTTGCTACCCTAACTAGGACACAAGATAAATAATGCTTCGAAATTTACATGAAGAGAATTAACAATTTAAGGAAGTATATGTTTCAAAACTATAGGTTTGTTTTTGTTGAAGTTCGATCAATGTAGATAGAACCTTGATCGGTTTATAGAGTCACTCAACAAAATTTATGGAGATTAAGAAATTAAGATATCCTATGAATACATTAATTAATAACTGTTTCTAGTGCTTTCCATATATAAGCCACCATCAGCAGCAGAGGTTAGCAACGGCAACAACGCAATGGAGGTTTGGAAGGAAGCTAACTGGGGTTGCCGGTGCCAAATCAACCTATAAGGGATTTTGTGGATGTGGTTTGGATGCTAAAAGATAGGAAGGTGGACCTAGATTGGGACTTGTTCGCCATGATGGCTTGGCTTATTTGGAAAAATAGGAATAGCTCTAAGCTTGAGGGTACGCGCAAGGAGGCAAGGAGAATTGCCAAAGAAGCGCATGAGTTGGGGCAGGAAGTGCAAGAAACACTATTGCTTCTTAATACAATAATCTATGAAAAGCGAACTCGACACTCTTTTAAATCTTCAAAATCATCTATGATTGAATCTAAACTAAATGTCAAAGCTATATCCTTTTCAATGTATAACTTTAGTATTTTTCACTTCTTTTCAATTTATAAATTTATCTAATTTAGCATTATGAGTTAATAATAGGCGCAAGTGAATTATTGTTATTTTCTTAAATTTATGTGACAATTTACTATATTATATGATTTGAAACAAAAATATTCTATTTCAATTATATAGAGAAGAGATTGACATGGATTTTTTGGGGAAGAAAAAGGAAAAGAAAAGAAATATATATATATATATATATATATATAAGAAAAAATTAACATGGTTTTGAAACCCAGATCGTTCAATGAATCGTAAAAAGGAGAGATTCAAGGTTTTTAAGATTGGGCAGAGGTCGAATCAGGGTCGAACCGTGATGACGTCATACTTAATTTAATAATTATTTAAAATATAAATAAATATATTAAATTAATAAAAGTAGAAAAATGAACTAAAATAGTCCAGATAAATATAAAGATCTATTTTTCAAATGTGTTTTTTATATCATAACTTTCAAAAGGCAAATAAGAAATATTAAATCTTAAGCAAACCTAAATCATTTTTTGTTAATGCTCAATACTTTACTCTTTCAATATATATATTTTTTTAATGGGAGCTTAGAGCATTCTTATCAAACATGTAAAAAAATATAGCATTTAGCATCTCAAAACCCAATTTTATAACATATAACACACGATTTTACACTACAACCTATATCAAAACTTCTATTTTTTTTTTTTTACCATTTCATTCTCATAGCACTGCCGGCACCACACTATCAACCACCCACCAAAAACCCACCACCCATACCCCAACCACCACTAACAAAAAAAGGAAAAAAAAATCATAGCAGAAAGAAACCTCCACATCCACCCACAACTACCACATCTAGTCACCACCACCAACCATAGCAAAAAAAAAAAAAAAAAAAAAAAAAAAAAGAAAAGAAAAGAAAAAAGAAAAAAGAAAAAAGAAAAAGAAAGAAAAGAAACCTCCACCGTCACCGCCACCAGCAAACCTACTAGCAGACCCATCACGCCGAACCAAAATCCACAGGACACGGACACCACTTCCCTCTCTGTCGTCATCTTCTTCCACGGCGCGACTTGACGTCCTCCTTCTTACCTGTAAATCAAATCAAGACCCACCCCAACTAAATTAAGACCCAAAATCCCAAAACCAAATCAAGACCTAAAATCAAATCAAAGATTTGATAGAATGTCATTTTGTGTTGGCCTCACACGATCGGAGCCCAATCAGACCCAAGAAGAACCACATAGAACCAAAAGAAAAAAAAAAAAAAAGGAGAAAAAGAATAAACCTCCATTGCCACCACCGGACCACAGCCATTACCATCCCACAATCACCGGAGCAAATCATCATGGAGCGCACTCATCAGTGAAGAACAAAGAGAGAAGAGAGAAGAAAGAAGTGAGAGAGAGAAGCGAGAGAGGAAAGATAAAGATAGAGTAGAGAGAGCGTTGAGTGAATTAAAAAAAAATCGGCTTGGCTTAATGCTCCGACCTGGGTTTTGTCGGAGAAGGAGGCGGAGACATCGAGCAGAGGGAGAGAGAGAGAGAGAGAGAGTAGAGAAATAGTGAGATGGGGAAGAAAGGGAAATGAGAAAAACAAAGAATAAAAGAAAGTGGGCCCCATTGAATAAAAAAATAATATAAATTTTACAATTAGTGAACAGTGCTATCTCAAATATGAGATTGCACTGTTCATCAATGCCAAAAAATATAGCATTTAAAACCCTTGATGGAGCAAGCTTTGGGTTCAAAAATGCTAAAAAAAATCATCTTTTAGCATATAACAGGCTTAATGGGAATGCTCTTATGTCTAAATTATCTTAGGTCACGCTCAAGACCATTTGACTACCCAGTAAATTGTTTTATGCTAAAGCCCATTTGAATATTCAACAATTTATGAAAATTTTAAACATAAAAAATAAATAAAAGCTAGAAGAGTGACCGTACAAAACATTAAAAAATTGATAAAATAAAGAACAACACCCAATAAAATTTTAAAATAAGTGAATGACACATTGACACTTGACGGCATGCATTTATTTAAATTTTAAAAATAAAAAATAAACAACAGCTAGAAGAGGAAACTGACAAACCATTAAAAAATTGATTAAACTCAATAAAGTTTAAAAAAGTGGTTGACAGTATGTATTACAGAAAGCAAGTTGTCAATCATCTTCAAAGTAGACTGGAAGAATATTCAAACATTTATGAAAATTTTAAACATAAAAAATAAATAAAAGCTAGAAGAGTGACGGTACAAAACATTAAAAAATTGATAAAATAAAGAACAAAGCCCAATAAAATTTTAAAAGAAGTGAATGAAACATTGACACTTGACGGCATGCATTTATTTAAATTTTAAATTAAAAAATAAGGTGCCTTATATCTTATATAAATAAGTGAGTAACAGTATACTCATGACCCATTCACCAAAATTAATATTTGAAAAAAAAAAAAAAAAGACAGAGAGAGAAGAGGTTGCAGGTCGGACCTGTTGACTATTGTCCACGTTGAGAGAGAGAGATCAGAAGGGACAGGGTACGGCGTCAACGTCTATAAAGCTCGCCGATTAGCCCGATCTAGCTCCGGCGAGGGATAGAGGGCAACGGCAGCAGCAGCGACAGAGGGAGGGTAGGTTGAGAAGAACTTAAGATGTGGTTTTAACTTTCAGTCTCAGACTCTTAGGGTGTTTTTTTTTTTTTTTTTTTAATTTTTATAATTTTTAATATACGAAGCAGTTCTGATTTAGGAGGAATCCTGGAAGGGATTTAGGGTGAGGTTGCAGGTTGGACCTGTTGACTGTTGTCCACGCCAAGAGAGAGAGAGATCAGAAGGGACAGGGCACGGCGTTGACGTCTATAAAGCTCGCCGATCGGCCTGATCTAGCTCCGGCGAGGGATAGAGGGCAGCGACAGAGGGAGGGTGGGTTGAGAAGAACTTGAGATGTGGTTTCAACTTTCAGTCTCAAACTTTTAGGGGTTTTTTTTTTTTTTTTTTTTAAATTTATTCTTTTGTTCATATTATTGTGGATTTTGGAGGAACTGTGGGCCAACTTCTATTTTTATTTTGTATTCTTTACATCAATTTTTTTTTTTTGGGTTTTGAAACATTTGAGGATTGAAATTTGAAACTGGTATATGTGTATATTTTTTCAAAATTCTGGGGGTAATTTCTCTTTTAGTCCTCCAGTTAGGGGAAAATGCCATGGGGCTTCGATAGTTAAGGGAAAATGCCATGGGGCTTTGCTACTGCTTCGTTTGCCATTGAGAATCTCTCTCTTTATCTGTGAATGAACTGTACTTGTTATTTGTGGAGTTTAGTTTAGATGTTAGGAGTACTTAGGCATTTTGAGTTTTATAGAAAGAAAGAGAGAATTGGACGCTTTTCTCTCTCCGAAAGTTTAGTTTAGATGTTAGGAGTACTTAGGCATTTTGAGTTTTATAGAAAGAAAGAGAGAATTGGACGCTTTTCTCTCTCCGAAAGCCACTGCTGACTGGTAATGAGGAAAGCCAAATCCTTACAGGCCTAAACCCCAAATTTGGAGAAAGTCAACATGCTCGTATTAAACTCTAAATTATATACTAAAAAAAGATTTTTAATTAATACAATTCAAAGTGGGAATTACTAGGAAATTGTTTATCTGTTTAATATTTTAAAATTTAAATATTTTTTCTAAGATATTATTCCCCTTTGTCTCTCTCTCTGCAAGCTTTCACATAGCTCCACAACAATGTCTTGTTTTTAACGAAGAATGGGGAAAAAATGGCTATCAAATGGTTCATTCCATCTTTGACAAATGGTTGTAGTAGGAGTTACAAAGCCATGTCAAAATCAAAATCACAATTAGAGAATTTTCAAATTTGGTTTCTTTTATACATACGGAAACTAGAATACTTCAAGGCAAAAAAATTCCCATAGAGGGGATGGATGGATGGATACTTTGGTCGGTGAGGGTCCTACATCGTTAAAGAGGGATACTACTATTTACCTGCATGACATTGCGCAACAATTTCCACCAACACAAACACAATGACATTGGACTGGACGTCCGGTCTAGTCCTTTTCTCAATTCTATTACAACAAAAAATTGTTGCAATAAGTTATAGTAACAATGTATTTCATTGCAATAAATATTTTTAATAACAATAAAAAAGTTTTATTGCAACAAGTTTATTGCAACAAAACACTATTGCAACGAAAATTTTGTTGTGATAACCTATTGCCACTGAGTTTATTGTAATAGTGGGCAACGAAATTTTTTCATTGCAATAGGTATTTATTGCAACAATTTTGAGTTGCTTGCAACAAAAAATTTCATTGCAATAGGGATTTTTTCTTGTGGTGACTTATTCGAAGAAAAAAAAAAACTTAGTACAAATACTCAAATTATTATTATCAAATATAAACATCAAATAAACCTTAACAAGCCAGTCACAAATATCAAATTTTAGATTAAACAAAATTAAAATTGTAGATTATAAAAAGATGATAGCTGTTAACTTACCGTCTCAAACATTATTGGTGTAGTAGTGACATAAATGTCTAAGATATTCCAACTTCCAAGTCTATATTATTATTCTATTCTTGAAACTCTTAAAATTCGTAATCACTGTTTACTTGGTTTGTGATGACCTGGGAGTTGCAATGAATAATCACACTACTTGCGGCTCCTGTTACTTTGGCGAGATCTAGTCCCGCTACTAGAGCTTCATACTCTGCTTCATTGTTAGTCGTAAGGAAGTTGAGACGAACCATGTATTCGATCTCGTCCCCTTCTGGAGAACGAAGTACAATGCTTGCTCCGCCAGCCCGTCTGTTGGACGATCCATCTGTGTGTATACTCCACTAAGGATACTCTCCTGGCCTGTGGCATTCTATGTTAGTGAATTTTGCAATGAAGTCAGCGACCATCTGTCCTTTGATGGCAGTACGTGAGTGGTATTGTATGTCAAACTCACTCAACTCTATTGCCCATAATGTCATTCATCCAACAGCTTCAGGATTGCTCATTGCTCGTCGTAGGGGTTTGTCAATCAGACGATTACTGTGTGAGCTTAGAAGTATGGCTTGAGCTTACAGGCTGTTGTAACTAAAGCGAAGGCGAGCTTCTCCATTGGTGGGTATCTTTCCTTTGCACCTCGGAGTGCTCGACTTGTGTAGTACATGGGCTTCTGTACACTGTCTTCTTCCCTGACTAAGGCTACGTTGACAGCCGCCGAGGATACTACTAAGTAGAGGAACAGTTCTTCCCCAGGCTGGGAAAGACTTAGCAACGGAGGGGACGAGAGGTAGATCTTTAGGTCCTCGAATGCCTGTTGACACTCGGTCGTCCATTCAAAAGATTTCTTTAGCATGCGGAAGAAAGGTAGACACTTATCTGTTGCCCTTGACACGAACCTGTTCGGCGCTGCTACTTCGCCCTGAGGCTTTGTACTTCTTTCACATTTCTTAGGAGTGCCATCTCTATTATGGCCCGGATCTTGTTTGGGTTGGCCTCGATACCCCTCTAAGACACCATGAATCCTAGGAACTTTCCTGCTATTACTTTGAATGCACACTTGCTTAGATTGAGCTTCATGTTGTAGGAACGAAGGGTGTTGAATGTTTCCCTGAGATCCTCTAAGTGATCTTCCTCCCTTCAGCTTTTCACCAGCATGTAGTCAACATAGACCTAGACATTTCTCCTAATCTGCTGTGCGAACATCTTGTTCATAAGCCTCTGATACGTTACGCCTGTGTTTTTTTAGGCCAAATGGCATTACTTTATAGGAGAAGAGGCCTTAGCTAGTAACGAACAAAGTCTTCTCCTGATTTGCTTTGCCCATTCTGATTTGGTTGTAACCCAAAAAAGCATCCATGAAACTTAATAACTAGTGTTGAGTCGTAGAGTCAACTAGGACATCGACTCGCGGGAGGAGTAGCTATCTTTAGGGCATGCCTTGTTCAGGTCAGTGAAGTCTACACACATCCTCTATTTTTCGCTGGCTTTCTTGACCATTACCACGTTTACTAGCTAGTCGAGGTAGTAAACCTCCCTAATAAAGTTCACCTTTTGTAGCTTGTGAACTTCTTCCGTTATAGCTTGGTCTCGTTCTGGGGTGAATACCTGCTTCTTCTGACAGATGGGTGGAAATGAAGGGGACACATTTAGTCTGTGCACCATGACTGAAGGGTCTATTCTTGGCTTGTCTTCATGGCTCCAAGCAAATACATCTCGCTTATCTTTAAGAAAAGTTGTAAGTGCTTGGCAGATCATCGAGTTGGCAAAGGTACCAATCCTGGTCGTTCAGTCAGGCTTGGAGTCATCGAGAAGTATCTATTCAAGCCTTTCAACAGGCTCTGTCACCTTCCGGTGTTCTTCTATGTTCATGGCCTAAAGGAGGTTGTCCATCTCCATCATAGCTATGTAGCATTCACACGCAGCCACCTAATTTCTGCGCAACTCCCTTACTCCATAATTTGTAGGGAATTTGATCATTAAGTGGTAGGTTGAGGTTACAACCTTCCATGAATTGAGGGTTGGTCGTCCTAGGATGGCATTATAAGTGGACGAACAGTCGACCACAAGGAATGTAACGTCCTTAGTGATTTGCTGGGGGTAGTCGCCAATTGTCACAGATAATGTGACCACGCCAAAGGGGAATAAGCTTGTTCCTCCAAAACCAATGAGCAGAGTGTTCATCAAAACCAGTCGCTCTCTGTTAATCCTCATCTACTAGAATTTTGGGTAGTAAAGGATGTCAGCTGAGCTACCATTGTCAACCAAAACCCGGTGCGTATTGTAATCCCCTACCCGTATGCTAACAACAAGTGCATCGTCATACGGGTTGTCGATCCGCACTATCTTTAGTATGGAACCCGTCAGTCGGACGTTATGAACCATCCTAAGGTAAGTCTTACGGGCTTTTTTGGATGACCCAATAGTCATTATGCCCCCTACAATCATTCTTATATCTCCTATGGGCGGCCTAGGACACTCGTTCTCTCGTCGGGGACTTGCTCTTGTAGTGGATCTGTTCTTTCTTTACTAACGAACCTCTACAACTTCCCTTGTCTTATGAAAGCTTCTATTTGTTGCTTCAAATCGTAGCTGTCGGCTGTTTCATGACCGTGGTCACGGTGGAAGTAGTAGTATTTGTCTTTAGACCTGTTATTGGGATCTCCCTTTAGCTTGCCAGAAAATGTCAGAGCTCCTTTGTCTTTAATTTGCATCAAGACTTGGTCGATCGGGGCCGTCAGCGGGGTGAAACTTGTGAACTTCCCTGCGGGGGGCTTGGAGTGCCTGTCCTCCCGCTGTTCTCCGGTCCTAGCCATCTTCTGCCCCCTATCCTACTGTACATCTTCCTGTCTTTCCCTCTTTTTAGGCTTATCTTTTCAAGCCAACAACACTTCTTCCGCATTCATGTACTTGGTTGCCCTACACAGCACATCTAACATAGTTTTTAGGTCGTTCTTATATAGGGAAAACATAAACTTACCTTTTCGTAGCCCATTCGTGAAAGTAGCCATGAGTATCTTGTCGTCAGCTTCATCGATCAAAAGGGCCTCTTTGTTAATGCGGGTTATGTAAGACCTTAGCATCTCGTCCTTCCGTTGCTTAATGTTCATCAGGCACGCAGTGGACTTCTTATACGTATGTGCCCCGATAAAGTGAAAGGCAAACTAGGCACTTAACTCCTTGAAGGTACTAATGGAATTGAGTGTTAACCTACTGAACCAAATCCTTGCGGGTACCTTCAGCGTAGTGGGGAAGGCTTTGCACATGATCTCGTCTGCCACCCCTTGGAAGTGCATCAGGGTCTTAAAAGACTCCAAGTGATCTAAGGGGTCTTTGGATCCATCATAACTTTCCACCTGCGGCATACGAAACTTTGGCGGAAGGGGGAATGAAGTGACAGACGCAGTGAATGGCAAATTAGTTCAATGGACCAAGTCATCGAGGTCGTTGGACACCCATCCTCTAAGGGCGTTCATCATAAAGTCCATACATTCCTTCATCCTCTGCATCTCGGTGGCTATGTGAGGTGGAACCGTATCTGTGATTGATGGCTGACTCGTGTCCTGTCGTTCTGGCCTGTTTGGGGCGTTGCTACCCTCTAGCCCTTCTTGGTTCCTTCTCTCAATGCTGGTGGTCTCTTAGTCTTCCTCTTGAGTGTTAGGGCCTGTGTTCTTTTGGCACAGCTGCTCTTCCAAATCATGGTTCTACTTAGTGAGGCGCTCTATGGCGACGGTAATAGTTTGGACCTGTCTCTCGAGTGCAGTCGTGCGTGGTTTGTCTCCTTGAGCGTTGTTGGTGGTCGTCATCGAGTGAGTAAGTACCATGCAACTCTTTGTCCAGGAAGCAATAGTATGGCTTACAAGTCGCTGAAGTTCCCATAGATGGCACCAACTAATGATGCCGAAAATTGTCAGTAAGCCACACGAGACTCACGTACTTGAAACTAGACTTGCGAAACAAAAACAAAGAAAACCTTAGGAGAGTACTGGTGTGGTACCGGCTGAAAACCCTCCAAATGTTAAGTTAAAGAACTTTCATAACTCTAGAGTGCTAGAGATGAGGGGAATTATGCATACCTTGATTTGTGAGGATCTCGGGGTTTTTATAGTAGTGTAGGGTTGACATCTATGCCTTGGTTAAGAAGATGTTTCTTTGTGGGAGAGATCCTCTTTAATTTGTGTATTTTACGGAGTTATTTCCTTATAGGACTCTCTTGATCAGGGTTGAGCGTGGTGCACAAGATATTTCCTTATATGCTTATGCGTGTAGGCCAAGACAGGCCATGTTAGACTCGATAGAGGTTCCATTATTCCCTTTAGCTTCCTTCCGTCGACTTTTTATCCCCGCCTACATATTCTAGTCATCACCTTTAGGTGTTTGACGCACTACAGGTGCAGTCGTCAGCTTTAAGGTGGGGCAGTCGACCTTGTCTTATCGTCGCTCAGGCTATGGACGTGTGGGTGAGGTTGACGAGTTCATTAGGGCCGTTGCCTTTGCCTAATATGGACGAGTTTATCAATGCTACAAAACTTCCCTTATCTATATATATATATATATATAATATAATATAATTTTCTAATTCATAGTATTTAAATGGTGGCTTTTGATGGCACAATTATGTTAAACTAGATGTAGTTCATAAGCTTTTTTTTTTTTTTTGGTTACTAATATGCTACATATCACACAATAACGAAATATAGAATTACTCATGGTGCTCAGGCGATGGTCTCTGTGCATAATCCAAAAGTGGAAATGGGCCAATACAGTATGGCTCAAATTTGGGTTCAAAAGGGACAATACAATGGACAAGGCGTTGGGCAGTAAGTGACAAAATGTATTTCTGTGTCTCTTGAACAGTCAGTTCAATATACATAGATTGATGTCATTAATAACATAACCTTCCTTTATATTCCATATTACACTGTTATAAAGGATTTTTATATCATGGTATTGACATTCATAGGTGGATCCTGCGTTATACGGTGATAGTCGTACACGGATAACAACATATTGGACAGTAAGAACCAAATCATTTTCACACTTACTTATATATAGTGTTTATAAGTACTTTCATGAATATACCCCTACTTTGCTTATATGTTTACAGCTAGACAACTTTGGGGACACTGGTTGTTTCAATGCTGAATGCCCTGGGTTTGTACAAGTTCATCATAGAATTCACCCTGGTTCACCTTACCTCAATATTTCTTTATTTCAAGGACAACAATTCATTACTATCATTATGATAGCTCAGGTAATACATTGTCCATTAAAGTGAGAAAGCATGCTATGATACACCATTCTTTTCTTATATAAATCATTTATGATATTACTTTTCATTTAAAATATTTACTAATAGAAATTCGACAACATTGTAAGTGTCATTTTTTTTTCTATATAGGATATATTTTCAACCTATGATATTACTTCTTAATGATTGTTCTTTATTATCAAGCCAAGACAACAAATTGTTTTTGGTGTTGACGGAGTTTGATCCTCAAATTTCTTCTTCACTAACAAGATTTTTTACCACTTGAGCTAATGGGAACCCACAAATGTCATTTTACTTTACTAGTAAAGCCAATATTTTTTTAAATATAACGAATCACACCTATATCGTTAGACAACGGTTAAAGGGAAAAAAAAAAAAATACTATATCTCATAAAATAGCCCAAATACCTAAGAGACGGTCCTATGGACCAAGAAAAAAAAGTAACAACACTCACATTGATAGTAATTTCACATAAAATAATATGTATGTATATTATAATTTTTGAAAAAAAAAAAAAATTAAACCAAAGATTTAATTTCTGAAATTATTGCCTGATGTAATAAGAGTAGCCATTCTATTACCTATTCAATTAAGATCTTTCCATTTTTTCTTTTTTTTTTTTCTTTTTTTTTGGGTTAAATGCGAAAATGTTTGTACTTTTGATTGACATTGGAGCACTCAATGAGAATTTGTTTTATAAAAGAAAGTATGATAAAGGAAAGATTCAAAACTTGGATGCATTTATTTTTCACCTTCGTGTTACCTCTGTAATTGTCACGCTCTTTTGGTTAGAGAGCTTTATGGGTGTATTTAGAGTTTGGAACCACTTAAATCTTTATGCTCTGTGTAATTGTCTTTTCCATTTTGCATAACCTACTATTATTTGGTTACACACCTAAAAGATATGCATCAAATGAGAAAAGTCACTCAAGAGTACAATATATGGGATACAGAGTCCGCTATAATGGATACGTACACTAGCAATGCAGGTTATAAAGTGGTAAATTGGGGAAATCAAGGTGGAAATATGAGGAAAGTCATAACATATGGGGGACCTGGAGGGAGTTGTGATTAATAATAGTTGGTGTACGCTAAATACAAACAAAAGGAACAAATGTACTTGGTCTTATGCCTATGACACAGGAGTGTCCAATAAAGATTAATAATTTGCTAAGAACTCTTGGATTCATGTTAATGGCCTCCCTTCTCTAGTAATTACAATTGGCCTCCCTTCTCTTTTGATGCCTTTCCTTCTTTGTATAAGTTCTTTTTTAGAACGTGTAAACCTTATAAATATATAAGAGCATCAGTATTGGTAATGCAAAAAATTTTAACTATTGGTGAAAACATAAAATTGGAATTCATAATGTATAAATTTGGGAAGCTGAAAAAATTGGAAACGCTAGACGCTCGCCAAAAAGGGGGGGGGGGGGGGGGGGGGGGGGGGGGTTGTGTGGGGAGTTATGGTGGCAATCTTAAGCGGCAATAAACAGAAGAATGCAAAAGAGATGGAGAGGCAATCTTTATCTGAGGGTTTGCACTCTTTTGAATCAATATTAAAACCAAAAACGACGCTGTTTTGATTGGAGCAATTTAACGAAGTTTTAGCTCATATGCCAAAGATTGTCCTTCACAATCTCAAATTGATCCTAAATAAATGTGCAATCCCCATAGTTGCTTAAATTAAATACAGAGTATAGATGTCAAAAAGCCCTTGCTTACCACGTTTGAAGTTCACGGATTGCAGAATGTGCATGACACAGGAGCGTACCATAGATATTAAATGACAAAACACAGAGAAGATGAGAATAATCAGTTAAAAAAAACATACTGAATATAAACCCAATCAAAAGCTTGGGAAGGTTTAAATCACCAAAAAAAAAGAAAAAAAAAAGACTTGGATCTAACGACTTTAAAAGTAAACTAGCTTTTGAGCATGCACGTAAGACTATTCTGTTTTGCTTTTAAGGGTAAATGATTTACATTCATCACAATTTAGAATTACTACATATCCAATCAAAGAAATATCTAGGTGGGATGAGAATTAGTTTGCTTTCATTTCTCAAATCACACTAAATGATTAACTTGGTTGCTTAAAACCTTGCTGGCAAAATATATAATTACAAAGTTTTGAGTCATTGAATACCACATAGACCCCAAACCAAGTGTCTTCAACTAAACCAGGGCTGATTAAACAATTGTGCCTATAGACCTTTTAAAAATATTGGCCAGTAAAACAATAGATTAGAAAATGTGTAGTAAGTCTCGCAATAACAGTAAGCAACATCTTCATAACTATCAAGTCATTTTGAAATGCTACCTAGAGGAAGGAGAAGAAAAATAAATATATTTTGTTAATGTCTAATTGGACATGATAATCGACAATAATATTAGATTTGGGATTGGTATATGATAGTTGTTAAGGCTGTGCAAATCATCTACAAAATACATAAAACCAACCAAAAAACTCAACCCACAATAAACATCTAGGCATGCAAAAGAAATTCTATCTAAAAAGAAAAATAAAAAATTAAGGGACTTGGGCGCAATATACATCTAGGAATGTAAAATAAATGCTAGCTTAGAATATTTATGCAAACAAAACCCAGAAAACAAAAAAATAAAATAAAATGACAAAGAAAGAGGGATGCCTTGAGATCCACCAACTTTGAAAAGTAATATATATATATATATATATGGACAAAAATTAGGTACAGTACCTTAGATGTTGTTTCTTAGGTTTCTCTTTTAAGATTCAGCTATGTGACTACTTAATTAAAAAATACACTTCCATTCCATGATAAAAAATCCACATGATAGAATCTTAAGAGGGGAACCTAAGAAACAGTACCTAAGTACTGTACCTAAGTCTTACTATATATATATATATATATAAAGAGAGAGAGAAAGAGAGAGAGAGGAAACCAAAAGACCCAAACAGTTTCAAGGGGAAAAAAAAAAGGGAAACCAAGGAATATAGACTAAACAACTCTAGAACATCATATAGCTATTTAAATAAGCCAAAAGATTTCAAGAATGCAATTGTTGGAAAAGGCTTCCCTTATATAAACCATAACAGTGCCAATTTTACCAAAAAAGCCTGTCTCATTTGTACAGTCATAACCCAATTACTGCTCATATTTTCTCATTTAGCATTACCCAATTATATCATATCTTTACCAATTAAATTCTTCACCTACACTCCACCACCAAATTGGAAAATTAAATAAATAAATCACAACCCATAAAAACTAAGATTGGGGATCACAACCAACGTCAATTACAACACATGATAATAACTCAAATGTCAATAACAAAAAGAAAGATTAGAGTATAGCCTACCTTTTTTAAAATTCTACTTTGATCATTGGCCTCCTTTGCAATCCTCTCTAATGTAACAATTTTTTTTTTTTTTTTGATAAGTTAACGTAACAAAGATTGGTTTTTGTTTTTTGTTTTTTGTTTTTGTTTTTTGTTTTTTGTTTTTGTTTTTGTTTTTGTTTTTTTTTTTTTTGTTTTTTTTTTGTTTTTTTTGAATTTGCATAAAAGATGGAACATGATGATTGAGATTGATAGAGTTTAGATAAAATTATACCGCCAGATGATGATAAGAAATTGATTGGAGGTGTGAAACATCTATATAATCATAGAATTTTTTTTTTTATTATTATTTTAATTTAGCTAAAATTTAGGAGTTTTAAAATTAGTAATTTTACATGTCTAACCATATTATTTAAGTTTTTACAAATTGGTAAATTTGGGAGTAAGTTATGCAACAAAATTAAGGATCCCAAACAAGAGAAGCTTTTTAAATAGTAGTGTAGATATAGAATAGTAGTATAGATAATAATACATGAAACAATGATACAAACCGTCTAGGGCTGATATTTTCTTCAGTTATTAACTGTTCAAATGGAAGTTTACATTTGAACAGTTAATAACTGAGAATCTCAACAATACTAACAAAACGAAAAAAATACCTTCCAATTGATGTAAGGAAGGGACTCACGGGAGAATTCGGGTTGCACAAAATGAGACGCAGGCAATGAAGGAAATATATATTGTCTGTTGGATAGTTGAAGATATGAAGGTTAAGGCAACCATGAACCGTTATAGGGAAGAGGAGAGAGAGTGTAACGGTCGTGGGTTGCCATGAGACTATATGCACATGCCTAAGAGAAGGGTTGAGCATTGGGGAAGGTAAAGCAAAGGGTTCTGTATTTAGGGTGAAGAATGGAAGACAATATGCTAGGCATCGTTTTACCATGATTAAATAATTTTCATTAAAAAATAGTAATAGATGGGGGCTTTAACACTTAATACTAATTTCAATAATTTCATTTGCAAAACGACATCGTTGGGCTATGACTAAGTTTAGGAGTGTTTATTTATTTATTTATTTATTTTTTTTAAACCTATAAAATATTGTGGGTTCAATTCAATAGTTTAGAATAGAATATGGTGGGGTTTTAAAAACAGAAAAAAAAAAATGTGAAGAGGTTCTTGTAAAAAAAAAAATAAATAAATAAAAGAATTTGCAGAGTAATATAAAACTCATAGAGTTATTATAGGAAATAAATATGATAATTATGGCTATAAAAATTTATGATAACATTTAATGATAAAAACACAGTCATTAATGAAAGAACAGAACAACAATAATGAAGCAGAAAGAGCATGTGTGAAGCACAAAGAATAAGAGGGAATTTTCCTTCTTTTCTTTTCTTTTAAAATTTTTGATTGGTATGTAACACACACCCCTAAATCTTGACCGCATGACCTTGCATTCCATCTCATTATTGCGAGCTTATTGGCAAACACAAATGATAAGATGAGATACTTTTGTTGGATATCATAGTGAACCTTTCTACATAAGAATCCTTTTTGCTCGACTCTAGCTAGTAAAACCTATGGACAATTGACCCCACTCGCCACTGCTAGAACTAGTTGCCAAGTAATTCGGGAGCATTCACCCCTGACAGGCTAAGCAGTATATGCTCATATGATGATAAGGCAGGACATGAAAACACATTCTAGAGTATCTACAAACTACAACATTCATCTTGTTAATGTATATTATGATTGGGTTTTAGGCCCAGCTAGTTTACTTGTACCGCATACATATGCCTCCTATATAAAGGCATCGCATGTATATTTCTTCATTAAGAAATACAATACAATTATTCAGTATTTCTAACATGGTATCAGAGCCATTGCTCTGACCTTTCTTTTAGCAGTCTTGTCTCTCTTGGTATTACTCCACCTTTATTGCTTCTGCCGTCACAATAGCCACTGCAGCCACTCACCGTTGAACCTACAACGTCTCTCAACCGTTGTCCTCAGGTTCTGGAACTGCAGCCGCCGCCGTTAAGGAGTCCCGCACCACACAGACCACTGCAATCACCGTCTCCGCCGTGCATCTTCCTCCGATAACGTTTTTCCACATACCATCGTGATCGTCTCGCCTAGATCTAAGCATTTGTGGAAGTCTCGCAAGCATCGGAGCCTGCACGCACTCTCACGCGCTGCCTGAAGAAGCCGCGCCTCAGTCACGTGCCTCACGCACCCTCACGTGCCTCCCTCAGGTCCTGCTGACGTCATCCGTGATGTCATCTTGCCATGTCACCTAGGGCTGATGTCATCATCCACTCATCTGCTGACGTCATCCACCACAGCTGATGTCATCGTTGACTGATCGTTGACCAAACCGTTGACTTTGACCGTTGACCAGTGTTGACTTTGACCGTCGACTTTTCTACGGGTTGACTTTTTACAGTCCAGGTTCTCCTTACCCAGTTTTTCACGTAGATTTCATTTTTGCAGTCTATTTTTGCCAATTGTGTTTCTAAATGGATAAAAAAGATGTTTTTCTTCCTCGCCCCATCAATACTGTATTGGAGGGGAACAAGAATTACTTATCTTGGTCTCAAGCTATGCGCAGTTTTCTTAAGGGTCGCATGCTCTGGCATTACTGTACTGGTGCAATTACCATTCCTGTCAAGGGAGCCAATGAAGAAGATGCTGCCTTCCTTGGTCACATGATTGAATGGGATAGTCACAACCACATGATCCTCACATGGATTCAAAACACTTTCATTCCCTCCATCTCCAATCTGTTGGGTAGCTTTGATGATGCAAAATCAGCATGGGATATGTTGGGCAAAAGGTACACCACTACTCACAGATCCATAAAATATCAGTTGGTAGTTGAATTGCATCAACTTTGACAAGAACCAGGGCAACTCATCAATGACTACTATGATCAGCTTCGCTTCATTTGGGACCAAATTGACCTTTCTAATTCAATTTGGGCATGCTCAAAAGATGCTCAGCAATATGCTATAATTAGAGATGAATTTCGTCTCTATGAATTCCTGATGTCTCTTCACAAGGACTTTGAGCCCATCCGAGGTTAGCTTCTTAATCGCAGTCCTCCTCCCTCTCTTGATACTGCTGCAAATGAGTTGGTTAGAGAAGAAGCTCGGCTTGCAACCCTTCAAGCCCAAAATAAGTTCAATGTTTTGGCTATTACTCCTTCTACTCCTTTCATTGAACAACCTCAGCAATCAGGTGATTCCTCTGGCTCTAGCAATCATTGGAAGCAGACCAACAAGAAGTTTTGCAATTATTGCAAGCGTCCTGGCCATACCATTTAGACTTGTTACCGTCGCAACAAATCTACTGCTGTTGTTGCTAATATTGAGCCTACTCTGCCGATGCCTTCCATTTCAGCTGAGTCCCAGTCTTTTGGATTCACTATCAACCTCTCCCCTACTGAACTACAAGAGATCATAGCTCAGGCTGTTCGTATGGCTGGTAATGCATCTCTTTCCACTGCTCTCTCAGTTTTGCCCGGTAAGTCTCAAACTTGGCTTTTTGATTCTGCCTATTGCAATCACATGACACCTCACTCATCCTTATTCTCCAAACTTGACCCTGCACCACATCCTCTTAATATTCATATAGCTGATGGTTCCACCATGCATGGGAATAGTCTAGGTTTTGTTTCGACCTCTAACCTCTCTATTCCTAGGGTCTTCCATGTACCTGACCTATCCTATAATTTGTGCTCTGTGGGACAATTAGCCGAACTAGGATATCGCCTTATTTTTTACTATTTTGGGTGTATTGTGCAGGATCCGAAGACGGGGCAAGAGCTTGGGACCGGTCCTAGGGTTGGGCGTATGTTTCCCGTGGACAATCTTCATCTTCCACCTGTTACTTTTGTCTCTGTTGCTGCTGCAGTTTCTTCCTCACCTTCTCTCGCACTTTGGCATTCTCGTCTTGGTCATGCCTCATCTACTCGGATACAACAGTTAGCTTCTAAGGGTCTGTTGGGTTCTATGTCCAAAGACAATTTTGATTGTACTTCATGTCAGTTAGGAAAACAGCCAGCTTTACTTTTCAATAATAGTAAATCTATCTCTAATAGTATTTTTGAGTTAATTCATTTTGATGTTTGGGGACCTTCTCCTGTTACTAGTATTGGTAGATCTCGTTATTTTGTTGTTTTTATTGATGATTATTCTCATTATAGTTGGATCTTTCTTATGAAATCTCATTTTGAAATCTTACCAATATACAGTAACTTTGCAAAAATGGTTGAAACACAATTCTTCAAACATATCAAAATTTTTCGTTCTGATAATGCTCTTGAATATACTTAATATGCTTTTCAAGTTCTGTTACATTCCTATGGCACTGTACATCATCTAACCTGTCCAGGCACCTCTCAACAAAATGGTCGAGCCGAAAGAAAACTTCGTCATATTCTTGACACTGTCCATGCTCTACTTCTTTCTGCCAAAGTTCCTGCCCCATTTTGGGGTGAAGCCGCTCTTCATGTTGTTCATGCCATTAATCGCATTTCAAGCACTGTCATCCATAATCAGACTCCGTATGAGCGCCTTTTTGGGTCACCCCCTAATTATCATTATCTTCGTTCCTTCGGATCTGCTTGTTTCGTTCTTCTTCAGCCTCATGAGCACAACAAACTTGAGCCTCGATCTAGACTTTGTTGTTTCCTTGGTTATGGTGAAACTCAAAAAGGGTATCGGTGCTATGATCCTGTATCTCATCGTCTTCGTGTTTCCCGTAATGTTGTCTTTTATGAACACCGCTTGTTTGTTGAACTCTCTTACTTTTGTTCTTCCCTAACTAACTCTTCTGTTTTAGAAATCTTTCCAGATGAGTCTCCTGTTCCTTCCACAGATACCCTTGATCCTCTTTTGGACTTCTCTATTCAATCTCCAGATATTTTTGATGATTCTCCTAGACAGGTTGTAGATGAATAGGTTGATGACGAGCTACCCCACCTTGAGCCTAGGTCCCCTACTCCTGCTCCGCCTAAAGATCCTCCACAAGACATTCCACCTCGTCACTCAACCCGAGTAAAATCTATTCCTGCACATTTACTTGACTATCATTGTTACACTGCCCTTGCTACACTCCATGAGCCTCAAACCTATCGTGAGGCCTCTACTGACCCTTTATGGTAGATTGCAATGAAATAGGAAATTGATGCATTAACCAAAAATCATACTTGGGATCTGGTTACTCTCCCTCCTAGTCAGTCTGTGGTTGGTTATAAGTGGATCTATAAGATCAAGACTCGCTCTGATGGGTTCATCGAGCACTACAAGGCTCATCTTGTTGCAAAAGGTTTTACACAGGAGTATGGGATTGATTATGAAGAGACTTTTGCTCCAGTTGCCTGTATCTCCTCTATTCGTGCCCTCTTAGTTGTTGCCGCTGCTAGTAAATGGGATCTTTTTCAGATGGATGTTAAAAATTCCTTCCTTAATGGGGATCTGTATGAAGAAGTCTATATGCAACCTCCTCTTAGTCTTTCTGTTGAAACAAACAAGGTTTGTCGCCTTCGACGTGCACTTTATGGCCTTAAACAAGCTCCACGAGTTTGGTTTGCCAAGTTCAGCTTCACCATCTTTCGCTTGGGTTACACTGCCAGTCCTTATGATTCTGCCTTACTTCTTCGTCGCAATGATAAAGGCACCATTTTACTTCTCTTATATGTGGACGATATGATCATAACTGGTGATGACCTCAGTAGCATTCAAGAACTCAAGGATTTTCTTAGTCAGCAGTTTGAGATGAAAGATCTTGGACATCTCAGCTATTTCTTGGGTCTTGAGAGCACTCATTCCACAGATGGTCTTTATATTACTCAAGCCAAGTATGCATCTGAATTTTTATCTCGAGCTGGACTCATTAACAGTAAGACTATTGACACTTCAGTTGAACTTAATGCGCATCTGACTCCCTCGGGGGGGAAACCATTGTCTAATCCCTCTCTTTACAAACGATTGGTTGGCAGCCTAGTTTATCTCACAATTACTCGTCTAGACATTTCTTATGATGTTCATCAGGTGAGCCAGTATCTGTCTGCTCCACGATCGACTTACTATGCTGCTGTTCTGCGCATTCTACAATACTTGAAGGGTACTCTTTTCCATGGCCTTTTCTACTCAGCTTAGTCTCTTCTGTACTCTGTGCATTCTCTGATGCTGATTGGGTAGGAGATCTTACTGATCGTAGGTCCACTACAAGTTATTGTTTTCTCCTTGGTTCTTCTTTGATTTCTTGGCGAAGTAAGAAACAAACTTTCGTGGCCCGCTCCAGTACTAAAGCAGAATATCGTGCTCTTGCTGACATTACATCTGAGCTCTTTTGCCTACGATTGCTTCTTAAGGATTTGGGTGTGTCCACATCCTCCTCTACTCCCTTTTATTGTGACAACTAGAGTGCCATTCATATTGTGCACAATGACGTCTTCCATGAACGAACTAAACACATCGAGATTGATTGTCATTTTATCCGTTCTCATCTTGTCCATGGTGCTCTCAAGCTTTTCTCCGTCTCCTCCAAAGATCAACTTGCAGATATCTTCACCAAGGCACTTCCTAAGGGATGCACTCGTGATTTGGTTGACAACCTCAAGCTGGTCTCACATCCACCTTGAGTTTGAGGGGGGCTGTTAATGTATATTATGATTGGGCTTTAGGCCCAGTTAGTTTACTTGTATAGCACACTTGTACTTGTACTATACTTTACTTATACCGCACACATATGCCTCCTATATAAAGGCATTACATGTATATTCCTTCATTAAGAAATACAATACAATTATTCAGTATTTCTAACACATCTAAACTAGAATTATTAGACAAATGAAACATGGGCACAAAATAGTAGTGAAATAACTAAAAAATGAGACTTTGGTCTTCACTCAGACAACACATATAGTTCTACAGTGCAATGAAGTAATGAAATTTGAAAGTATAAATAATAGCTAAAATGAGTGTGATTTTAGTTGAAGACAATTATTCACTCACCTTTACTATAAAGCTCGAATTCTTAAGTGGTTCAAAATTTTTAGGGTTTTGGTCCAAAACTTAAACGAGGTAGATGCAACTCAAGGGACTATTTCCATTTGTCTTTTTACTCCTCACTCCTCAAGGCCTTCAAACCTCTGCTACTCTGTTTTGGACTGCTTCTCCAAAAGGCACTATCGTCTAGTGAACATTTGAATTTGTAAGAGAAAATTTGTTATTTTTAAATTTTAAATTTTTCTCTCTCTTTTTCTCTCTCATTGATTAGGAGAAGGTATATAATCCAAAACAGCCTAAGAAAACAAAATCCTAGGCCAACATCCTGGGTTTGGTCTTGGTTGGTTGGGTTAAGTTGCAATTTACTTTGAGCCTTGTTTTAAATTGGATTTTGGTTGACAATTTTTCAATATAAGCTCACTATGTATATAAGTTTGTTTGTTTGTTTGTGTTTGTTTGTTTGTTTGTTTGTTTGTTTTTTTTTTTTTTTTTTTTTTTTTTTTTTTTTTCTTTTAAGTTTGATTGGTTTCGGTGTTTTGAGAATTATTTTTGAATTTAGAGTATAATTTAAGAAAATCATATCAATTGTAATAATTTATTGAAAAAAAAGTGTTTAAATAATTAATAAAAAACCCAATTTTTTTCGAGGCATAAAACATGTATGTACAACCCACCGACTCAATCCACGTGTGTTGAGTTGTGTTGGTTTTTACATGTGATAGGTTGAGTTGAGAATTTCTTAGGTTGAAAAAAAATCTTCAAACCTAGCTCATGCACTCTCTTACCACCCTATTTAGATTGCATTGAACTAATTCAATAACCAAGACCCTTCAAGGTGTGGTGTGGTGAGAAATTGAGGAAAGCCATGCAATTTGATGAATAAATATGTCTAAAACCATAACACATGGCACCGTGTACACCCCTATTTTGGAAAGCACTCTTAAAATCTTGGAAATGTGCTCTTACCATAGTAATCATACCACATCATACCATAGGTTCCAGTTAGCTCAACTGGTAAAATTTTTATAGTTGAATAAGAGATTTGATGTTCAATTCTCGCCTACACCAAATACCGATTGGTGTTTTGGTCTAATGATAAAGAGCTATTATTAGGAGTAGATGCCATATGTTGAAACTCTCTCAAAAAAAAAAAAAAAAAACTACATCATACCATGTGCACCTCTACTTGGGAAAGTGCTCTTACTATGGAAGACAACAAGACCAGATAGTATTATCAATGGAAAAGAAAGTATAATTTGGGATAACCAAGGCAAATAAATTATTGGATTCTCTAGGTATATTGGTAACACAACAGACGATATAATTGCTCTCATGGGTATAATTGTTCCCTCAAAATTTTTTTTAACATTTTTTATTTTTGGGATAATTACAATATACTACTAATCTCACAGCTTGAATCTTTACCCTCCTAAACCCCCTTCGCAATTTAATTTTTAACATTGAATGGAACATAATATGAATGAATCTTGACTCAAAACATGCCCCATACTTAAATTTGGTTAATACCATGTTTTTTACAGATTCAAAATCTCTCTCTACTAGTTTTACTAAAGTGTAAACAAGTTTTCTAATTGTTTTCAAAACCTCTTTCAAACCAACCTCATTATTGAGTTGCATGTGATTATCAAAGTATTATTGTGATTCTTTAATTCACTTGTTCTCTCAATCTAATATTCGTGGTGTAGGCATTGAGGGGTTAGTTAAAAACGTTAAACTCATGATCCTAAACAATGTGAGTTTAACTTTTTTTTTTTTTTTTCCATGAACTCCTCCTTTACTTAATATGATTCACATGAGTTTATTAAGGGTAAAAACACTGTTTTGATCTCAACATTTTGGGGTCACGGTTAATTTGGTCCATACATTTTGGTAGCAGTTAATTTAAACCCTGTTATTTTCAATTTACAATCAATTTGGTCTCTACTGTTAACTCACTAACGGAAAATGCTTATGTGACAAATGTTTTTCAATTTACAATTAATTTGGTCCCTACAGTTAACTCATTAACAGAAAATGCTTACATGGCAAACGGTTTGCATTGTTGGCACAAATGATGCTTACGTGGCTTTTAAAATAATATTTAAAAATTTTAGTCAACAAAAAAGTGCCATGTCAGCTAAAAATTTGAAACAAAAAGAACAACCAACTCTCTCTCTCTCTCTCTCTCTGATAATTTCTCTCTTCAAAAAATCAAAGATCATATCAAAAATATTTTTTTACTCCAAACTAAAATTTCATTCAATTCAAAGATGAAAGTACATTAATTAGAAAGACAAAGAAGGTATAGATTGTAGAACATGCAATACCCCAAACGGTTTTGTACCCTTCCAAATTTGCGTATTGGTGTTCTTTAGGCCATTTATACCAGTTCATGAGCTACCTTGTTATTCTCTGGCTAGGTGCGTTGGAAATTGCCAGATCGGAAAGCCTTGAATAATATGATTAATTGACCTCACTTCTTTTAAAGTTTATGGCTTGATTCATAGTTAAAGCATCACTTTCAAAAATTGCTTTCGAAACTCCTATTTTTTGAGCCAACATCACCATAAATTTATGTAGTTTTTTTACACAAATCCAGCTAAAACCATAAATCTAATCTCATGTCAATGAGTGAGTAACAGAGAAATCTAGCCAAAACAACAACAATCAAAACCCATATGAGTTGCTGGGTTTGAAAAGGGTGGAGGTGGGTGGGTCGACCACAATGGACCCATTTTTGAACAGGGATAGAAGGGTTTTACAAGTGGTGAAGGTGGTGGTGTGTTTGCCTATTGCGGCAGCAAGATTGGTGGTGTTGGTGGGGGTTACAATGGAGGCTGGGAAGAGAGAATGAGATATTAGAGGAAAGAGAGGGAGAGGTTAGAGAGAAAAAGATCTGGATTTTTTTTTTCTTAACTAAAAATTTTAATATTATTTTAGGAGCCACATATGCACACCACCACATAGGCATTTTTGTTAGTAAGTTAACATTATGGACCAAATTAACTACAAGTTGAAAATAATAGGGACCAAATTAATTACTACAAAAATGTAGGGACAAAATTGATTGTGACCCTAAGATGTAGAGACCAAAATAATGTTTTCACCTTTATTAATATAGCCTTTTTTAATTTTTATATTTGATATGCTTGATGTTATTTATTTATTTATTTTGATATATATTAATATGATTTTGAGTTGATATAATCTATTCTATTTATTCTTGCGTCTTTATTTTATTCTTATGTTATATTAACATGTTATTTAAGTGATGTTAGCTTGAATATTAATATTTGTTTTGTTTAATGATTATGATTTTTTTTCCATATATAAGCCACCATTAGTAGTAGAGGTTAGCAACGGCAACAATGTAATGGAGGTTTGGAAGGAAGCTGAACTGGGGTTCCTAGTGCCAAATCAGCCTATAAGGGATTTTGTAGATGTGGTTTGGATGCTAAAAGATAGGAAGGTGGACCTAGATTTGGACTTGTTCGCCATCACGACTTGGCTTATTTGGAAAAATAGGAATAGCTTTAAGCTCGAGGGTACGCGCAAGGAGGCGAGGAGAATTGCCAAAGAAGCGCGTGAGTTGGGGCAAGAAGTACAAGAAGCTCAAACCACAAGCTAAAGTGGAATGACCTTGGTCTGCCACCAGTGAAGACCTCCAAGACAGGGGAGGTATAAGGCAAATGTGGATGGGGTATTGTTTGCAAGTGTGGGGTGCTGCGGGGTGGGAATAGTTATCAGAGATGAGAAAGGCTTGTTAATGGGGGAAATGAGCAAAAAAGTGTCTTTCCCCCTTGGAGCTTTGGAGGTTGAAGCGTTGGCTATGGAGAAGGGAATTCAGTTGGCTAGGGAAACTGATGCACTAACAGTAGTGGTGGTTGTTGGAGGAGCTGATCCGGGTCCACGCACAATCTAGAAAATTGTGGAAAGAGCAAAACGTGGGCTGACAGCATTCAATTTGTGGAGCTGTTCCCATGTACGCAGGCAGTGCAACATGGCTGCACATCTCATGGCTAAGGAAGCTATTAATATAAGAGATTGTTTGATTTGGGTGAAAGATACCCCCAATGTTATTGTAACCCAAATTCAAAAGGATGTAAGTGCATTGGAAAGTTTGTCCTGAGTAATGAAATTTTAAGAATGGGTTTACTATATAAAAAAAAAAAAAGGTAGAAAAAGAAGATGGCACTATTCATAAGTATGCAGGCGAAATATATACACACACACAAAGGGCCAAAGATATATACCAAGGAATTGGAGGCGAGACTAAACTGTAGGCTGCGGATTGAGTGGAGTTGATTCACGCTGGAGAAGTTCTGGGCAGTTCTAATGTCGGCTCGCTTCAAATAATCACATCTATTGCAAGGCTAATAAGGTGGTTAACAATCTAGCAAATATATATGAAATGTATCTATGTATGTACCTAGATGTTAGGTGAATGTTGTGTTGTATGGTCTTATATTATGTGATCGTTGTTCTATGTGTGTTATGCTTGTATTAGTATAACTACTGTACCTCTATTAGAATGGTTTAAAAGCTAAAACCCATAAATTATTTACCACAATGTGAATTGCTTTCCATTAGAATCTCATAGTTTCACAAGGATTCAACACTGGGAAATTGGTGAAAACAAAACAGAATCCAAAGAAGAACTAGCACTAGCAGTTGCTTAAAAATGATCATACATGAAAGTGAACAGTTTTACACAAAACCCAAATCACCCTCATCGAATACACTACAACAAAAAATGTTTATTACAACGAAAAAAATTGTTGCAATAACATTAGATTCATTGCTCCGCCGATAGAGTGAGGGTTTGGGGTTTTTATGTTTGGGTGTGACGGAGAGTGAGAGTGTGAGTGTTCACAGTAAGATAGCTGAGTTCGATCGCCGACGAGAGTCTTCTGCCGCCACGGGTTTTCTGCCGCTGCTGGTGTGAGGGTTTGGGCTTTGTGTGAATGTGTGAAGGAGAGGGAGAGGGTGAGGGTGTTCTGGTGTTCTGGTCACTGAGAGTGAGAAGTGAGTGAGAAATAAAATTGATTTTAGATATTAGTACATTGATACCCGAGTTAACCGGACCTGGGTACTTTTTTAAACAGTACTTGAGCTTCCTGAACTCGAGTACTATTCGGAATTTTTTAAATCTTGCCATGAAGCAATTGGGTGCCAATACAGATTGATACCCGAGTTTAGTGGACTTGGGTATCCCATTGAACAGTACTCGAGCTTCCTGAGCTCGAGTACTGTTTGAAATTTTTATATCCAATTGCCATGTCAACCATGCCACAGTGGAGCTATAAAATGTAGTACTCGAGTTCACCAAACTCGAGTACTTAAAAAGGTAGTAGATCACCAATTATTTTCGAAACAGTATTTTCTGGCCAAATATTTCAAAGATTAATGGTTAAAGGCCATTTTGGCCCAAAATTTAGTAACCAAACAGTATTTTAACATTTGATTTAGTAACCAAAATTTAGTTATAAATGCTAGTGCCACAAGCCCACAATGATTGCCTTGAGATGGGTTGAGAGCCAGCCCATGTGAACACAAATCAGTGGGCTTTCATATTTTGTAACAGACCAAGGAAGGCCCAAACCTTCAAACAAAGCCTATTCGGGAAAGCAAGGATTATTTTTTTTGTGGGTAAAATTATCCACTCTATAAAATCCAGGAACCATCTTCAATGTCCACACAGGGAACCCTAATTTTAGCTTTTCCCTTCTGTCTTCAGTTTGCTTTCATTTCCGCTGTCTCTGTATTATAATTATTGTTTGGTAGAATAGTCCTTAATTTTTTGCCCAATGATGTACACGAAAATTTTATTGAGCGGTTAGGCATGGCTTTTCAATTCATTATCAGATCTTTACTCAACACCACCTTTCACTACCACCACAACCACAACCACAACCACCTTCTACTGTTCTTTTATCATATACACACACAAACAAATTTTATTTTCTATGGTGGTGGTTTGTAAAGGCTTTTGATGAATGCCCATTGCCTTAAAAAAAACAACCGTGGATGATCATTCAAAGCTATGAGATCTGAGGGCTTTTTTTTTAAAGAAGAATTTTTAATTTTTTTTTTAAATTTTCATTTACATGCATTTCTTATATCTGGGTTTTTGATTTTGTTGTGAATGATGATAAATGCACTGGGCTTTGAGCAGTTTATATTTATTGATGGAAATGCAGACTAGAAAGCTGTTTCTGATACTCTATAATTTTTTTTATTATATGTTTGTTGGGTCAAAATTTAGTGCATTGAAAATACCCATATGCATCCAAGTAATTTATCTCTATCTGCATTTGTTCAATGATTAAAAACTCAGTTGATATTCTTCATCAGCCTTTACTATGTTTTCTCTGTTGTCATCATCATTATTATGATATTTGTCTATAGCTATGACTATGAGATTTGGGGGATTTATCTCAGTAGTACCCTTATCCTGTTTTATTAGAAATCTAATGTTTGAATTCTTGAACTGCTGGATGGTGGTTAGAAGTACACTATTTGACTCAATCAATTCTAATTTATAAGTTTGTAACACCTTTATTACTCCCTTGTTCTTTAATTCCTTATGGTTGTAAGTGGTGCTTTTGTTTACTAGTCATGTTCCAATTAGATGTTTTTTTCTTCAAATGGTGAAATTATTTCATACATGCTTGCTTATTGCTGTTTCTTTTAAGCTGTGGCATATTATAATAGTAAACAAAGAATTTTGACAATAAACTTTGGTCACAGTCACACACCTGTCTTAAGATTGACATTAATTTTAGGCATTTTGGTTCCTTTTCTAAAATGCATGTGGCTCTTGCTTGGCTATGGTTATAGTAGGTAATTTCTGATTCCTTTTCAATTTCTACTATTTTGCTAGATATTTTAGACTACCTTTTTTTTTTTCTCCTAGTATTCTTCAATTGATGAGGTCACTTATTTGATTTCTTTAACCCTTAATTACATTGAAAGAGCATTGAAGCCGTTTTCATCTGCCCAATGATGAATTCAAATTGCACTGTGACAGTTATTTTGATTTTCATTTTGAACCCCCATTGACGCATCCAGTGAGCCCACCAGCATGTGTTCTAGGCTACTAGTCGCTGTTGGCTGCTGGTTCTGGTTGTGGCTGTGGCGGTGGCGGTGGCGGTTGTTGTTGTTGTTTTGTTTTTGTTTTTGTTTTAAAATGTGGGAAGGCTCTTAATGAAAATCATAAGCTTCACTGTTCACGAATACATGATCTGAGGGCTGCAGCAGCTTCTTCCCCTGTAACCAACTTTTTTCCTCCTTAAAATTGATGTATTTTTTTCTTTTTAAATTTCTTATTTACTCCATTTAGCATTAAGAATTTAAACTTGTGTTTCGCATTGAGGTCTTTGATGGTGATGGTTAATTGGAGTCTTAGGCATGGTCATATTATCTTTGTTCAATGGGTTTTTATTTTGACAAGGTTCTATGTTAAGTGTATCTTTGTTCAGTGGGTTTTCTAACTCAAAAGTTTTAGTCAAGATTCTTTAATAAGTCTCCATGTGAATTTTGTCTCTGGCTCTCATATCATTATATATTCTATAAATTTGGGAAATATTATTTGTCAGACTTTAAGTGGACCATATGATTATGCTTCTCCATTTCCTGATTCTTTCATGTACAGGTTCAATATTAAATTACATTAGGCAATGCGAGTTTAGTTTTTTAGACCATATTTACTTGATTGCAGATTTGTAGCAGCCTTGGATTTTTCATTAACAAAATGTTTGAATTATGTGTTCTTTTCATTGTATTGTTACCAAATTATCTTAATGTGTTGAGTTTAACAATTATATGTATTTTTATTTTTTCCCTTTAATGCTTGATTCTTGTCAGTTTGCTTTTCTTTATTTGCAACTTAATAGTTTTGATTTCCTAAACTAGTTATTTGGATGGTTTGACTATACTATCCTTTTATTTTTGTCAGTTTTTGGCATGCTACATTTCTATACTGCCCTATGATAGACTTCTGAACTATATTCATCAGTTGCATGGTTTCAATTTATTGATAGCCTTTGTGCTCCACCACCCTGTTTTCTCCGTTATGTAGTTGTGTGTGTATGAGGGTATGTATTTGTGTATCCTTGGTGGTGTGCGGAGTCTTTTGATGATTGGCATTTGCATTCTGTAGATGATTTTGTCAGAGCTATGAGATCTGAGCTCTTTCATAGAGAGCATACATGTTTATGAGGGTCAACTGTATCTAGACCTGGTCTAATGTCAGACACTGTTAAGTTGTATCCTTTTTTGTTGCATAAATTCTTGTTCCAAAAGGAAGCAATTGTCTTGATTACTCAATTTGACCCATGCATCTGCAGTTGGCGGGATGTTTCAGATCCAAAAGCACTGATTAGGGCCTTTGGTAAGGTTATGGACTTGTGGTATCAATTGCCTCTTTTACTGTATATTATATTGCTTTTATTTATTACTTATGTGACTGAACATTTCGGCTGAAGGTGAAAATATTGTATATCACTGTAGTTTTGATTAGATGTTAAGATTTAATTATTTGCTGAATGGTTTATGCACTGGGCTCTGAGAGATATATTGCTTCTTTAGATGGAGTTAGACCTAGAAAGCTATATCTGAACCTACCTGAAACAATTGCTGTATCATGTTTTGATTGTTGGAATTTGGGATATAGATGATCTTCTGTCTTTGGTGATGAATATCCTAAATCCACGCCCATTCCTCTCTCATTTGCCTCTTGAGATTTTTAGTTCTCTCTCGTCTTTTGTGTGTTTTTGTTTAGTTTTCGCCTATGCAAAAAAAAAAAAAAAAAAAAAAAAAAAAACAATTTGTGTGGGCCTTAGCAACCTATTTTGGAAATTAGGATGATCCATGTGGACTCAATTTTAGTGGGCTTTCTTATTTTGTAAGAGACCAATGAACACCTAAATCTTCAAACAAAACCCATTTTCAGAAAGGTAGGTTTCTTTTTGGGTAAAATTGTCTACTATAAATTCTAGGGACCATCTTGACTGTCCACACATGGAACCCTAATTTTAGCTTCTCTCTTCAGTTTTCACCTTGCTTTCCTCTGTGTCTTTGTTTTAATTATTGTTTGGTCAAATAGTCCTTCATTTTGCCCAATGATGTACGAATCAAAATTTAATTGAGCAGTTTGGCGTGGTTTTTAATTCATTATCAGCCCTTTACTCACCACCACTTTCACTACCACCACAACCACCATCTACTCTTCATTTAACATACATACATATATATATATATACAGAGATTTGTTTTTATTTGGTGGTGGTTTGTAAAGGCTTTTGATGAATGCCCATTGCCTTAAAAAACTGTGGATGATCATTTCAAAGCTATGAGATCTGAGGGCTTTTCTTTATTTTCCTTTACATGCATTTATTACATTACATTATGTGTTTTGATTTGGGTTTTTTTTTGTTGTTGTTGTGAATGATGATAAATGCACTGGGCTCTGAGCAGTTTTAATTTATCACTGCATTATTGATGGAAATGCGGCCTAGAAAGCTGTTTCTGATACTCCATAATTTTTTATATGTATATATAGTTGAGCACATTGTAAAATATGCAAGATTTTTTGTTCTTTGAATTATTCTATGTAATGTTGGGTCATAATATATTTTTTTAAATAGTGAAATTCTTTCATATTTGCTTGCTTATTGTTGTATCTTTTAAACTGTGGAATGTTATAATAGTAAACAAATAAATTTTGGTCACACCTGCCTTAAGATCGACATTAATTTTTTGCATTTTGGTTCCTGCTATGGTTATAGTTGGTAATTCCTGATTCCTTTTCTATTTCTAGTAGTTTGCTAGATATTTTTAGACTATTTTTTTTCTTCACTTATTTGATTTCTTTAACCCTAAATTGCATTGAAAGAGAATTGAAGACTTTTTCATCTGCCCAATGATGAATTTAAATTGCATTGTGACAGTTATTTTGATTTTCATTTTGAACCCCCATTGGCTCATCTAGTGAGCCCACCAGCTTGTGTTCTAGACTACTAGTTACTGCTGGCTGTTGGCTGCTGGTTGTGGTGGTGGTGTTGGTGTTGGTGGTGGTGATGATGATGGTTGTTGTTTTTGTTGTTGTTATTGTTGTTTTTATTTTTCTTGTTTCAAAATGTGGGAAGTCTCTTAATGAAAATCATAAGCTTCACTGTTCTTGAATACACGATCTGAGGGCTGCAGCAGCTTCTTCCCCGTAACCAACCTTTTTCCTCCTTTAAATTGGTATATTTTTGTCTTTTTAAATTTTTTGTTGCATAAATTCTTGTTCCAAATGGAAGCAATTGCCTTGATTACTCAATTTGACCCATGCATGTGCAGTTGGTTGGATGTTTCAGATCCAAAAGCACTGATTAGGGTCTTTGGCAAGGTTATGGTCTCAGTTGCCTCTTTTATTGTATATTAGGTCTGTTTGGGATCCGCTTATTTTGTTGAAACTAAAACTTTTTGCTAAAAATATTATAAATAAAGGTAAAAGTTAGCTGAAATAGTACAATAGGATTCATGAATAGTACAAAAAAGTGCAGTGCGACCCATGAATAATAGCAAAAATATGCTGAATAGTAAAATAAGTTGGCAAAAATAATTTTTGCCAAATACACACATTATATAGCTTTTATTTATCACATATGTGACTGAATATTTTTGCTGAATGGTTTATGCACTGTGCTCTGAGAGGTATATTGCTTCTTTAGATGGAGTTAGATCTGGAAAGCTCTATATCTGGATCTACCTGAAACAATTACTGTATCATGTTTTGATTGTTGGTATTCGGGATATAGATGTTCTTCTGTCTTTGACTAACATACTTAAATTGTGGAGAGATTTTTTATTATTATTTTTAAAATGATATTGCTTTGTCTAAGTTATGCCTTCTGTATGATTGAAGTCTTTGAGCTTTACAGTATTTACATCTGCCCAATGATGAAAAAAGTCCTATTGAGTGGTGCTTTTGCTTTCTCGTTTTTAGCCTCCATCTCTACTGCCACACCATCATCAATATGCTGCTGCTGCTGCTGCTGCTGCTGCAGCATTTTCTTCTTCTTCTTCTTCTTCTTCTTTATTATTATTATTATTTTATTGGTTTTGGTAGATGTGGTAGTGGTTGGTATTCTTATTGCCATAAAAGATGTTGAATGGCTTTTAAAGAGAATCATTAGTTTCACTGTCGGTGAATCATTATAGCTATGAGATCTGAGGGCTGAAGCTTTGTTAATTTTTTTCCCTTGAAGATATTTCTTTTACAAGTTTTGATTCCAGAAGTGTTATATATTTTCTGGATATCTTTTAGTCTTACTTTATTTTATTCCCTTACACTTGTTTTATATAAACTTTCAGATTATGATTGTTAATTATTTAGTAAAAGTTATGGTTACAATCTGTATGTTTGCATAGGTGCAACTCCTTGAGCACTTTCATTTGATCTTAGGTTTGTGAAGTAGCCTTGGATATGGTGCTGTAGGTTTATCATTAAGTATGATATCACCCACCATCCATTTTGCCCGATGATGTATAACTCAGAACTATTGAACGATTGCATTGTTTTCATCCATGGTTGCACTTTTTGCACCACCAAATGGACTGTGTGTTTGTGTGTGTGCGCGCGCGCGTGTGTATGTATTTGTGTTTACTATTCGGGGGTGTGAAAAGGCCTATGGTGAAGCCAGTGGCATTAATCGGAGATGATCTGTTTTAAGCTATATGAGATCTGAGGGCCTTGCTTTTAGCATATTCCTTTTGGGTGGTTTCGAGTCATTTCTGTGTAACCCGTAAACCTTGGATGATGTGTTTTGAGATAGAGATCTACGGTCTTTTCTTTTCTTTTCTTTTTTAATTGTATTTATTTTCTAAATGTTATTTTATGTGTGTTGGTTGTGTTTCACATAGTGATTTGCTTTGGTAAATGAAACAAGGATTGGTTAGAAATATTTAGTTTAACTTTACGGTTTTTTTTTTCCTCTCTCTCTTTCTCTGGGTTATTTACCCTGTGATTTGAATTTATGGGGATTCCAGTTTTGTTTTTTGTTTATTGATTTTCATTCTCTATTTTGTTTTCATTTTTTTGATTTTGTATTGACTTTACTAAAGCATGGTCATGTTAAATACACAAAGGATGATGTTGAATAGCAAGTTTGTAGTTTGCTGAGGAGGTCTCTCGTCATATCTGTTCTTTTAGTCCAGAATCAGTGGAGCATATATTTTTCTTATGTCAAATCAAGCGACTAGGGTGGACAAAACCCTCTTCTGCCTGCTTAATTTCTTCATGCCTGGTTCAGGCTCCATCGGTGATTAGGTTAAATACTTGTTGTACCTGATAATTCTGTGGTCACTCAGAGACTTACTTTTACTTGTGGCTATTCTACGTGACCAAACATGGATGCTACAATCTAGCCTTTGACAATGAATGAATCCTTGTAAGCTGGTCCTCTCCATCAACAGGGTTTTTCCTACTCCACAAACATGCTTGGTCTTCCTTGGTTCCAAGTTCTCGTAAACCTGTTCATTGAACCTTTCCCCCACAGGGTTGGTTGAAGTTTAATTTTTGGCGCTGCAGTTTGTATTGATTGTATTTCTATACTTGGTGAGCGGTCAAAGTAAGAAACTCCTGGGGAAGCTTTTGTGGGCTGAAGTAAAAGCTATATTGCTTGCAATCTCTAAAGAGAAGAATCCTTGGATCTGATGTCATTTTTGCGGGACATTCCTAGAATCCAATCACTTGTTTGAGAGACTTTTTTTTTTTTTTTTATAGAATGAAATACATGCTGAACTATGTTTATCAACGGGAAAAATCAAACTAAACAAAAGTGCTAACATCCGGTGGAACAGCCTTCATCAGACAAGCAAGGGAAAGGAATGTCTAGCTTTATAGGCTAAAGCATGTACAATTGCATTGCTTTGCCGTACAACATGAGGAGAAAAAAATACTCTGAAAAGAGTTTACAGTAAATAGGATTTCTCCAGCTGGACTAATAATACTCTGAAAAGAGTTTGAGAGACTTGTGTACCCCCAACTGGACTAATAATATCTAGGCCTAGCTGATGCCTTTTTAAGTTTGTTGGATTTCTCCTCTCTTGTGCACATGGAAGCCAATATGGCTCCTCCCTTGTTAGCCTGTTGGGCACAATTGTACATTAAGGGGCCTTATCTGAGTCATCCTAAATGGTTTGGGCTCCAAGGCTTCTTTTCTCAATAAATGAAATTATTAGCTATAAAAAAGTGTTATGCTTTCCTTATTGATTTGACGTATACCTCCTGGATTAAAATGTTGATTATTTGGATTGTGTATGTGTGGTACGTAATGAAATAACTGAGTTGTTTAATGGCTATGTATTATTTGCATTCAAGAGCACAATTATTTAAATTGTTAGTTATGGATTTTATTAATGTCATCGATGACAATTTTCTCCTCCCTTCGACTCTCACCGTCCAACATATGAATAAAAGCTTGAAGACAACAAAAGGAAGACAACAAAAGAAACTAGAGATCGATCATACACAACTTCTCCTGAATTTTTAAATCGATGGAAAATTGGTTTTTAGTAAAGCAGCATTAGGATCGTAATTATGATCCTGGTGTACCTCAAAATGTCCACTAACTATTTACAATGCATCATACTAAAAATCTAAGAGTTTGAAAGGCCACAGAAAAAGGGACAGCAATTTGTTCATGGCAACTAGACTTGATTGGAGAAAGGAAACGCAAGCGAGAGAGAAAGTGATAGAGGGTCTTTATCACCATCTTTATTGTTTTTGTTTGTTTGTGGCTCAGAATGCTTCTCCTGGTTAATTTTATTGTCCATTTTACCAAAAAAGGAAGGCATGACTCCCTGTTTCTTTAATTTGTTTTCGGGTACTTGCTCCTCTGTTGAAGATTTAGACATATCATATTCCTCACACCTTCTGAAATTCTCCCCGGAAATGGTATTTCTACCAAATGGAAATCTATCTATAGAATTCTTTGTGCCTCTAGAACCACCATGTTCATACACCACACTCGAACTACTCTTCATCCTCTTGAATTCGCGTTCTTGGTCCACAATATGTTCACTACTTTCTTGAAAACATGGTTTGAGATTCATATCCTGCCTCTGAGTATCTCTTTCTTGTCTCTGCCAGAAGAAAAAACTTCATCAGTACTATACTGATATTCTAAGGTAATCAGCATGTTGCTCTATTTTTTAAAACCAGAAGAACATATTAAATTGCATATTTGCCATGATTTTACAGTAAGGAACATAACATATTGGCCTTTGAATAAAAGTTAACTGACATTTTGGTTAAAAAAAAAAAAAATTGGAGGTACTTAAAACCAAATCAAGATGAGAAATAGATATATCGATACTTGAAGAAGCATATATATTCCAATCAATCAAGCATCAAATCTTCACTTGGCATTATGTACAGGTTATATGCTACACTACATACAATGAATTCCCCAAATTCAGTAATTAATCCTTTCTTTTTAAACAAAAACAACCAAGTGCATTCTAAAAATATAAAATGTAGAGTGGAGTAGTACTTCTATAAACCAAGTCACTAAACAGAAGAAGAAATTTTAAAAATTTCATTTAAACATTGGGTATTTACTGAATGTAGTATATATATGTGTGTGTGCGTGCGTGCGATTACCATTTGGGAAATTTGTATGTCTTGTAAACAACTAAGCCTTCTTCCTCGAAATACACCCCATAAAAACAACAGTTTATTCCAACCTGCACAAACAGGGTAATTTAAAGACGTGAATGAAAATGTGCAAGTGGATCCCTATATAACATTTGTCATTTATATGGAAGAAAATTAAGGTAAGTACAACTTACGCTGAGAATTTTCAGGAAGAAAATTAGATGAAAAATTTAATAGATCGACTCCGTCCAAATTTCCTTTGAGAGCCATGTCATTCTTAATCATGCATTCAAGCAATCTCTTGTAGTTTCTTCCATAGCTGCATAGAAGAATTTGGAAATATGTATGAGAGGGGGCACTTTAATTCACAAAAGCAAATGACAATACAAACCTTTCTAAGTCTTTTGCAAAAAAGTAGAGTGCAATATTATCTTCTGTGGCATGATTTTGAGAGAACTGAGTTGGCCAAGCACTTAAGCAAGGTACTTACTCCAATCTAATTTTTTGAGGAAGCTTGAGAACTACTTCAAGAACTTTTGGTTAAGCACAAGTTGATAAGTGTGCTGGCATCCCACAAAAAGAACTCGGAAGTTTTTCACTTCTCTGCATTTCAAATTCCCCTCTGCATGAAATGTCAGAAATTTTTGCATGAGACATTTTTATCAAGGCACAGAAGGACTTCGAGTTAAAAAAAAAAAAAAAAAAAAAAAACACACAGCAATGAACTTTCAGAAAAGAGCAAAAGACCATACTGCCAGATGCAATGAATCTGGGGAACAGCAGAAACTTGAGAAGGAATGACTGTTGTAAATGAGGTAAAGTTTCTCAAATAAGCCCTTTCATTGGAAGGAAATGTGGTATTTGAATTATTCGTTTTTATTGAACATGCTGCTTCTGTGGAATGCTCAATATGCCGGCTCACATCATCAAATTCATCTCTATATTTTAAGCCTTTTTGAGCAAGATGACAAAATGCGTTCAATGAATTGTTTGATTGTTCATGACCCTCAACTGCCTAAATATCATGATATTTGGATCCTGATGAAAAAGTTTCACCATGCGATACAATTTCTTTCCCACTCAATGATGCAGAAACACCAGAATTAGCAACTGGGGAACTAACTTTAGATTGTAACACAGATGTATACTTCCCTTGAGTTGATTTCCATTTTGCATGGTTTAATTTCTTCAAATCCTCAACAAGAGAAAAATTGGAAGCTAGTGGTTTAACCTTTGCATCGGTAGCATTTGAGCTAAATGACATGGATTTTCTCATCATTCTGGAACATTCTATTCTCTTATCCTCAGCAGCAGTATTGCTGGAAATTTTTTTCTTTTGGACAACAATGTCTTTTGAAACTTGACCTTTCACTTTTGAGTCCATAATGTTGAACGATTTTGACTTAAAAAGAGAACCTGTGAGTTCAAAATTTAAATTAAATGAACTAAATCTCAAACAAACATTATAATGAACAAGTCAACACATGATTAACTTAACCCACTGCAACCAACTTTGTTATTTTCAGGAATATAATTTGAAGATTGGTTATCTAAAGAATTAACTTGATGGTCTGGCTTCATTTTCGACTTACCCCAGTTCTTAAATGAAGAGTCACCACGAAGTAGACCTCGTCTGAAGGTTCTTGATGCCCCAGATAATTTCACATTTGTTTCAAGAGTCCTTTTTGTTGCTGTTACAGCTTCTATATTGCTTGCAGGTTTCTTAGCAGAGGAGAGAAGAAGAATTTACTTTCTTTGTTTGGTTTTCCTTGACACCTGATTTTTCTACATTCAATTTTAAACCATCCTTACATCTTTAAGTGCTAGAATTTCCAGAGCTTTCCATACTTTTATGCATGAATGATGCTTTTGATGTTCTAGCTGCTTTTTGATCTTTATGTTGATCTCCTTTTTCAATTTTCTCCCCAAGCATGCACTCTTCGCACAACCAATTGCCTTCATGAACTTTATCCAGCACAACACACATGCAATAGCTGTTTGATAGAAACCAGAAAAACACAAAGGGTCAAATTTGTCACCTTCCCAAGGGCAGACAATGATGGAACACTCATGTAGGAAGTTTTCTTTTAAAATTTATTAAAAATATATGTGAGAGAGAGAGAGAGAGAGAGTCAAAAATTCAGAAGATTAGTCATTTACATGTGCTACGCCCCTCACTGCATTTGCTACAAATAGCAAGCAACTCCTCACGTCCTGCTTCTCCAGTCTCCACAGATATCACAAACTCTCATCTGTTCAATTGCAAAAGGAAATTAGCCTGTCAATGTTTTTCTTATAGACAATATATAAAAGAACTACAGAGATTCTACATCCATGAAGAAGAAAAATGATGATGGACAAGTAAGCAGACAAACATATAGATTTACATGCAAAGGCGCACGTATGACTTAAGTCAAAACTATAGCTTGGCTTCATCCAGAAGCAAGTAAAAATATAATATTTTAAAATTTTAATTTTATTCATGCAAATATGTGTAAAAGTTTTGAATATATATAATGGTGCAGTACCAGAAGTCATAATTTTGTTAATGATGGTTTTATCAAATTCTGTAAGTAACAAAGAATATCCAACTTTCACTATCAAATTTGGTGTGATACCAACATGTTGGATATGTCCAATAAGTTCACATGTATCAATTTAAGTCTACTATATATACACTAATTTTATTAGTGTCAGATCGTGATAGCAAGTGCTCTCCTCCAACGTGATGTGTTGGTGAGTTCAGGAATCAACCTTTCCAAAATTTGTAGGTAAAGTTGCTTACCAATCAAATCTCCTAGACCAAAAAAAGTAATATATAGCCTTTTGTATTGGGAGCTTCATGTAACCTAATTTCATCTGGCCAGCATAGCAGTTGATAGCAGTGGTGGAAACAGTGATGACTGTATAACCTATTTAAAATTAGTTAAAGTATTTCAAAATAGGAGGAAGAACAAAAGGCATGTTCATCAGTGGTTGGAAGGGTTATAATTGCGGAGAATGGACTGGAGGCTGTCGCTCTAGATGGAATTTAATGAGAAAAATGCTCATGGAAGATGGCTTGTTCTAGATCTATGGCCTCGGTGAAAGCATTGAAAGAGCTAAATAACCTAAATTTGATCAATGGACAAGTCTTTCGAATTTGTGAAGTGGTATGAAAATGATCTTAAATACATTGCTAACTTAAGCTATTCATTCCAAACAGCACCTAGAAATTTGATTATTGAAACATGATACTAGACTGTAAAACCTCCATCAATCAATGAATTTTTAGGTGAGGTTTAATTTGGGTACAATATCTTAGGTTTATTACATTAGGTTCCCCAATTATATTCCAACATATAATTGGATTATAATTATTATTTTTTTGGGGAGAGCTACATTGAATTTGATTGTCCTAGTAAAAAATAATACTGTTTGTGTTTTATTGGTCAATGCAATAAGGTTTTTGAATATAATTGGGGAACCTAATGTAGTGCACCTAAGTTAATGTACCATTGAGCCTAAGATACTAAGATACTGTACGTAATTTTTGTCCTATCTGGTGATATAGAAAATACAATAGTAATAATTTATTTTATAATACCAAAAAGGAAATTAAACCCAATCATATTCTACAACTGCTTATATGATTATCTCCAATTAACTCAATATAACGTTATGGCCATGCTCATTATATCAGCCACACAAATTCACCTTTGCAAATTAACTCTATATAGGGAAATATTTTCTACTAAATCATTGGTAATAAGGTCTATCGTCCTACCTCAAATTTTACTCTTACTTACTAGTGCATTACTTGATTTTCATAACCTATGAAAAGGCTGTCTCAGATGACTTCCTCGTTAGCTTCTCCAAAAAAAGAAAAAAGAAAAAGAAAAAAAGAAAAAGAAAAAAGATAACTTCCTCATTGCCAAGTCTAACTCCTAAAAAATGCATACCTTTGTGATTCTGCTTTCCATCTATTACCATCAATCATAAAGTGATCTAAAAAAAAAAAAAAGTGATATCAAAAAGAGCATAATGATAACAAAGTTAACATGTTGAACAATATATTTGTCGGTAGCTATAAATATCATGAAATTAATGCTTATATTACTAACCATACCTTATAATCCTTACTACCTTCAAAGAGCTATTGAAATATTAATGACATTAAAATTGGAAATTATTAACATTCAGATAACTTGCAGAGTATAAGATAGTATAGTAATTTTCCATGTTAGTGTTGCAATCTAAGCAATCTTATGCTAGTATGCAGTTTAAGGAAATTCTTGCAACAGAAAACAGCCTCTATATTTTCTTCATTATGCCGGCCTTCATTTTAAAGAAAGTTGTGGAACAAAAGACACTGTTTATATCTCTTCATAGGTGATCAACTAAAGTTTGTGGCACAGTGCCAAAAAGGCGACCTTAGGAACCCACATGGAAGACACCATGAAAGCCACCAACCAATTAAGCAGCATTGCAAGTAGTACAGTTATATTCTTCTCTCTCTCTCTCTCTCTGTGGTGTATTTTTTTGGGTTGGGGGGGTTGTGGTAAGGTTGGGTGTTGACAATGTCTCGACACCACATCTAACTCAGAAAGCAACAGCAAAACTGAATAAAGATGCAGTTTTCAGGTTCATGGAAACTTTTTTAATCGTTTGAGTTTTTAACAGCCAAAGAAACTTAATAAACAATTCGAATTAGATTTCATGATATCTCAATTAGGTAGATAAGCAGTCCACTCAATGCCATGACAGTATATAGCTGTAAACTATACCAAGAAGGAAAAATTACGTACTTCAAACTCTAATGTAATTGATTTATCGTTATAGCTAGCAAGCTGGGATTGCGAAGGATGCTTCCGTTTATGGGGTTCCTCAACCAACTCACTAGAATTCCCAACCTGGAACTTTTGATCTGAACATGATCCAGCTTCAATTACTGGGTTTCCACTATTCATTTCAGTATCATCTTTCACAGATCCGGCATGGATATTCACATCCTGCAATTGACCACCAATCCATTATCATGAAAAAATTGATTCGCCAACTAATGAAGAATCTAAAAGACACCTTCAGCGAGCTGGCACCGCCAAAGAAATCTCTTATGGAAGAAATTTCTGATTGATCTGATCTGCTTGAAAAATCCGCTACTGCCTGTGAAGATCCTCTGTTTGGCCTCCAAGGATGACAAAGTGATAAATTCTTCATGTCACTAGCACTAGTTTTTGTGTCGTCTGATCTACTGATGCACGATATGTTATCCCCATTCCCCAAGGCCCTCAAATTCTTTCTGCTTCTGTAGATGATTTGAGTATGTTTGAGGATAAACTATTTGTGGTTTACAAGCATCTCAATGTTTTCTGAAACGTCCATAGACCTTAAAGCAGCTTTACTTTCTATGTTTTCAGAGAATGAATCACGACTCGAACATGCTCTAAAAACGTTACTCATCTCACTGCTTGCGTGCTGTCCACCGTTGCATCCACAACTTGATGAAGGAGATAAGAGTTCAGCATCACTAATATAGCTCCCAAGCGCTGCCTTTTCCTTACAAGTGGTTTCATCTGAAAACTCATTGGCCTTTGTGTCCATTAGTGATGCCAATTGTTCAAGATGCATACAGGATGAGCATGGGGCAGCGGACACGTTGCATTTACTGCATCCTTCCCCCTTTTGAAATCTACTTTTTGGGTGGTTGCATGTCCTGGATTCTTCTCCCATTTGAAATGTACAGCTTGAGAAATGTCTATCAAATTGTTTTCCATTGACGGATGATCCCTGATATGAATGCTACAGAAAATTAAAACCACAAAAGGAAAATCTGTGTATATATACAAAATTGTTTACTTACGGCCGATGCCCAATGTTGTATTTATATGAGCATAAGGGTTATCTGATATGAATGCATGGTGCAATATTTGGCAATTTTGGAGACATATATAAGGCAGGAGAACAATGCAGTATTTTAATAAAGAGAAAGGAGAGATACAGTATAATTAAAGAAAACATCTGAAAATTAAATAAATAATTAATAGACTATATGAGGTATATCTTAACCATTTATTATTAATTAATCAGGTCATCTGCACAGGAAAATATCTTTGCAAGCTTAATTATGTAATGTTATTTCCTTAAACAGGTTCAAAGTGATGAACTCAATTACTCAACAGAAGAAGTGTACTAATGGACTCACTCCACCGAATTCATCTCTCTTATCATGCGTGGTGAAGGGGGTTTGGTGGCTTTAATGGCCAGTGATGGTCAGTAATAGTTGACGGGTGAAGCTTCAGGTGGGTTTGGAGCAGCCATTGGCAGCATGATAAGGCTCGGTTGGGTGGTAAATTTAGGTGACTTCATGGACTCCTTGGTGTAGGTTGACAGGCGGAGTTTGACAAGGGCGGGGTTGGCATGGGGAATTATACCCAATTTGTGCGTTGGGGCAAGATCAAGGCACCCATGCCCCGGCCCCCTCTTGCCCCATTTCCATCCTTATAAGTGGACAGTCTAAAAAAACTACTGAAAATATGCAAAAATTAGGCTTAATTCCCTTGATTTCAAGTTATCCTTTCCCAAACTAATGCCTCTGACTCTGTTATAAATCTTTGACAAAATTGATATCACATTGATTAAAAGTATACTAGGATGATGCATATGAGGTGGGAGAGGGAAATCGTAATTGGTTTTGGTATGATCCTTGGAGTGGACACCTTCCTCTAAGGGAAATTTACCCTGATCTATATGCTTGTTTTGTTTCTAAAGAAGCTATGGTATGTGTTGGTTTCTTCTCAAGATGGGAGAGTAGGAGCTGGAATTTACGAGCTTTTTAGGATTGGGAGTTGGAGGATGTGTATTCTTTCTTTAAGTTTCTTTATTCCAAATTGCCCAGTGGGGAGGGAGATGATAGATTGAGTTGGCGGCTGAGCTTTTGATGTACATTCCTGTTATAACTCTATTTCTAGTTTCCTCACTATTTGTTTCCCATGGAAGAGCATCTGTTGTGTAAAGACCCATAACAAGGTGTTGTTTTTTTTTCATAGGTAGCAGCTTAGGGTTAGATTCTTACCATTAATAACTTTGTTAAGTGCATACTCCCCCTAGTTAATTGGTGCTGCATATGTCGACGTTATAAGGAAACTATGGTTCATCTTTCACTTCACTATGAGCTTCCTCATGCACTGTGTAGTGAAGTTTTCTTGATCTTTGGGATTTAATGGGTGATGCCGGAGAAGGTAGCATCTCTTTTGTTTGGGTGGAGGCACTGGTGGTGGAAACATTCTTTAGATATTTGGAATTTGGTACTAGTGTGTTTAATGTGGATAGTTTGGGGGCAACATAATAGCTGCACTTTTGAAGATGTTATGACACCATAGATAAGTTGATTTGATTGGTCTCAAGTTTGGGGTTTTACGCAATGTACTTCTATTTTTTATTTCCAACACTTTGTTAGAATTTCTATTTGATTAGCTTGTAATTGTTTCAAGCACTCTGTGCTCATCATCGTCTTTATCAATAATATATTTACTTATCATTAAAAGAAAAGGTCTACTGGTATGTCCAAAAAAACATTCATCTAGATATATTATTATTGCAAGAGAAATATCTTTAAAAGTGTAATAAATAACACCACAAGGATACCATAAAAAAAACTTCATAATAAATAACTATGCTAAAATAATATAGTTCATCATGTTTAAGCAAACAATACAATCCATTTCACCCAAAGGCCCTCCCTCCTATATGAAATCCTCTTTCAAAACTGGTGTGATCTAAAAAGTAAGTCAAATGTCAATGTTCATTATTGATTGTGTCTCAATACCAATGCTATTAGCTTTTATTTTTATTTTTTAAAAAGGTACCAATGCTATTAGAGCAGTTCTAGAAATGCAACATTTTCCATAATTTTTATTTTTATTTTTTTATTTGCAATTGTTGACATGACCGGTTGCAATTGGAACATCACTTTCACATAGCTCAACTACTAACACCACTTTTATTATGCAACAATCACAACAAACCATATCAATAATTATGAAAAAAAAGCTATTAATAATATTGTGTCCCTATACTTATTGATATTATTAGTATAATAGTAAAGTGACTACTGCAGACGCCTAAAATTTACAACGGCACTTAAGTAGTTCTTTTGATTTAGAAAGTTTTGTCAATAAACCTTTCAAATAGAGAATAGAAAGTAATCAAAAGAAACTTGGTTGTTATTTCTTGTGTTTGGTTACCATTACCTATTGTAGGGTTTGGATTTGTGGCCCAAGCCCAAAACAAGAAATTTGTAAAGTATGGGTGAAAGAGCTAGGTTATGTATGGGATCAACAACAACGAATCACAACCTTCAAGCACAAACCAACATGAATTTCTACGTAAAAAATGGATATCCGAAGAGCTATATCATTGATTATATGATGAACACAGATCCTAGGGTTATAGTCAAGTTCTTCCTATCTCATTTTTTTTTTTCTCTCCCTTCTCCTCTTTGTTAGGAGCTTTTTTCCTTTATATAACCTTCATTTTCTTCATCTCCATCGTCCACTTGTACCTCATCCGTGAGTCTACTTGAGTATATGTCACGTCAAGCATCTTCTTTAGCTCTGTGTGAGTGGCGGTAAGTGAGGATACACTGTTCAGGGGTCTTTTTCACATAAATGCGGTTAGAAAAGTTGCTGTAGAGCATTAAATACAGTGATAGCAGCTTTCCCTTTAGATATTTCTTCATTCTTATCGTCTTCCAGTGTACTCAGAGCTTATCTTGATTAGGAGGAGTCCTCGAAAGGTCATTTTGACCTTTTATACGTTCAATTGATCTATACTATTCGCGTCAGAGGAATATAACTTCTTCGGACAGAAGATGACCTCTTCGGATTGTAATCATTCTTCCCTTTGAGGGTCCCACTTTTAGATGGGCCTTGCCCTTACCATCTTCTTCTTCTCAATCGCACAATAGCTCTCATATGGGCTCTTGGCCCACTATGTTGGATTGGACCCTTTTCCCTCCACACCTATAAATTGTAAAAAATAAATAAAAATGTTTGTACAAACTATTCATTTAGAATTGATATGCCATTGAATTACTTCAAGGAAGATCAAACACCTAAACAGTACAACATTATGATGACACATTAATGTTTTCATATCTTTTGCTTGATATCCCAACAAGCAAAGAACAACTAAATGAATTGATCAACATGCATTATTGAACTAGACTATAAACATTCATATCATCCCACAAAATCATCATAGAACTGTAAATTAATCTCAATCACAATCTCAAAACCACTCAAATCAACTGGAAACTATAAAAATACAATTTCTGCACTCACAAAAAAAAAAAAAAAAAAAAAAGTAAAGTAAAGTAAAGAGAATACATTTTCCCTTAATACGAAAGAAACCTATAAAACCCAACAAAAATAACAAACCAAAAACATAAAACCTACATCAAATGGTCACAATCAAACTATATATTTCATCAAAATCACAACTTGGAATCCAAAACCATGACCAATTGAATCCAAACAAGAACCAGACACAAAATAAACCACAGAAACAATAAGAATTCAGAAAGAAACACAGAGAGAAGCAGAAAAAGTACATGCCTTTGTTTTTTCCTCAAACTCCTCCTTAGTACCACCATACAACTCTTTCATAGTCCTAAACTCGACTTTCCTCATACCTACCTAACTAATAGGCTGGGACATAAAATAGCTCTACGTGCCAGTGCGTTCCATCTAAGGACAATTTTTGAGTCTCTAAATTGTAGGCTTGTAGCTGAGTCCAAAGTTGGGCAAATAAAATCTGAATGGTATAAATTATCACACACTTGGATTCATTGTCTCCTGACTCTAGAGTCTCACCATAGTCGCACGGAAGTGGAACCATTTGATTTGAAAAGATTAGTCTGTATTTTGTTTTGGAATGTACCTTGGTACACTCATATTTTTCAAATGATGTAAAGAAATATTCTCATTCAGATGTATTCCATTTTACTTAACCAATTATATTACCTATCAAAAGAAAAATCTCATTCAAATACTAACAAAAATTTATTTAAATTAAGTAATAAAAAAAGAAAGAAAAGTGAAAACATGGGAACATGATCTCTCTATTTTATATATTGTCAATATTGTTTATTTCATGATCAGGGATGGAACTATTCAAGGGCAAAGGGGGGCCATTGGCGGCCCCCCCCCCCCCCCCCCCCAACCTTTGAAAAAAAAATCTTAGTATGTGTATTAACAAGAAGAATTTTAATTCTAGCTCTTAAATTTATATACTTGGCCCCCCTCCCCAAATTTACAAATTGACTCTAGAAATCCAACAAATAGATAACAAGCAAAATCTATATATAAAAAAAAAATGCACATATCCAGATAATAAGAAAAATCTTTGGACAAATCATAAATCCGATCTAAACAAAAACAATAACAAAAAATTAATTACAAATCCTAGCCAAAAAAAAAAAAAAAAAATCCCAAAAACCCTATAACTTTTATCCAATTTCTTCCTCTCTCTTGAGAGCTCTATGCCCCTCTCAAATGACTCCACTCTCATAGCCATAAAGACAACTCCTATACCACATATTGATTGCTTCATCCACACATTAATTAGACTTTGAAAATATTAAGACGTGTTAATTGACTTGCAAAACTTTTGATTATAAAATCCTATTATTAATTTTTTTCAAAAGAAAAAATACAAATAATAATTAATAATGCAACTTTGTCAACCTCTAGTATTGATATTCCAATTTTTTTTTTATTATATAAAATCTAAGAACAAAGAACTTTGGCCCTCCCTAAGTTTGAATCCTGGTTCCGTCCCTATTAATGATTCATATTAATTTATTTATTTTATCTAATACTTTATAGATTATCATGTTGTTTAATTGATGTGTTAGTCTATACACCTTTCAACAAAAATAACAAGAAGTTTTTAATTCCCAACCCTTTGGGGTCGATTATGAATTCTCAACAAATTAAATTAGTTGAAGTCGGTCACCTGTAGGGGTGCAACCTAGTTGTTGGAAATTTTGGATGAGTTGTAGACTCAAACATTGTGACTTCAATCCCAATAAAGAGTTCCCTTGAACTCCTAATATATGGTTCTGGTGAGTAAGGTCGTGTATTTGTGTTTGCTGCTTAGGGGAAGGTCCAAAGGGCCCTACCTTGGTGAAGTTCTTCATCATAAAAAATTAGGGTCGGTCGTATATATTATTTTCTTTCATTTTATTTTATTTGCAACTATATTTTCTATTACTTATCTACTTGATAAGTTTATTTTTTTCTTAATCCTACCAATGTAATTTTGAACTTTCTTATTGGTGTACTTGCCTTTGAAAGTTTGTATACCTTTAAATTTGTAAATTTTAATTTGAAACATAGTTAGTAATATATGACACTTGTATAATGCAATAAATATAGACGTGTATAAATTTGACATCTTTCAACAAAAGTACATATAAAAAATTCAGCATAAAAATACAGAAATACAGAAATAACAGTACATATATGTATTTAATAACAGTACGTTTATTGTTAAAAATTTACCATAAAAAATATTGAAACATTTTTCATATACTTTTTTTATTAGATAAATACAATAATATTTTTATTATGTTTAATAGAAGCTTCTCAACAATCTGATTTGAAATAATCTAATTACTTAATAAAGAAAACTAATTCAATAATAATTAATAATTAATAAGGTTCTGTATTCGGCTAGTGTGGATGTGGGAGAATGGTAGTGGCAGATCTAATTGAACCGGACTTACACTGTTGGAAGCATGATCTTATTATGAATACTTTTCATAGGGAGGATGCGGAAGCCATTTGTAGAATCCCCTTGAGTCGAAGGCGAGTGGATGACTCAATTATTTGGCTGCATAATAGGAATGGAAGATACTCTGTAAAATCTGGTTATTATGTGGCCCGGCAGGTCATGAGGAGTGAGTATTGGGCAGAATGTTCGAAGGGGAATGATGAGCAGCAAGTGTGGAAGGACTTATGGAAGATGAAAGTTCCTAACAAAATCAAAATCTTCGGATGAAGAGCTTGCCATGGAATATTGCCAACCCATCTCAACTTAGCTAAAAGGAATATTATTGCTGAAACTTTCTATCCGATTTGCTTGCAAAGCCCAGAAAATGAGGTGCATGTGATATGGGAATGCCCTGTTGCACAGGATGTGTGGGCTGGTAGTCGTACAAAGTTGCAGAAATGCCTACATGGACAGCCCGACATGGTTCAACTTTTCCTCTATTTACTGCACAGACTAGAACCAAAAGATATGGCGCTCTTTTGGGTGCAGGCTTGGATGTTATGGAGTCAATGAAATAGTGTTTTGCATGGGGGGAAGCTTAAGGACCTGGGATGGCTGAACAAACGTGCTGTGGAGTGGCTGGAGGAGTTTGCACAGGTGCAAGATCAACTTGCTGTCTTGCAGCCAAGGGCAACTGCAGGTAATGTATGGCGTCCACCAGCTCATCCGTTCTTCAAAATGAACTTTGATGCTGCCATATTCAACGACAGCGGAAGGTCAGGATTTGGGGTTGTAATACGGAATGAACTTGGGGAAGTTATGGCTACACTCTCTGCTATTGGGCCATCTGTATCGAGTAGTGATGAAGTTGAAACTCTAGCATGTAGAAAAGCTATGGAATTTGCTGTTGATGCAGGCTTCAATGAGCTCATTATTGAAGGCGATAGCATTAATGTGATAAAAGCTTTGTCCTCGTCAAGTCCGGACCTGTCTGTTGTTGGAAATGTGGTTGCTGATATTAAATGCCTCATAAGTGGTTTAAGGAGGGTATCATTTAATTGGGTTAACAGAGATTGTAATCGGGTAGCCCATGTTTTAGCTAAATTTGCTAATAGTTTAGAGGAAGATTTGTATTGGATGGAGGATGCTCCTCCAGTTGCCTTGGAAGCTCTGTACCTGGACTCTATTTCAATGAATAAATGAAAGTCTACTTCGTTCTCAAAAAAAAATTCTACAATAACAATGAAATGAATAAATTAATTAATAGTGTTTGGTATGATGTGAAAAATAAGAAATAAAATGTATGGTGAGTTACAAAATAGTGTATTAAAATAGATAAAATAGATTTAATAATTGCTAAAAACTAAAAATTTTAACTAGCAACTAGGTTAGCTTCAAATTGGCTTTGCTTTAGATTTTTACCATCCTCTCTATCCCATTTTTCGTAAGAGATTGTTTCAAGTACAGTTTATATCAGAAATTGAATTTATAAATTGAAATAAACGCGTTTGATTTTGTATCATTGGTATCAAACGTGCAAGTATGCACAATTTTTAATTTATTACATTCGTACGAAAAGTATTATATATGTTGCGCATGTATATTAACTAACTAGGATTTGAATTATAAAATAAAAGAAATAGAGAGGTGTGGACTATTCAATAGTTTAATTCTCTTCATTTTTTTTATTTTTTTTTTAAAGAGAGTTTTAACTTATGGCAGTATAGGTAAGGATTGAATCTTAAATTTCTTATTTAATAATCAGAAATTTTACCAGTTGAGTTAATTCTTTTTTTTTATTCATTCTTAAAGCATCCACATTAGTAGAGCTATTTTTTTAGTTATTTAGTACCACAAAAAACTACTTTATCTATTTTACGTACTCACTTTACAAAACATCCAGTATTAGTGGATTTATTTTATCTTTCAATATAATAAATAATATAAACATCACAGTAAAATAATATATCTATTACAATAAAATAATATATCTACTACAATAAACAACAATCACAATCACCACAACCGCTACTGCTGCCACCTCTATCGTCGCCACCACCGCCACCACCGCCACCAATTCCCTACAAATTTATACTACAATAAATTAGAAACCAAAAAAAATGTAGCCTTTCTTGCACACAGAAAATTCTCAAACTAACACTTACACTAATATGTTAGAAACAAAAAATATAAACTTCCTTGCAATCAGAAAATTCTCAAAACAATTTCCAACATGACATTTAACATCAACAAACAGAAATCAACGAGGAGCAAAAACAAAATTTTATCTTTGAAACTCACCTGTAAATCACTTGTAAATCAGCAAGCAAGCTTTGAAACTCTTTGGTTACCCAAACAGAGTAGAGAGGTCGAGATGGGTTAGCGTAGATATGCTGGGGACTTGGGGCTTTGTGCTTAGGTCGGGGGCGAGGGCGAGATGAGTTAGTGTGGGTTGGCGGCGTGGGGCAGGGAAGTTGGGCCAATGAGGAGTGGAGGAAGAAAGAAAAACAAAATGCGATGGAGCGTGGGTCAGTGGCAAAGCATGGGTTGGTGGCGATGACTGATTGAAGTGTGGGTCAACGACGATGGGTTTGTGGTGGATGGGCTTGTGTAGACCGGCGTGGAGGAAGAGAGAAGTAGATGGAGATGGAGTGAGGAGAGAGACACGAAGAAACAAACGAAACGTAGGAAGAAGAAAAATAAGAATAAAAATTAGTACAATAATCAAAAGCAGTGTGAACGCATAATTTTATTTTATTTTATTTTTTTTTAAACTTTTAGCTACCATGCATAGTCAGCTATAGTGCACAGTTAAAGGTAGCTGTGCATTGTAGCTATGGAGCCAAAAAATATAGTTTTGGCTCCACTATTGTAGGGCACATTTTGGTATTTTGTGATGCTAAAAATAGCAATATAGCTATTTAGCTCCACTAATGTGGATGCTCTAAAGAGTTTCCTCTCTCCTCTCACAGCACAAGATAGGAGGTGTGAACAATTCAATACATCGAAAAAAATGAGAATTTAAACTCTTGACGTTAGTTTTCAAAATGAGAAATGATATGTTCACAACATTTTTACAACATTTTTACAACAAATCATAAGTGGCAGGTTGTTACTGGTTGTTATTATTAAGGCCAAAAAGTAATCATAGTGTTGGGTTCAAATTTGAACCAATAACAATTAACCACCTATGATTTGTTGTGAAAATATTGTAAAAATACTATGGATGTAGCACCTCTTTTGAAAAGAATGCGTAAATGCACTTTTAGTTCTTACATTTTGGTCTTTTTCCATTTTGGTCCCTACATTTTCATTTCACTACTTTTAGTTCCTAAACCAATTAACGCGTGTTATTTTAGTCATTTTTGTCAGTTAACAGACGGAAATAACTGAGGTGGCTAACAGAGGAATTAAAATATTAATAAAAATCCAACAAGTTGGAGAGCTGGTATCTCCAAACAGTTGAGGTGGCTAACGGAAATAGCCTAGTGAACCAATAGGTAGGAGAGCTGGTATCTCCAAACAGTGTAGGGCCTATGATAAAATATGACACAATAAAAGAAGTTGCAAGGGTGAGATTGGAGGAAACACTTCTCTACTAGGCACCATAAACAAAACCAGTGCAATCAATAAGGTAACATTCTACCATATTTGTCAAGTAAATGTGTGAGAGTTTTTACATATTACATGTCAATAAATGTGGATTTCTTGTTTATAGACTAGTAGATACAGAAACTCTTCCAAAATCAATCAGCCAACAGGACAAGCTCAAGCTCAACCAAGCTCAGCCACCCCATTTGCACCACCTTAGCCATTTGTTTCATCCTAGTCCAACATGCACAACTTCACTCCTGGTGCACCAACTCAGACATGGACAAGCTCTCCTAGTCCAGCATGCACAGCTTCACTCCTTGTGCATTTCCTCAGCTATGGACAAGCTCTTCCAGGGCAAGTGCACCATACCAAACCAGCATGCACTTCTCATCCAGCCCAAGTGCACCATACCAGACCAGCATGCACTTTTCATCTAGCCCAAGTGCACCATACTAGTACACCATGCATAGCTCTGCCACACCTTTTCCACCACCCCAGTCCAGCATGCACAGCTCCAATCCAAGTGCACACTAGACCCCCACAAGATCATCCAATCTAGTTCAGGCCAACAAAAGCTCATTCTTTCAGGCTTATGAAGTTCAGTCCAACTCCAATCCAATTGCACCACACAACTTAGGCAGCAGTCCAACTCTAAGACTGAGGAGGAAAAGGATGGTCACATCAAGGACCCTAAATGCTTCCAAGAATGCATCTAGATACATGGGGGCTATCAAGTTTGCTGGGAGTCAGTCATCAAGGCATGCTCCCAAAAAAAATAAATAAATAAATAGCTTGTTGTTTTATATTTTTTGATGAATGACTTGTATTTTGTATAATTATAGCCAAGCCCTTATTTTGTATAATTGGTATTAGTTAAATAATGCCCTGCTGTTTGGGTTAAGATTGGCAGTTGAACAATGCCCTTTTGTTATTTAAATATATTTTTGCTTTTTTTAATGATAACTATGAAGATGTTTGGGTTAAGTTTGGCAGTATGTTAATTAAAATGTTTGGATTTCAAGATTGAGTTTGTTATTTCCTTCTGTTTTGTTTTATATGTGTAGTATAGTGCTTTCTTGGAATTTGTTAGCTATTAATACCAGTTTTATTTGTTGCATGCACTTGGAAATCTACTATTTGGTTCAACATGGACATTTCTCTACAACATGGTTCAACAGGGACTATGTTACACAGCTAATACCAATCCTGCTATTTCCAATCCACACATCCACACATTGAATGAGAAAGGTATTCATTTATTTCTCAACAGAAAGAGTACAAAATAAGCAGCAGGTGTGCCATTGCTAATAACTAATCCTACCAAAATAGAGCACACTACCAACCCTCCATACATAAACACTGCAACCCTACATGTACTACCAACCACAGCAACCCACACAAGTTATTTCCACCCCCTACTTAAGCAAACCTAGAACTGCAAATATCACCACTAACAATGCCATAACTAAAACTAAAAACTTCTCTCTCTTCTTGCAACCTACAAGCTCAGCCTCAAGTTTGATGATCTTTTGCCTTTGCTATGGGATAAGCACCTTACCACGTTCACATATCTCATCATCATGCCATTGGAAGAACCTACACTTTCACCCCACTTGAAACACAGATAATGCTCTGAAAAATGAAAAATGGAAATCCATAAATTATTGTAGCAACAAATTGAAACAACATACTGAAATTAACTAAAACCCACTCAAACAATTTACTGAAATTGACAGACCCAGTAGTTTGGGCAACCATAGAACCTTCTGCCAGGGTTGTCTTTAGTCTATGCCACAACTAGGACAGGTTTTTTATTACAGTAGCACATCATTGGTGCTCTCCTTCTTACGTTGGAACTTGTTGAAGAGCTTGCTTCCATTGGGCTTCTAAGATTGTTTGTTTTGATCGTGGTTTGGGGAGATGAGGCTTAGCTATGTGGGTGGAGGTCCAAGCTCGAATTTTGGGAGTTTAGGGTTTCTAGTACTAATTTGGAGGATTTTGGGGTTTTGGTACTGATTTGGGGGATTTACGGGGTAGTGGTGGTCATGTGGGGGTCACGTGTGAAATAAAGGGGCGGGAAACCCATGCCTGAGTGCCACGTTGGATTTTTACTAATGTTTTAATCCCTTCGTTAACCACCTCAGCTATTTTCATCTGTTGATTGACAGAAATGACTAAAATAACACGCGTTAATTAGTTTATGGACTAAAAGTAAGGAAATGAAAATGTAGGGATCAATATAGAAATAGGGCCAAAATGTAGGAGTTAAGAGCATCTCCTATAGGTTAGGTAAAAGCAAAATAATCTCTAATAGAGAATGAAACCAAAAAATAGTCCTCCAACGGCTTGTTTAAAACTCAAAAAGTTTTTTGCTAACGAATAGTTATTCTCCAAACTTGATGTGTTATTGTTCATTAACAAAATAATAAAATAGAATAAAAAATTAGCAAAGAAAGGAGTGAGAATGAGGTATAGGGATACGTGTGATAAAATATAAATAAATAATAAATGAAGAAATAATATTTAAATAAAATAAAAAAATAAAAAATTTGTTGAAAACTGTATTTAAAAAATAAATAGATAAAAAGTAAATATTAAACAGTACCCAAAAAAAAAAAAAAGAAAAAGATTAGAAAGTGCATTTGCGCCAAAGCAGATTACAAAAGAGAAAAGTTAGAAATGTGAGTTGCATAGATTCATCCACGTGTGCCTCTTGCAAACGTATACAGTGACCTAAACACCTTTAGTTTCATAGATCCCCGTGTGCAAAGACTTCCCCCGCATTATCTCCACATGTTCTCCTCTAATAGGCCAACTGGATATTCGCCGGCTAGTCTATCCCAAAACATACCCATATGGACCCCACCCTCCTCTAGGACATCTATGTCTCAACTCTCAAATCAAACTCAAAGCCAAAAAAAAAAAAAAAAAAATCCACTTTTTCTCCGAAATTCTCTTTCCTTTTTTTTTTTTTCCAACAGCAAAAGATTTTTTTTTTCCATATTTGAGAGAGAGAAATGCACGGTCAATAATCCTCGTACCTCAAAACTCACAAAAGCTGCTATGCTCTTGCTCAACAATGGAGAAGAAGAACAACAACAACAACAACAATTCCAGTTTGTTGTTTTAGATACGAAATGGAGCTGTTGACCTCTTCAACTACGACTTTGTTTCCGATTAGGATAGTAAGTAAATTTAGAGGAGGTAGGAAGAAGAGGGTATCATTGTGGTCTCAACAAGCAGGAAGAGTATCGATAAGGTGCTCAGCAGAGCAGAGTAGTAGTAGTAGCGAAAGGATTGATCATGGCAGAAGAGAAGGAGAGAGTACCGGAAGTGGAGGAGGAGGTGGGTTCACGAGTCCTGCCATGGAAGTCACCACATTTGATCGGAGCTTTGGGGAAACATCCGAGTTTCCTGTTTGGGAAAAGATTGGTGCTGTTGTCAGACTCAGCTACGGAATCGGTCTGTTCTTTTTTATTTCAATTCTTTTTCCCCAACTATTCATAATTAAACTTTATGGGTCAAAAGTTAATGCTATAAATGTAAAATAAAAGTTAGTTTCAGATTGCTTTTTTTTTTTGGTAAAAGAGGAATTCATTAGAAGAATTAAAATAAATAGTACAAGGACCAAACATCATGTGTTTGGTGGCAAAACCGTAGAAGTGTTACTCTTTATTTTGGGAAAGGTAATATTTGTGCTTCAATTAAGAATTTACTCCTTTTACCTGCCATGCGATTCTGTTTTCTTTGCTTCACTTCTTCTTCTTCTTCTTCTTGGTGAATTAAAAAAGTACAATAATTCAATAGTTGTGGAAGGAGAGTTTTGAATTTTGAAGGTCTTCATTATAAACACTAGAAAATGCCAACTGATTGAGCTACAAGAGCTCTCAAATGAAGTGATATATAGTATTTACCTATTCGTTATAATTTACAAGGTTTTTGGTTGGTTTAGTGATTCCTAAGGGCCCATGATATCTATGAGATGCTGGGTTCGAAACCATACCTCAGTGAAAATCTCATATGAGAGTGTGAAGCCTGAGGGAATCTGAAATTCTCGGAATCCTAGCTCAAAACTGTGAATTACTAATGGAAATCCTTAACTGATTCCCAACAAAGTGATGAGAGTCCTAACAAGATTCTGTGAATAAAATGACCTCATAGTATTTTGGTTTGATGACAATATTATAGCTCAAAAAGTGTTAGTTCTACTTCTACCAAGGTATGGTCTTGGGAAGGAAGATCCTACCATTTAGTACTTTTATAAGATGTGGGAAGTGGTTGTCTTCAAAAACAAAACCTACTTACGCAGGCACTTGACAGCTTGAGACATCTAGAGTTGCCATTGTACCAGACAATGGTAGTATATCAGTATGGCTATCTGTGCAGACTAGATTGGCCATGTTTAAGCTTTTAATAATGTAGCAAGAAAATTGTTATTAGTTTCTTCATAAAATTTTTGTTCGTTTACCCTTTTATAATCAAGAGAAATAGAGAAATAAATTCCTAAATAAAAAGTAACACACACACTGTGTTACGTAATGTTTATTTTGGTTCCGTTATATCAGGTATATATGGCGCAATGGCTCTAGCAGGAAGGTTCATATGCTCAGTCACTGGAATCGATTCAATGGGAGGCTTCCATCCATCATTAGATGCCATACTAGAAGGGCTTGGATATGCTGCTCCTCCAATCATGGTCCTTCTGTTCATTCTTGACGTAAGATTTGGTTTTTTACCTAATAGCTTTAGAAAATCCCTTCCCTTTTTTGCTCTTTGTTTTAGTTTTTGTGCTTTATTCTTATGTTACTTCCTGCATCTTGAGCAATCACAGTGTATGCATCTTGCCAACACTTTCTGAAATTTGATATTTAATGGAAAAAAGGATATCTTTTTTTTTTTTTTTTTTGGGGGGGGTGGGGGTGGGGGGAAGGTCTCCATTCCTTTTTGAATTGGGACTTCTTCGTTTTACAGAAATTAACTGAAAAAGAAATACCTTCATGATTTAACACGGTTACAGGATGAAGTTGTGAAGTTTTCACCTCATGCTCGTGCGATCAGAGATGTGGAGGATGAGGAGCTATGGAGCTTCTTTTATGGAATGTCTCCTTGGCAGGTAGATATCTAAAAGCTGTGTGGATTTGACATATGTTTTGAACTTCAATGGATACAGTGTAAAGGAAATGGCTTAATTATCATTCCTCTTCGCAGTTTATACTAATTGTTGCTGCAAGCTCAGTGGGAGAGGAGCTATTTTACCGAGCTGCCCTTCAGGTCTGTTCTTATAAAGATGTTTATACTACCCTTTATAGAGTAAAAGATACAATGAATTAGTCTTGAGAATTGTTGTCAACTTATTCCTAAATCTTAGCCTTCAAAACTAGCCGATCTGAGTTTCCTGTCAGTCTATTTCACACTGAGGAGTTGTAATCCTTCATATATAAGTTTATTAAAGTCCAGGAATAACATTGTAACTTAGGCACAAATGAAGCGCGGTAATCATGTCTATGATAAAAGCATACTGAGTCAATCTGTTTTGAACTTTGTGAAGACCCCAAATTAAATATTAATTTATGTGGTTTCAGCCGACCTTGTTACTTTTTGAGCAATGTAGAAGCTTTAGATGCTAGTCCATCCACTTGCTTTCTAAAATTCCAAGATTTTGGATACTGCTTTGCTATATTTAGCAGAGTTCAATATATTCTTATTATTTAATCACATTCATACTAAGAAAATTTTTTTACTACTTTTTTTTTTTTTTCCTTCATAATTTTGTTGAAGTACTTGCCCTCTTATGTTGCCTGTATCTCAGAAAACCATGAGAGTTGTACTGTTAATCAATCACTTTTATGCCAGAAATATTTAAACTATTATCGTTTTATTTCTATTTTGCTTTGTTTCATCATTACTAATATATGTTTCCTTTTTCTCCAACTTTGTAGGGAGCGTTGGCTGATATATTTCTAAGGGGCACTGATCTAGTAACTGATGCTCGAGGAATGGCATCTCTGGTATGTGCCCTAGTCACGTTCCTTGCTGTCATTAGTAGTAATAATGAAATATTCATTTTATTCCTTAAAACTAAATTGTTTTAAATTTCTTCGAACTGTAGACAGGGGTGCTGCCTCCTTTTGTCCCATTTGCTCAGGCATTTGCAGCTGTAATTACAGCTGCCCTCACAGGTTCTCTCTATTATGTGGCTGCCTCTCCAAAAGGTTTGATTCTCCGATAATCATTTTAAGGAATGTTTCCCGGGCTTTGAATTGTTCAGTTTGATTTACCAGTGGCTAATTTTTTCTTCAGATCCTACATATGTTGTTGCACCAGTTTTGGAATCTCGCTCTGGTCGTGAAGATCTGAAAAAGCTCTTTGCAGGTCAAACTACTTCCCTAACACAATTCTTAATACAGTGATTGATATATATTTGTGAATTTGACGACAAGCTTGTTTCTTTTAAATGGTTTTGAAATCGCTTTTTCTTTTTAATCAACATTTTTTTGAATTAAAGTTGGGATCTTCAGTAGATGTCCTCATTTATTTAATTATTGTCATAAATGGTTGTTTATATGGTCATTTCACTTCAGCGAGAATTATGATGTGAAGTGTATTTTCATCCAAAGACCATTAATTTTTTTATACTAAGAACTGGTAAATTGATCTCTACCTGACCAGAAATGGCCCATGCTATCTCATAATTTGTGGGGCAGGAAATGTTTTTCTTTTAAAAATGGTGAGTTTTATCATACTCATCATTTGTCAAGAGTCTTTTCAATTTCTACTTTGAATATCATAATACGCTTTTTGGTAGCTGAGAAGATTGACTGTAGCAAATAAATCAGTCAATATTTCCTTTTTCTTCCGGCTAACCCACTTACCATTGGGAGCTTGAAAATAATGAAAGCTAGAGAAAGACCAAGTATTATCCTACACACACACACACACACACACACACACACACACACACATATATATATATATATTCTTTCTCTCAACAATGTCTGATTTTAATTCCACCACCCAATTTTGGTGAATTATTGCAGCCTGGTATGAGAAGAGGAAAATGAAAAAGATCTATTCTCCTCTCTTGGAAGGGCTGCTGGCACTCTACCTTGGTTTTGAATGGATCCAGGTAACTTTAGTTCACAAAAGGACCATTTTGTTATGATGATAGCTAGTAATTTTAGTTTTGAGGGGATGAAACTAATAGATCTTTTTTTTTTCTTGTCTTTTGATGCAAATTTGACAGACGAATAATATTCTTTCACCCATTATCACTCATGGTATATACTCTGCCGTTATATTGGGACATGGTCTTTGGAAAATACATGACCACCGGCGAAGACTACGCCAAAGAATCCAGCAGCTTAAATTAGATAACAAGAACTAAATTAACTTATGAAGGAGCTGTACAATGAGAAGTAAACTATGCGTGAAGAAAATTTGTATAGTACATATCAGAGTTGTACAAGTTTAATAGTTGTATAATATACTACTTCGTTTAGTAACAATATATAAGTTGAAGATTACAAGAAGCATACTACAAAGTATCATAGCAATTATAGATGCTGGCTTGCATCCATAACCTGACATTTCTCTGATGAAGTTCCTATACAAATATTGCAAAGAAATAATAAATTGACAAGTATCTATCCTTTCAAATAATGAGTTAGGAAGGTCGGGTTCAAAACTGATCGGATGTGTATCTTACTTATCAAGGGTTAGCATGGAAGAAGATCAAAAACAGGGAAAATTTTGGAGCAGTTATGGGGTTAAATGTACTTTACACTTATAGTTGAAAGCAATTTCTTTTCTAATTTTCCTAATCAAACCTCTGTGATATCTAACAATTGCTTGTTTGGGAGAATTTGTATTCATTGGTTTATTGGACTTAGTTAAAAATATAGTTGTATTTAGAAAGAGGTGGAGCTTTGAAAAACTATACATAAGCCAAATTAAGTTGACAAATAGACTCTTGATCAATTATGTCAATCTATTGCTATTAAAGTCATTTAACAGAAACTAGGTACATTAGGTGGACGTAATGTACACATCCAGATCTTTTTCTTGTTGATGCACCCTGTGGTATTCGAATGTCTTCATGTCGATATGTTATAAGCTTGAGTTTAGGAATTAGACTCGCCAAAATTGAAGGTAATACTATCTGCTAATCACTCCTTTCAAATCTATCGAAGCCAGTGCACCACTATGACCCTTCTTCTTAGTGGGTATGGTTTTTTTTTTTTTTTTTTTTTTTTTTTTTTTTTTAAAGGATAAATAAGGATAATTAAATCAATTTGATATCAAATGGGGGTGTGATTAAAAATAAATAAATAAATCAAGCTAAAATGCAAAACTCACTATCCAAGTTTTACCAAAATTAGGGTTGTCCACACCCACCCGTGACCTACTAAACTCGTCCGATTCGGAACTACCCGAACCAAAATCATCTGACTCGTGGAGATAGGTGGTCGGCAGTGGGTCTTAAAGTATTAAAACCGATGCCAATGGTTCGGATGGTGAATCTCCTTCTCAAAAAACCGAGCCACTCGATCCGACCGGCTAATGGCCAGATCTACCTCCAATCTGGCGAAAACATACTGATTTTTGCTAAGATATCCTCATTTTTGCTCACACCCAACTACAATTTACTGGGCTTTGCTCAAATACGACACAAATCTGGTGAGTTTTTCTCAAATCCAACGAAAATCTGGTAATTTTTGGCTAAGATTCGGTGGATTTTCCTCAAATCCGGCAAAGATATGGTGTTATTTTGCTCAGATCAAGTGGTTTTGCTCAAATCCGGTGAAGATCCGGTTAAAAAAACATGTAGTTGCCACCGATTTGAGCCTCTGGTAGCATATTTTCAGCTTCAACTGACCCGACCGCCAACCAATCGGGTCTGATTTGACTTGACCCATGGGTTTTTGTGGTCGGCAGCGGGTCTTCTCGTCGAAAACCCGATGTCATCGAGTCGGTCGCGGATTGGGCATAAACCCGACCCGTGGACACCCTTAACGAAAATTCATTTTAGTACTCTAACTTTGTTTTCTTTTATTTTAATTATCTAAGTTTTAAGTTTATTCAATTAAGACTTCTTTGTCAACTTTCATTCAAAAAAAAAAATACTAGAAAATATTTTTCAATCATTAATTGGATTTTTTTAATTTTAAAATTTTGAATAAAATAATTAAATATTTGGACAATAAATAGTAATATTTAACAAAAGTTGGTAGAGAGACCTTAATTGAATAAATTTAAAATTTAGAAGACTAAAATGAACAAACATAAAGTTAGAGAACTAAAATGAATTATAGTAAAATTGAAATAAATTAAGCAAAAATATATAACAAGGTGTTAATAAAACTGTAACAAAGTGTTAATATAACCATAACAAAACAACAAAGAAGGGTTAGGTATATTTTACTTTTACCTTTGTGAAAAGTGCTTTGACTCGAGTCAATACCATCATTCATCAAGTTTTTAAACTACTATTGTGATATAACGTGGAGGTGTCCTGGTGACCTCAAAATAGAAAAAAATTGTTCAAAACTTTTGTCACAACTATCTTATATGACATATTGTGATTGGCTGTCTGCTACTTTCACATAGACCTCTTTTTTTTTTTTTTTCCTCAACTACTCATAGTTTACCACATGAATAGTTGTGGCAGAAATTATATATATTTTTTTAAATTTTTTTATATTTTAATTTGGTTCTATAATTTTTGCTTGTTAAGGTGACAAGCTATCAAATGAACAATATCACTTTCAGGCGGGTGTATTATTTACTCCATGCACCAAATCAAAATCACAGTTGTGAAAATCTTGTTTCACTGGATTTATTTTTTTCTCAAAATGAAGGAGTAGTTTGATGCAATCCAATGCATTTGTGATTTTGGATTCTATTCTTGGAGATATCGTGGGCTTAGTCTAGTTCCGGTTAGGCTTGAGTCTTTGGCAACCCAATAAGCCCATGACCACCTAGGCGGTATTTAGATTGCGAAAGATTTAAAAGGAAAAGGGTTTTAAGTATGGTTTTTAATTCCTTAATCATGTGTGAGATTTCAGTTTGTCCTTAACCAATCACTTGTTTCAATTTAATCATCTAGTTCAAGTACTTTGCCTCACCTTTACAAATGATGATTAAAAATGTGGCAAAATTTTTTGTATGCATATCCTAACAAGGTTGATATGGCACATTAGTCACATGCTCATCTTGCAAAATCAAAGTAAGTTTCATATTCAAAAATTGTAAAGTAAATTAAAATATGTGGTCTCTAATATCTGTCTTGGGAGTATGTTCTAACTTAAGAGATCAACGTATGACCCAACCTACTATGTTAGCTTTGTAGACATGTAAAAAGAGTCTGCCACATGTAGAAAGGATGGCCTCGACTGAACTGATCATATTCATACCAGCTAGCTCAGTCAAACTCCAATCAAAGAATGGTGTAACTGAAGAGATAGGAGGAATATGTAAATTCCTTTTGTCACCATTCACCACATATTCACCATCCATGGACTGTCCCAGTACTAAATCTCACATGATAAGGATAAGCAAATCCAAATGAACAAAATCCAGATCAGAAAAATAGGCTTATTGTGCAGTTGGTAACTAATTCTGAAATGTTACGCCAATCACATCAATAAAGTTTATCCAACCGTAATGACTTGGCTGTTGAAAACACAGTTAAGGGCCATTATTGGGTTTTACTTTTAGCATATCCTTGTATCGTCAATCTTCTAACTGAGAGATGATGCTGACAAAGACCTGGTAGCCTTGGCACATATCAGAAAGAAGACAATACTCATTCTTGGCATGGTATGTGGCCATTAAACCTGAAATATGATGCATAATGAAATGAATCAGTTCTTTGTAATCAACCCTAATAAGTCGTGTCAAAAGGAAAAAGACAAAAAGAAAAACTCATAATGCACAAAATATCGAGCAACTTCTTTCCTCTTAAGCTAGGAGTGCACATCAGCAAGAAAAGCAATCTAAAAAAGAGAAGATAAATTAACAAGATAACTAATGGTATTATGAAAGTTATCTTTCCTCATACGCTTGGAGTGCACATCTGCCAGAAAAGGAATCTTAAAATGAAAGACAAAATTAACAAGATAACTAATGGTATTATGAAAGTTTTCTTTTTTGTTAATATATATATATATATATATTTTTATCAGCAAGTAAAGAACTTTATTAAAGATAAAAGAAGAACAAGTGGCTGAGGTACACAGGGAGTAAACTAAGGACACTCAAGAAAAAGAAATAAGAATTAAGAAAGTTATCTTATGCTCATGATTTAACAAGTGAATCTTCAATTGACAGTCAAAACTACAACCTGCCAATACACCAGTAGCACAGCACCATTTCATCAAACTATGGACAAGCTATCCATTTTAATGAAAAATTAGCAATCCTTAAACTGCTGAGATCTACAGGTCACCTTCTTACTAACAGAAGGAACAGGCTAACCGTCCAATGAACTGTAAATTTTAGGAAGGTTATAAATCCCTAAGATCCAGATGTTAAATCATGAGAGGTCACCATCTATGTAATGTTTTGACCATTTCTTTAAGACATTGATGATCCATGCCATCTTATATTTCAGGGACCACACTCTGCCAAGTCTTCTAATTTTACAGGTCAGAAACATAAACCTTTTTGGTATTCCCCCTTGTCATGCAATTTCTTAGCCCGCCAGATCTTCTCTACAATTCATTGCCTTCTTTCATTGTCATGTCCTTGCACCTCCTTCAACCATAACGACAGTACTACATAATAAAGCATTCAGCTGTCTTTGGCATGCATGACTAGATCATCTCAGTAAAGTATCTACCATCTCCATCACCTAGTGCGCCCACCGAAGATCTCACAACTACCAAAATAGCTCTAATTTTTGCTGGGTATCATCTAATTTCAGTATCATCATGATAAAATCAACCATGTCAATGGATTTAGAGATTACTGATTAATACAAGAATGGCAGTGTTCATGCACACATCACTTTCCTGGGTCTGGAAACTATTAATCCAGTATCCCATTTCATGCAGTTCGATGAATTCTTCAAGTTAACTAGTAGAAAGTGTTGAATTTAAATGGTCCGTTTGGATTAAGAGAAAGAGAGGGGGAGTAGAGTAGATTTAGCCCAAAATTAGCCTATTTTCAGTCAACTCTACTCTTCCCCCCTCCATCCAAACGGGGCCTAAATCTTTTCCAGCATGCTAAAAAAAATGTTATTTTAGCTATTTTAGCATACCAAAAACCTACTTTGGCATCCAGCGTGCTAAAAAAATGCTATTTTAGCACATCAAAAACTTACTTTTGCTATTTTAACTCACCATTTTACAATACACGTTACATCCCATATTCTATTGTAGCATACAACACATTAAATAAATAAATAAATAAAAACCAGCACCACCCCATAGGCCACAGCCCACAACACACAAACCACCACTGCCACCCCCACAACCTGTGGCCAGATTGTCAAATCCTGTAACCCCATACAACACATTGTCAGCATTACCCACACAACCATCACATTGCAATGCCAGCACCACATAGAAATTGCAATGCCAACCCATGACCCACAATGCCGTCACTTAAGAGAGAAAGATGAGAGAGGTCTGAGAGGAGAGAGAAAAAAATGATTAAATAAAATAAGTAGCAATGCTAAAAAAGTTTGCAAATTTTTGCTCAAATAGCACACCAGATGGAGGGATTTTTTTATTTTATTTATATCTTTGGTGTGCTAAAATGGCATTTTGGGTGTTTCAGCACACCCAATGCTAATGCTTAACCTCTGAATTTTAAGTAGTGCACTGTTTACCCCTACATAAACAGAATGATTAAAGTTATAGTAGCAGATCATCGTAGCAATGCTAAAAAAAATTGCAAATTAGTGCTCAAATACAACACAGGATGGAGGGGTTTTTTGCTCTTTGGTGTGCTAAAATAGCATTTGGGTGTTTTAGCACAACCAATGCTAATGCTCACTTCTGAACTTTAAGTAGCACATTGTTTATCCCTACATAAACAGAATGCTTCAAGTTATAGTTAGAGTCAAAAACATTTACAATAAAGATGTCAGCAAGTTTGCTGGCTTTTTTGTTTGTGGTAATAAGTGATGTCCAGATCTCCTAGCATGGTTGAACACCACTTTGCCGTCTAACCTTTTCAACAACTAATTTCTACTTGCTTACCCCTTTGGTGAGAGAGGGGGGCATCTCACTAAAAGGAAAGCAGAATAAGGTCAAGGACATCAATTTTTCCCTAACCTAATTCACCTTGATCATGGCAAATTCCATTGTCCAATAATTTGTGGTAAATTTAGAAGTTTAGCAGGGAAGAAGCGCATAACATGGGAAGAGAAAAGGAAATTATGGACTACTGTAGCCAACATGTATAAAATATAAAATCTATCCCCACAATAGGCACATAAGTACTGACATTTTCCAAATTAGATTATAAGGATTACTTGATGTCAAAGCTTATAAGAGCTTCTATAATAACTTCATAGAATAAAACTGCAATGGTGAAATAGAAATATTAACAGTATCATACCATATCCTGAAGTCTGAACATCAAATCCTTCATCCTATCAAAGAAAAAGGAAGGGGGAAAAATGAGTAAATCAAAGAAAAATTGAAAAACACATAGAAGAATGTCAGAAAATCACCTGCAGTTCTCGAATGAGTGGCAAACTCCCAGTAATCGAGTAAGGCTTTACATGCCCAACTACCTCTTCAGTTGCTTTACACAATACATGAAAGCCACGTGAGTTAAGATCACATGCAACTCCAGACATTGTCTCATCAAAACTAAGTGTAAGGCTGTAGGAAAAGAAAAAAAAAAAATTCCACATAACTATTTTGTAAAATAGAAAGTATAGAAGAGAAAATGTTTATATGATTAAAAGAAATTTCTTTGAGATGGACATAATACACTACAGAGGAAAAAGTGATTATATTTCCAGTACAACACTGTTTTCAAGGGTTCATCCAAATTATGTCTAAAATCAAGTAAGAAAAGGGCTGAGAGAGAGAGAGAGAGACCTTCCCCTTAAGTTTTCATCTGGTAAGACATATTTGGAAACAGGACCACGTGAATCTAGCTTGTCTACGTTCTTGTTAATGTCATCCACATACTCTTGAAGCTTTGACATTACATCCTTTACACTGGAACAAAGTATTGGAATTTAAAAATCAGAAGCTAGCTTAAAAAAATAATAAATAAATTTTTGATAAGTAAAAAATAAAAATAAATAAATAAGACAAACAAACTTATAAGAAGAATGCTTGAAATTTGCAGAACATAGAAATCAGCTTCTAAGTAACAAATTTTTGCAATAATGCAGAAGCAGATTGCTTACTTGTAGAAGGGAGTCAACCTGCAAAACAAAAGAGAAGAAGGAAGAAAAAACCCTTAATAAGACATCATTTCTGTCATAGGCCTGTATTCAAAAGGGTTTGACAAGATGATAAACCTGACATCTCCTGAAATTGTACACTCAGCTGGAATCTGATTGATTCCACCTCCTGGATCTGCAATAAAGAAGCTGAACATAATAAAATGAAAGTGATTTTCTTTTCCCCCAACATTGTCAGTATAGGCAAAGAAACTTACAACTCCATTGAGTTGGTTTCATGGTTGAAGGTGTTGCAAACCCATAGACCTGTTCCTTAGGATGGGGAGGAAAGTCTCTGTAAAACCTTGATTGGATCTCTTTTAATGCTTCCATTGCTAGCTCCAAAGGATTTATAGCCTGCAATATTCACAAGATTCTGATTGAATAGACAAGTAAAATCTGAAGACGTTATTATATGTTCATTTTTGGCAATCAACTCCTTTCTTCTTCTTCTTTTTTTTGAAAAATAATACAATTCTATAGTAAATAGAAGAATCAATGCATTGGTTGATTGCAAGTCATCCTTTCAGCAAATCACAATTGAAAATTCAAGAGTTATGAATTACAAAAAAGAATCACAATATGTACTGACAAAGGATGCAGCTAGTCAAATAGAGATTGAAGAAAAATTCTTTTGAGCAAGTTCCCATTCAGCTCTACCAACTTTCTACCTTGTTTAAAGGAAAACTTTCAGAAAGTCATAATGGAGATTGTTATATAATTGGTATAAACAATTCCCAAAGTTTTGTATATATAAGTTTGATTTTTGAATGTTGCAGTTGGGGAAGTGCATAGATTCTTCTGAATTGGTGCTGTATGTGTAAGCCTAATGGTCAATTAGTTCAAAATTTCTTACTACATTGCACTATCATTAGGGAGTTGTGGTCTTTTACTTTCCCTTTGAAGGTTAGCGATGTATGTTTCTATTGGAAGGGATTTGCGGAAGGCATGGTAATGGGTTAGTTTTGGAATGGCTACTCCTCTATGTATCATGTGGACTATTTGAAGGACAACAATAAGACATTTAATGATGCTACTAAACTTTCCATGGTGCAGCTTAAGTCTTTATTTTTGATAAATTTACTTAAGTGGATGCTTACTTTTGGCTGCATCTAGTTTTCTTCTCTCCTAAGCCCTACTTGTTTTGACATAAAATGTTTTTGAAAAACATTTTTAATGGTCAACAGACAATTACAGCAGAATGGTGGGAAATATTTTATGTTTTTAAAAAGCATAAAAAATTTTCCAAAAAAAAATCCTTGGTTTCATCCGTACCTTCCATACTTTAATTTCATAGATTGGTGTGTTCTTTAGGTGAACCTTTTGTATACATCTTGTATTCTTAAGGTTTTCCTTCTATGTAATATAATTTATTGATTAGCTTCTAAAAAAAAAATTATATTTTAAAGGCCAGGTACCCAACCCATGTCAGCGCAATATTGCATTCTGTCAAGGACTATACATTATCTTAGACTAAACCAGTCAAGCATTCTCTAACTACCTCAACTGAAAATCTTTTTGGCATTCTGCTTATATTTGATCCTCTAACTTAAATCATTACAATCCAAAATGGAACTGATCATTGGCTTAATTGCTAGTGACCATTGCTCTGTCCTTGAGTGGAAAATTTCATATAAAAGAAAGAGAACATTTTCGAATCCAACTACTCGATTTCATTTTCATCTGCACAATATAATATAGCACATTCCTTTGTCCTAATTCTCTTTTGCTTTTCACTCACTCTTCAGAATCTTAGAAAAGCACAAACCAGTCCAATATAAATATAAATATATATATATATATATATAAAGTAAATCATTCCAATAAATTTGGTATACTTTAAATGTCAATGTTCCCTCTAGGGTAATCATGTGCACAGAAAAATCACACAAAAAGTATCAGACATAATTGTAATGGTGTGTGTACCTTATGGGCTAAACCACTGTGAAAAAGCTTCCCAGTCACTTTAAGTTTCCAAGGAATCATACCACCAGTACCAATACAAGGTTGTTTATCTGCTGTATCAATCCAAAACCTGAGTGGAAATGCCAAAAATCACAAAAATTAAACTAAAACTTTATTAAGCTTTAGCATAAAGATAGTTTCAAGAGATGCTTTATATATTTTTTTTCATTCACAAGAAATGCCATTTACTTACAGTGGACCATCCTTCAGCTTATTAAGTAGTCCATCTTTCACGAGTGCATCTACACCAACTCCCGAAATGGCAGAATTCTCTTCATTGGCTATAAAGACAGCAACAACAGTGGACTTCAATTTTGGTTTCGTCTCCCCTAGCCTCTTCATGAGTTCAGTTACAAGCGCAACATGCCCCAAACAATCTGTAGTTCCACGGCCGCGAAGTTTATCACCATCAATGCTCAATGAGAAAGGATCAAATTCCTGTAAAATGATAATTAAATAAAACAAAATAAAAAAAAGATGCTCAAAGATCATCGCATTATCACATATAAGAGCAATCCTTCATTTATACACAGACATCAAAATTCAAAATCACAGTTTCTGTACTGAAATTTTAATTATCATCTCAGAACTGAGCATTAAATATGCTCACAAAATCTTAAGGCCAATCTTAGAACTGAGCATTAAATATGCTCACAAAATCTTAAGGCCAATCTTAAAATAGGGGAACCATTCTTTTTCATAAATAGAAGAGAGAGATAACCTAGATTTGATATGCCATGCCACATTGTCAAGAACAATTTTTGAAAAAGGTACTGTTGAAAGAACTAAGAACTTGAGATTACAGCCCCAAGACAAGCACTAAATCCAATTCAGGACAAACCCAGATTATAAAATAAATAAATAAAAGCCCAAATCCTGAAATTGAGAACATAATTACATCTCATAAACCCCAGACAAACTATGCCAAAAAAAATCCAATAACTTGATAGAACCAGTTCTAACCATACCATACCGGATTGAAATTATGATTATTAAAGGATTGAATAGCCAAATGGATAAAAACCCAGAAAAGATAACGCACAAAAAGAGAAAGAAGCAGACCCAAACATTAAAATAAATAAATAAATAAATAAAACTTAGATAGATTAAATCAAATAACTTATAACATGCAACTCCTTGATAAAAACCAATACTAACCATACCATAGCAGATTGAAAATTATGATCACTAAAGGGTTGAATAGCCAAATGGACAAAAACCCAGAAAAGAAAACACATAAAAAAAAAAGAGAGAGAAAGAAGCAGACCCAATCATTAGGATTAGCAGTGACCACATCCATGTGACAACCAACGAAGGACAAGACATTGCCAGGGACAGTCCCAGGATACTCCACAATGATATTGCCTCTGCCTTGATAATAGGTGACATGGTTGACGATCAAAGGTCCTCCACCTGTGGTTGTGCTGTAAGGAAGAAGAGAGTCCAACACGTGTTTCACCACTCTGTCTTCCTCTGGAATCAGGTCCGGGGGATTGTTCTGGACGTACTTGGCTTCCCCAATCAGCTTCGAGAGGAGGCTCACGAAGGACTCCTTGTTCAGCTCACCTAGCGTTTCTTTTACGTGCGCAGAAGAAGAAGCCATTTTTTTTTCTCTCTCTCTTTCTTTTTGGGTTGAATTGTGAATGCTGAGGAGCCCAGCTGGTTCTGCCTATAAATGTTCTCAAACCAAAATTATATATATATGAATATGAAAATTATGTTTTACTATACGAATTACGAAATTTAGCGGTGTGTAATCAGCATTTTTTTTTTTTTTAATTCCTCTCTTAGTTTGCCCTCTTTTATTTATTTATTTTTTGTTTAAATATGAAGTTTGGTAATTGTGGATTGTGGAAATTATTAAAAGGAATCTATATTTAGCATCTGTTTCATTTCCAAAAAAAAAAAAATATATATATATATATATATATTTAGCATCTGTTTAGATATCACTTATTTTGTTGAAAACTAAAAATTTATTACTAAAAAATGAATATTTATTATTGAAAACACTGTATCAAAATAATTTTTAAACTAGTAGATTTTTTTGGCTGAAACTACTGTAGTTTCAACTGAAAGTACTATAGCTTTTTTTTTTTTTTTTTTTTTTTTTTCGGTGCTATGGTTGATACTCGCGTGATTTCTCCCACGCTCTCCATTAGAATTTCACTCCTCTCCCACCCTAACGCCTATGTTCCAGAACAAAGACAAGCCCATGCCCAGAAAGAGAAATCCATGGCTCAGAGCTCCCAGTCTGACGCCAATGAAGATCGAGTTGCTCAAAATGCACTATAGCAAGAAATATAAAAATAGATCCATTGGCGTATCTCAATTGCTGCAAAATGCACCATATAGCAAAAATAATTTGTGTTTTTCACAAATTTGTGGGGTTCATAAACAAAGCCATGGGACCTAGGTGATAAAACGCAAAACATAGCCTGTAAACGCATTATCCAAACGCACACTTAATACTTATCTATCCATTTATTTATCTATCTATCTATACTATCAATTACATGATTCTCAGTTTGGGTTTCATTATTTTGCATACTAAAATATCCTCACATAAATTCTTAAACTCTAAAAAAATATCGCTATCCTTTAGTTAAATAATTTTAAATTTAAAAACACAAATAGATTAATAGAGTAATTTACTATTTTTTTAAAAGTTCCTAAGTTTTAGGTTTTTTCTTTTATCTTCTCCCATGAATTACCACTTTTTATTTTAAAATTCAAAATTTCAATGAAGTTAGTTACCAAAATTGTGTTTTTATATGGAATTATAATATTCTAGTATTGCACATTTAGTATGTTTTTGTTTGTATAAGGATATGGAAGGCCAAAATAACTTTTTGGTCTCTACAGTTTGGACCAATCCCTAATTTTTTGGAGCTCCTATTTTGGTTCTTAAAAATCAAAAATTGTTTTCAATTTAGTCCTTCAGCATCATCTCACTAACCTTAACACCATACGTGGCAGATGGAGTGCATTGCTAACACACTAAATGTCATGACTATTAAAATAATATTAAAAAATTATTTGAAATTTAAAATAAGCCACGTCAGATTCACATCAGTTTTTAAATTTAAAATATTAAATTTTCAATTTTAACTAAATAAAAAAAAAACCAAAAAAGAAAATTAAAAGCCAAAAACCACATGAACAGAGATCTAGGTTTATGTTGAACATACACACAAGAAGACAAACCCCAAAAATTCATATTTGTGTGGACTTTTGAATTGTTTGATCCTAATCAATTATTTCTTAATCTGATTGAAAAACACACAAGTAAGAAAAGAAAGGGGAAAAAAAAAACATTGTACCTAAACTCTAAAAAACACACACAGGCAACTTGCAATCTCAAACTCAAACAAACTCATGCACAACAACAACACCACCAGAATAAAAACCACCACTCCCAATGCAACAAAACTCACATACAACAACCTTCAAGCCAAACCCACTTTGAAACTTAGAACCCGACCACCATAGTTCTTAAATCACACCCTAGATCTTGAACCCATACTCCCCCTTAAACCCACACGCCGCATTTTGACTTCACTGGTTTTGCATCGAGCAGCAAAGTGGGTGGGTGTGTGGTTTGAAAATGAAATCTTAACTCAGTCGTGATGTTTTGGTGTTGTGTGGGGTTTTATTTTTTGGATTTTTTTCATGTTTAATTTTGTGTTTGTTTCAGATAAAAAAAATTGAAAAAAAAAAACAAATGAAAATAAAAAAGTTTTTTTAATTAAAAATAAATAAAATTGAAGGAATTATTTTAAATTTGGAAGCTGAAGGAATTATTTTAATTAATATATATATATATATATATATATATATATTAGAATAGTAATGAGTAAAATTATAAGGGTTCCAAAGATTATGTAGCACAATATTATGAGGTCAACAATAGTCAAACCTCTTTTGTTTTATAGTGTCATCTAAAAACTATCATATGTGTCAAGCATTGTAACATATGCTTGTAAACAAGTGAAGCATTAAAGTTGTTGAATTTGTGGGGAATTCCTAAGTTATTCTAGGACCACAACCAATTTTACACTCATTTTCATAACTATCTTATGTGACAAACTATGATGAGTTATCTATCACTTTCACATGAATCTACCATTTTTTTTATCACTCGTAGTTAACCACATAGGATAGTTGCGAAAATAGATGTGAAATTAGTTGTATTTATAGAATTTTTCATTTCTAAGTATTATGTTTTATATTTGGAAAAAACTTGTAATGAATATATATTTTGTATTTTATCTCTCATGTCAATATATAGTTCTAAAAATGACCAAAAAGTCCAAAGACACTTATGGTATACCAAATTATGAGATGGCAAGATTGGTTAGAATGAAGCATAACCAAGAGAGAATAAATGTTTTAGGGTTGAAGCATTTTTCAACTTCTCTAAAATTCTGTTCAGCCCAATTGTGCAAATGGGAAAAGAAATAGAATTAATGTTGTGGTATATGATGATGACTATTTACCACCTATTGGTGACAATGACAATGATGATGATTCATCTAATTCGTTAATCCATAAGTTACTATATATGTGATTTAGTGTTTGCTATACTAGACATTATTATTATTATTATTATTATTATTATTATTATTATTAGAACAATTAAATTAGATAATGACTTTGTTTTTTCATTATTTGTAATGATTTTGTTTATCTATATATATGTTTGTTTGTTACATATGGCACTAGGAAGACTTACATGTTTAAGATGTGAGACATCTACCCTAGAGGTCCAATATTAGGAAACACCATCAAGGCACATCCTGAAGCAGATCCTTTGCCCCAAGTTCCTCTAATGTGGATTTGCAGCCTATAGACACAGTAACTAGTACGGCTAGTAATTACATAGAATACTTTACTTAATTTCAATTCTACTATATCTTTACTTTTGATATTATACTTCACATAACAAATGTATTACTATTTTGATTGCTTGTTTCTTTTCTTTGAAATGACTGGAAACTATTTTGAAAGTACAAGAGGAGCATCGTCAAGATCCTAATGCAGTTCCCTTGACCCAAGAGGAGATATCTAACATAGTTTTTCAAAAAGAAATCTAGTATTGTAAAGGGACTTGGCATGAGACATTCCTCATCTCTTTGGACCACCACCTCATTTAGTTCATTAGTCCAATATATCCAACATCTAGAGAGTTAGATAGTTGAGCTCAAGGAGGTAAAAACAAAACAAAAGGAGGTAAAATTTAGTCGAACCTTTTGGCGATGGGGTATGTGGGGTCAGAGGACCTGGTAACCTCGGCCCACTTTGTTCTAAGCCCAAAGCCCATGCAGAGGAGGAAGGAATGCCCGAGGATGAAGTTTGAAAGTCCAAGTTGCCCAGGAACCTCGAGGACAACCCTGTCCTTAGCAAATTGAGACCATGGGAGGAGGAAGTAATGGGCCACCAAAAGCAGCCTTCCCGAACATCTAAAGAGAAGGAATAGGCACAACGTGTTGGCCGCGGAAGCATGATGGAGGAGCGCGTCCAAGATGGACTGTCACCTCTACATTAAATGCCCACAACTAACGTTCTGGCCGCATTAATGAAGAAATGACCCTTGAACAGCGCAGCCTTGGTTGCTGTAGCCACAGAAAGAATGGAAAGGCGGCTGATACGACAAGCACTCGAGTAGTGACTTGTTTGATCAACAGATGTAGGGCTAAGATCAACTGAAATGGGGTATATAATGTAAAGAATCCCTCTTGAAGGAGGGAAAAAAAAGGAGAAAGGTGAGCAGAAATATAGAGCACTGTAGCTTTCTGTATCATCACTGAAGTCTTTGTAACCGATCACTAAAGCAATAAAAGAACTTCAAGCTCCTCGGAGGGGAGCCGAGGAGCATCATTGCACATTTTAATCCAAGTTCACGCTGTTTAACCCCCATGCATCCATGCCCAGTCGTTGTATCCCTCACTAGGCCTAGTTCTTGAACTCGCTCTCTATAAATTCATTGTATTAGGCTAGCTGGGCTTGAGTCCATTCACTCAACAGTAGAAGTGCTTAAACCCGGTCCCTACAATTGGCGTCGTCTGTGGGGAGAACTCGTGTCTTAGTAAGGGCAACGATCGAGCATGGCAGGATTAGGCCCTCCTCAAGCAGGCTCCCATCAGCTTGAATCGGTCAAGTCCCAACATTAGGGTAACTTTGCCAACCTCAAGCATGATCGAAATGAAGAGAATGGAAGATTTCGAGAGGGAAGTATGCATACCACTCAAACAAGTAGAAGCTACTCGCGTGGGGACAGTCATGTGCCCCACGGATAAAACAACAACCAGGCCATACAACTAAAAGAGGTTAGAAGCCGCGCGACTCAGAGGCAGAACAATGAACAGGCCATGCAGCGAGAGATAGACAATTTGAAGAGGAGGCTGTGCCATGCACAACGAAGGCGACCCCAGCCTAGCCCTGACATGCTCTATGACAACGAAAGCGACAATGACTACATGCAGAGATCGAGAACCCCCCCCCCCCCCAAGCGAAACCTTCTCCTATGAAAAAGAGCACTACCGGGAGCACAAACGTAAAAGTCCATCTCTTAGGGGCTTGGAATACGATGCCATGAGCAGGGCACTAGATCAGCTATCCAAGTCACCTTTCATGCGCCACATAAAAGGGGCCACCCTTCCTCGGCAGTTCCAGCAGCCAACCTTCTCCATTTATAATGGCAAAACGGATCCTGTGGAGCATATGAGCCCGTTTAACCAAAGGATGGTTGTCCACTCTAAGAATGAGGCGTTGATGTGCAAGGTTTTCCCCTCCAGCTTGAGTCTAGTGGCGATGAGGTAATTCAATGGCTTAAAGACAAATTCCATAGATTCATATAGACGGCTGACCCAGGCCTTTGGCTCTCGCTTCGTTACAAACAGCATAGCCCCACGTCCCTTGAGCGCGCTACTGTCTCTGTCCATACATGACGGAGAGACTTTAAAGGCCTACTCGGGCTGGTATTGGGAGATGTACAGTGAACTGGAGGGAAATTTTGACGATGTAGCCATCAGTACCTTCAAAAATGGCCTCCCGATTGGACACGACCTAAGGAAGTCTCTGATTGGCAAGCCTGCCACCAGTGTGTGCCAACTGATGGATCGGATCGACAAGTACAAACGAGTGGAGGAAGACTAGCTGCAGGGCAGAGGAAAGGAGAAGACCGTCCCTCAGGAGAGGAGGGATTTCAGGTTAGAACAATACAACAACACCCGTCTGAGGAGGGACTTCGCGGGGCAATCTGGAGCAGCCGACACGCAGGCGGTCCATGCCGTATTCTGATAGCCAATACACAAGGTGTTGGCGAAAATCGAGAGCGAGCCATACTTTAGGTGGCCGAATAAGATGGTGGGGGAATCCACGAAGCGTAATCAGAACCTTTACTGCCAGTACCACAGGAACCACAGACATACTATAGAGAACTGCAGAAATCTCCGGAGCTATCTGGACCAGCTAGTTCGAGAAGGGAAGCTGAAGCACCTTTTGCATCACCCTGGTGGCCATCAAGGCCAGACCAATCAGGAGCTGAGGAGAGATAACGCCCTAAGGGCACCTGTAGGGACGATCAATGTAATCTTGGCCGCACCAGGAAGAATAGGCACATGCCCTTTATGAGTGTTGTTTGTGGCCCAGATCCTTGCCGAGGAGTCCCAGCCAGAGCCAAAGAGGGCCAGAAAGAATGTTCACCCAACCTTAAGCTTTTCAGAGGAAGACAAGATGGGAACCACCCAGCCCCACGATGATGCTCTTGTGGTCACTCTCAGAATCGAGGACTATGATGTGAAGAGGATGATGGTGGACGGTGGCAACGCGGCCGAGGTCATGTACCCGAACCTTTACAAGGGGCTGGGGTTAAAACCGAAAGACCTGACGCCTTATAGCTCTCCCTTGATGAGTTTCGATGGGAAGCTTGTTGTCCCAAGGGGCATGATTAGGCATCCAGACCGGCCCAGAAGTAGTGGAGGTGAACTTCATTGTAGTAAACACATACTCTCTGTACATGGCCATTGTCGGTAGACCCTAGCTCCATGCCTTGGAAGCCGTTGCCTCCTCCTTACATCAGAAGGTGAAGTTCCCATCTGGTGACCAGGTTCTCGAAATCTGTGGTTGCCAACCCACGACGAGGCAATGTATGATTGCTGCCATTTCCCAGCGGCTCGATGCGGAGCCCTCGGCCACCGCCGAAAAGAACTTATAGCAATCACAAGCCCCAGTAGTGCCTACCAATGCTACCACCGGAAGAGCGAAATGTGAAGATTTGGAGAAAGTGGTCATTGGTGACGACCCAGATAAGTTCTTTCAAGTTGGAGCTCAGCTACCTCTTCAGGAGAAGGAGGAGCTGATTGAGTTTCTCAAAAGAAACATCGACGTGTTTGTATGGGATGCCTATGACGCCCCAGGGATCGACCCTTCCTTCATCTGTCACCATCTCAACGTCAATCCATTCGTAGTTCCCAAGAAGCAACCACCCTAGCGGTCGTCAAGGGAGTATGCTGATGTAATTAGAGAATAAGTGATGAAGCTTAAACGTGCGGGGGCTATCAAAAAGGTTTTTTACCTCGAATGGTTGGCCAACATTGTAGTGGTTAAGAAGAAAAGCAAAAAGTGGAGAGTCTGTGTGGACTTCACTGACTTGAATAGGGCATGTCCAAAAGACCTATTCCCTATGCCTCGGATAGACCAGCTAGTGGATGCAACTACGAGCCATCCTTGGATGAGCTTCCTAGACGTCTTTCAAGGCTATCATCAAATACCACTAGCCTTGAAGGATCAGGAGAAGACAGCCTTTGTGATGCCCATTGGGAACTACCATTACAAAGTAATGTCGTTCGGCCTGAAGAATGCAGGGTCCACCTATCAAAGGATGATGACAAGAATGTTCGAGCCATTGCTGGGCAAAAGCATCGAAGCCTACGTTGATGATATGGTGGTAAAAAGTTAGGCGGTCTCCGAACATTTAGGGGATCTCGGCTACACCTTTGACGTCTTAAGGAAGCAGGAGCTGCGCCTAAATGCTTCCAAATGCTTATTCGGCGTGGGATCCTGCAAGTTTTTGGGATACATTATTACCCACAGGGGAATCAAGGTTGACCCTGACCAAATCAAGGCTATTCATAATCTAAAGCCTCCAAAAAACCCCAAGGAGGTCCAAAAGTTTACAGGAATGATCGCAGCCCTAAATTAGTTCATTTCCAGGTCGGTTGACAGGTGCAGGCCCTTCTATCTCCTGATCAATAAGTGGAAAGGATTTGAGTAGTCAGAGGATTGTGTCATGGCCTTTCAGCAACTTAAAAAGTACCTATCCTAGTCACCTATCATGTCCAATCTTGAGGACGACGAGGTCCTATACGCATACATCGCTATAGCACTTCACGCTGTGAGCCTGGTACTGATCCGGGATGACAATGGCGTTCAGAAACTAGTCTATTACATCAGCAAGTCACTGCACAAAGCTGAGGTCAAATACCTACCCTTAGAGAAAGCCATACTAGTTGTGGTCCACGCTACATGAAAGCTCCCCTATTATTTCCAGGTTCACACGGTGGTTATCCTAACCCAATTACCCTTGAAATATGTACTTCGGACAACTGATTACACAGGAAGGATCGCCAAGCGGAACACAATTCTGGAGGCTTTTGACATCAAATACATGCCTCGAACCTCCATAAAAGGCCAGGTCCTGGCTGATCTGGTGGCTGAATTCGCCGAACCGCTGGTAGAGGTGGAAGCCAAGAAGAGAAGCATGGACGAAAAATCAGTTGGGGCAATCTCCAACTCGGAGCTACCATGTTGGAAGGTATATGTTGACGGTGCGGCAAATCAGAGAGGGTCTGAAGTGGGGCTAGTCTTAATATCCCCTGAGGAGTCTGTCATAGAAAAATCCCTAAGGCTTGGGTAAAAAGAGAACTAGAAGCCAGAGATTCGAGGATGCAAGACTAGCTAAGCCAGGTCAGGCGCTCGTGGTCAGAATTTGATCTTTTCAGTCTGTCTCATGTCTTCAGGAGTGAAAATACCCATGCTGACTTATTGGCCACACTTGCCACCTCCTCAGCAGGGGATTTACCTCGGATCACACTAGTAGAGCATTTGGAAAGAGCAAATGAGGTCGCAAAGGGCATAGTCCACATCCATCAAGTTGTGGTGGGCCTCAGTTGGATGGACCCCATAGTGAGATTCCTCAAAGATGATGTTCTGCCTCAGGAGAAGTCAGAGGTTGAAAAAATACGAAGGAATGCTTCTCGATTCTAGTTGTTTGAGGATCACAAGTTGTATAGAGCTTCTACTCTGGACCATATCTACTGTGTATTCACCCCGACGCATCAGAGTTACTGCTCGAAGGCTGCACGAGGGGATCTGTGGAAGCTATACAAGAGGACGATCCTTATCTCACCGAGCCATCAAGCAAGGATATTGGTGGTCGGGGATGCAGAAGGAGGCCCTGGAGTATGTTAAGAAATGTGACCAATGCCAAAGGTTTGCCCCAAATATTCATCAGCCTAGAGGAGTCCTTAACCCTTTGTCCAGCCTATGGCCATTTGCCCAGTGGGGCTTGGATATTGTAGGCCATTTCCCTAAAGCACTAGGGAATAAGAGATACCTGTTGGTTGCTACGGATTACTTCACCAAATGGGTCGAAGCTGAGCCATTGGCCAACATTAGGGATGTGGATGCAAAGAAGTTCCTTTGGAGAAACATTGTCGCCCGATTTGGGGTCCTTCACACCCTTATTTCGGATAACAGACTCCAATTTGACAACAAAGCCTTCAGAAGATACTGTTGTGAACTTGGGATCATAAACAAGTACTCAACTCCAGCTTACCCTCAGGGAAATAGGTAGGCCGAAGCTGTTAACAAGGTCATCGTCAACGGGCTTAAGAGGAGACTGGATGACGCCAAGGGAAGGTGGGTAGAAGAGTTGCCACACGTTCTCTGGACATATCGGACTACACCACGGCGCTCCACGGGGGAGACACCTTTTGCCATGACTTATGAGGCCAAGGCTGTTATCCTTCTGGAGGTAAACTTCCCAACGCTAAGGACGAGCTCTTTCACTCCAGGTAGCAATGACGAACTATTGGGGAGAAGCCTAGATCTTGTTGATGAACGAAGAGAAGGGGCAATGATCTAGCTAGCCTATTACCACTACAAGCTCAAGCAGGGATATGATGCCAATGTAAAGCTAAGACCGCTAGCACCGGGGAACCTAATGCTGAGAAAAGTTGTGAGAGCTGCCAAGAATCCTTCCTGGGGGAAGCTGAGGCCCAATTGGGAAGGACCATATCGAATTACCTTCGTAGCGGGGATCGGTGTGTACTACTTAGAGGACCTAGATGAAAAATCTGTACCTCGACCATGAAATGTAAATAACCTGAGAAGGTATTATTATTAATGAAAGCATCCCCTTTCTTGATTTGAATTTTATGTCTATTATGATTATATATCTTGTACTTTGGTGGCCACCTGAGTACTAGACTGAACCAAGGTCTTGCATGGTTCTCGGACTCAAACCTATGGGAAAAGAAACTACTTACAGGAGAATCTAAGTGTTAGACAGAACCAAGGCCTTGTACGATCCTCAGACTCAAACCTATAGGGAAACTAGCTACTCAGAGAAGAACGCGAGGGTTCGGCAGTGCCAGTGTCTCGCATGGCCCTCGAACTCAGGTCCCTAGAGAAACTAGCTACGTTCAGCATATGAGTAAACAAATGAAGGCCCATAAGCATCACTTAAAGCATTCTGATGCACGTTGAACCTAACCCCTTAGCATAGTCAGCAACTAATGGTTTTTCTAAGCATTTTTTACTGTTTACAGTTTCTGATTCATGTGATGTAGAACGAATATTGTGGAGCTTATAATTGAAGCACATGTTATATAAGTAGCCAAACTCATCACAATAATAGTAAGCACTAAGTTAAAAAAAAAAAAAAAAAAAAAAGAGGGATTCATGCATTCAACTTGAAGCGTAGCATTACAACGCTTAAAAGATAAAAAAGGAACAAAAACGATGAAAAAAAAAAAACTAACTAAAACTAAACATAAGGAAGAAGCTAGCTAAGACAGCCTATTTCTTTAATTTGAGCTTCACTTCCCCTCAGGAGGCTGTCCAGAGGTATCCTCGGGGTCCTTGGAGCTTTGACCTAGGGGAACAGCCTGCAGAGGCACCACCTTGAGAGCCGTCTCCTTAGCTAGATGGGCAACTTTGGGGAGGTCCCCCTCAGCAAGAAGAGCTTGAGACTCAGCAAGAGGGACTTGAGGACCAACAGGGGGCTTCACCACATCTTGGGGCGCTTCCAGGTTATCGGGTTCCCCTTTCTCTGGCATCCCTTGATGCTCATCCTCCTCAGCAGGCCTACCAGTAGAAGTGAGATCCTTGGTAGCATTAGCCTGGTCCCCAACTGTCGCTTTGGGGGTAGTGTCGGCTTTAGAGATGGCAGAGGTATCCTCCCGAATAGTAGAAGGGTAGTACACTTTCTCAGCCCTCTTAAGCTCAAACAAGGCCTCGACTCTAGCTTGGTTGAGGGCCTCAATCCAAGTCTTGGAGCAGTAGCGCCTGCACACCTCAGGGACTTAAGCTTTAAAGGCAGCCTCAGTCGCGGCCACTCCCTCAGCAAAGGCTTCTTCCTTCGCCCTTTCTTTGGAGCTTTCGGCCTCTATCCTTGCAGACTCAGCCTCTGCTTTGGCCTTTAAAGCCTCATCCCTGGCATGCTCAGCAACACCCTTAGCCCCTACTGCCTCAGCCAACTTTTGCCTTAGGTCAGTAATGTGCTCATTGGCAATGTTTAGTTGGCCCTTAGCATTTAGAAGACGCCTCCACTAGTCGGCAACTTGCCTCTGAGCTCCAGCTAGGCCTGACACTGCACTATCTCTCTCCTTCATCACCTCCTTTAGATACTACCTTGCCTTTTTGAGGTCAGACTCAGAGTTCTTAAGGGTCCTCGTGGCGTTCAGGCGCTTGTCACGTTCCTGGTCTATGGCTTTGCTTTGGTTATTAGCTTCATCTTCTAGCCTGTAAGTGGCCTGGACAGCCTACATGTCGAAACAAATAAACGATAAGTTGGGAATCGAAGAGTAGAAATCGACGAAGTCTCAAGTGTCGGATGGATTACCATGCCTAAATACCTCTTCAAACTGAGGATGACCTCCTGCCTCCTCAGATCCCCCAATTGAGCCATGTTCATAGGGAGTAGTAGGGATCTCTCCAGCGTATTGACCACATATGCGCCTTCACCCCTCCTAAAGTCCCTGAGGGAGGCGTTATCTATCAAAGTCTCCCCGTAGAGCATTGGGGCAGGAAGCCAAGCCTGGGCCTCGGGCTGCTTAGCCACCTCTCTCCCTTGGCCCTGCTCAGCCACCTCTCTTCCCTGGTCCTGCCCAACTTTTTGTTGCTTAGGAGGCTATCGAGCCTCGTTCTCCTTCCCGGAAGAACAAGCCCTGTCAGCTCCCATAGGCCTTTTGCCCTTAGGCCCCTTTTTCTGCTGGGGATCAGAAGGCTCGGGCCCTGGTGGCAAACTCGACTAAGGTGGAGGAGGCGAAAACTTGGACTGGGAAGAGGATGACCTGGCTTGAACAAGTTGAGACCTGGGTAGCGAAGGGGGAGGCTTGGTTTGGGACTTTCTTGGCTCGTCCCTCCCCGGTTGACCCTCAAGCAGGTTAAATAGGCTGGTCTGTGGTCGCCTCTTAAAACCCATCTCGGCCTGGGGAGAAGTACTTGTAGAGAGGAGGTCCGCCTCGGTCAGATTAGGGTTGCCTAAGTCACCAGAGTGATCCACAACCAAGAGGGCTTGGTCAAAAGCGCTAAATTCGTCCTCGGAGGGACCCAAATCAGCAACTTCCTCCTCTTCTCCTAACTCTTCCTCCTCGGCCTTCGCAGCTTGGCCGGAGGTAGAGGTACTCGCCAACGGAATATCTTTCGGATCAGGAGACCCTTCTGAGAATCAGAACCCGTGCTCCACCACAGTGATTTGGCGAAGTTGAGGGTCTTTGGCTTTAATCACGTGCTTCGAAGCAGGGAACGACTTCTGGAGCGACTTGTACTCGAGGATCTTGTAGGCTGCTCTCACTTGGTTGTCAACCTTGTTCACAAAGATCTCCACCCTAAGGACCCTTTCCAAGTCCTCCTTGTTGACCAGGTTAAAATGACACTCAAAGGCGTGCGGATCTGCAGAAAAGAAAACATATTCATATCAGTAACCAAACAAAGTAGGCGTACAACCCGAAAGACTAGACCCCCATCTACTTTAAGTACCCTACCTAGTTCTCCCTCTTCTGTCCGGCAGTAAAGCCCCCTATGCCACTCTTCGAACACGATGAGAAAGTCTTTGTGCAACCCCTTGCTGGACTCAGGGAGGCGTTGGATAAGCTAAACCCTATCGTCCCTCGTCTTCATGTAATAAGACTTACCCTTCAGTTTTTGAAGGTTGTAGCACCAATTTACATCGTGATGGATTAACCTCAGCCCCATCTTCTCATTCAAGGCATCCACACAACCCAGGATTCTGAGCAAGTTGGTGGCGCACTGTGTGGGGGCCAACCTAAAGTACCTAAGGTAACCCCTCGTTACTGGCCCTATGGGGATTCTCATACCGCCTTCAAGGAAGGCGATTATGGGAATCACGACCTCGCCTTCCTTCCTCCGAATGTGCCATTCCCCTTCCTCACAATACCTCAAGCCCACGTTACTGGGTATCCTATAATCGGCGATGAATTTCTCCATCGCCTCTTCAGACTCAACTAACTTCTTGAACCTACCCATCCCTAACAACAGCTAAGAGACTCAAGAGATGACTCAGGGAGAAAATTTGAGCTGGAGAGAGAAGGAGAAGAAGACTTACAGAAATGAGGAAAAACTCCTCGGACAGGCTTTTTATGTTGGAGAGGGATGCTGGTTAGGTTGGAGGTTTGACCAGATTCAGAGTATGTGCCCCGAAGTTTTTGAATGCAAAGATAAGGAGGCAAATCGGTTCAAAGGAGTTTATACCCCTAAGTAAAAATAACCGTGCAGGTTTCCCCGCTCATAAAGCTGGGAAAAGCCCAGCCATTGGATTTGCATCACACCGTTAAACCTAGGGAGCACAGAGCCGCTAGAATTTAATGAGAGCGCCCTCCGTGTCCCAAAGCACCAGGGACGTGCCTTGGACATACGAAAAGACTCTGGCACTGATGGAGGACAAGACGTGACAAGCCATCGCAACGGCCCGAGGATGTCAAAATCCTCCTCCCCGTTTGAGGATCCGAACAGCAGGATTTTGAAGGGCTATTGTGGGGTCAGAGGACCTAGTAACCTCAGCCCACTTTGTTCTAGGCCTAAGGCCCATACCAAGGAGAAAGGAACGCCCGAGGACGAAGTTTGAAAGTCTAAGTTGACTAGGAACCCAGCCAAGGATGACCCTGTCCTTGGCAAACCAAGACCATGGGAGGAGGAAGTAACGGGCCACCAAAAGCGGCCTTCGCAAACATCTAAAGAGAAGGAATAGGCACAACGTGTCGGCCGCGGAAGCATGGTAGAGGAGCGCGTCCAAGATGAACTGTCACCTCCACATTAAATGCCCACAACTAACGTTCTGGCTGCATTAATAAGGAAATGACCCCCTGAACAACGCAACCTTGGTTGCTATAGCCCACAGAAAGAATGGGAAGGCGGCTGATGGGACAAGCGCTTGAGTAGTGACCTGTTTGATCAACAGATGTAAGGCTAAGATCGACTGAAAAGGGATATATAATGTAAGGGATCCCTCTTGATGGAGAGAGAAAAAAAGGAGAAAGGCGAGCAGAAATATAGAGCACTGTAGCATTCTGTATCATCACTAAAGTCTTTGTAATCGATCACTAAAGAAATAAAAGAACTTCAAGCTCCCCGGAGGGGAGCCAAGGAGCATCATTGCACATTTTAATCCAAGTTCACGCTGTTTAACCCCCATGCATCCATGCCCAGTCGTTGTATCCCTTACTAGGGCCTAGTTCTTGAATCCGCTCTTTACAAATTCATTGTATTGAGCTAGCTGGGCTTGAGTCCACTCATTCAACAGTCGAAGTGCTCAAACCCGGTCCCTATAGGATATATGTGACAAAAGTACTTTTTTTTTATCAAATGTTAGAGGTAACGAAATGAGGACATATGTTCATGAAAATTTTCAACCCCAAAATTACATTTTGTTGTAGTGCCCCATGGGGTGAACCCCATGCACCATGGATGAGTAGCAATAACATCTTTGAGATTAAAATTTTAAATAAATAGTTTTAAAAAAAAAAAACCATAAAGCATTAGCATCTAGGATGCTAAGGAAAAAAAAAAGTAAATTTAGCTCCCAAAAAGCTACTTTAACAAATCATTTTACAATTTACCCTACATCCCATCTCCTATTTTAATATACAATTTATTAAAATAATATAAATAGTCTCTACCCATTAAAAAGAAGCACAAAAACCAGAGACACCCACAACCACTGAACACCCATAGCAATGACTAAACACCTAAACCAACAGCCACATAACACCCATAAATAGCAATACCCACCGCCAAATATCCATCCTATAGCAAGCCACCAACCATACCACAGCCACACCACCACTTCCACAACCATCAACCATACCACAACCACACTACCACCTGCCACATCATAACCATTGATTCAACCCAACCAAAAACCAACAAAACCTATCCACAGCAAAAACCGCACCATAACCATGGAGACTAGTGACCCACAGAATCTAGCAACTCACAAAGATGAGAAGAACATGGAGAAAGAGCATGATGAGATCTGAGGAGAAAGGAGAGAGGAGAGGAGAGTATCTAAAATGAGATGTATTTACCAAAAATTTGAAATTTGGAAAAAAAAATTTGGAAAAGAAACATCAAACATGAACATATAGTTTGGGGCATATAACAACCATTTTGAGAGGGGGGGGGGGGGTGGATGTTAGCATTTTATTGATTTTACACCTATACAAATACACTTTAAAAAGTAATGATTTATTTAATTTTTTATTTCTTGCTCAGTAATGATATATGTTAATTAATTTTCTTTTCAATAATTAAAAAAAGTAGAAATAGACTCTTAACATTATTTAAATTTTAAAAGTAGATTTAGTCTAACCAAAACCCCAATTAAACTTGGATGTTTAGATATAAGAGGGAAGGGGATTTTATTTAGATTAACTAGAAAACCAAATTGTGTTTTGGTTTATCAGGAGCAGATATTATAAATTGAACTATCTCTGAAAAAAAATGCCAGCAAAATAATGGGTGGGCTGCTAAGGACAAATAATACACAAGCATGAGAGAAATAAGAGTTCACATGATCTACCTATTAGTCATATGACTTAATGAGATGACTTAATGGATTATGACTAGTTATGTGGACGGTCATCTTAATCACCATATAACAGGTTGGAGGCATGGATGAGATCCTCCAACTCAATTTGGAGGAAACTTTATCTCCCAAACCCTTCCCACTCTCTCTCATCAACCTTTTGGCTCTGCCTATGTCATAATGGTTGTAACCTACTAACTACTTTCTTGTTTTGATGTTGTTGTTGTTGTTGTTTTTTTTTTTTTTAGTAACCTACTAACTAATTAAATGCATGTAATACTTGTAAATTGTAATAGTTTATTGTGGAATGAATTGAAAGTTGAAAAACTATAAAAAAAAAATTGTTCAAGTCCAAACTCGACAGGAAATATGTTTTTAGAATTTTAATATTTGGATTAAGTCAATTTTACGCAAATTCAATTTGGTTTCTGAAGTATTAATTACTTCAATTTTGCCCTATGCTTTGGCTCTCTCTCTCTCTCTCTCTATTGACAGAATAGATAGAAAGATTGTATTGATATGGAATCAAAGTATTAATTACATGGTTCCTGGACAGCTCAGAGTCTCAGACCAAGCCAACGCAGTGGCCATAGGTCCAGGGAAGAAAAAGAAAACAATAGAAGCAAAAGGGAAACTGTAATGGTAATAGAAACTCAAAATTCATATCCCCACCATCCTTTAACTCTGCTATTAATATGTCCTATGCCATGCCTGCTACCCCTTTCTCTCTCCTCTTACTCTTCTCCCATCTTTCTCCACTTTTCTGCCTAAGTTCTTTCCCAGCTGTAGATCAAATCATCGAACCACGTACTGCAGTTGGAGGCTGATTATTTCTTTATTGAAAAGTGTGGGTTTGTATTGTGGAGACTAGTATAGTACTGGGTTTTAATGTTTCTATTATGTGTACGAGAGTGTTTTTTTTTCTTTGCTATTGGGGATCGAATAAATTGGAGTGAAATATATTGAAACTGGATTTGTTGAAAAATGAATGGCAGAGAGACTATATAGTGGACTCACGTTCTCTCTGTTTCATTAGAAACACTCCCACTCCCATGTTCACACTTAATATTACTTTAGCAACATATTTTAGAAATTACCACATGTTGGTCAGTATTTTTGGAATTTTGAGATTTAGCTTGGTTGTTTGTCATTTAATGTGGTGACATTTTTTATTGGTTTTGCAGTGGTCTGATGATTTGCTCAGCGGCTGGGAAAGAACTTAGCCAGATAAATGGAAAAGGATGGGAGAAGAAGGCCAAATTAATTTTAAGAAAAAAAAAAAAAAAAGAAGCACTTAGACAAAGTTATTTAGTTATGTAGCACATTTTTGGAGAACTCGAGTTTGACAAACTAGAGTTTCAAGCAATATATGGGCTCCACTATTTGGCGTGCTACTTGAAATTCAAGTTTGACAAACTCTAGTTTTAAAAATGTGCTACGTAATTAAATAATTTCATTTGGGTGCTTTTCTCCTAAAATTTTTCTGTTTGGCAAATTTTGCTAGTAAAATTCAATGAGTCTAATATAAATGAAAAATATGAAATTCAATTATATATCTAATTCTATATCTATGAAGTAGTGAGTTTTAGGCCGGGGAACCCATTCGAAGGAGTAATTAGATTTGGGCTTGTGAACCCTTTTTTTTTTTTTATTATGAAGAGGAATCGAGGGTTTGAGTCCATTCTATATAAAGAAATATGTTTTGGGCTTACCCAATGTGAAACTTGAGGATTATTGGGGGAAAAAGCCTAGTTTGTGCAGCTTTTAAGGGTTTTAAGCTTTTTGGGCTTTCCTCGGGCTTTAGTATGGTTCGGTCCAGAGTCTAATATTTATATTTTTGTTAGATTTTATTGATATGACATGGGTTAGGCATGACGTGGATTGTCTACTAAAAGTGAGACATGTGGCGTAAGAGGGGAAAAGAAAAAAAATGAACGGAGTATTTCTTGAAGATGACTTATATAAACTATTAAAAAAATTCCTTTTAACCAAAAAAAAAAAAAAAAAAACTATTAAAATTAATGATTGAACTACATGAAAGAATAGTGTGGTTCTCCATGAATTCCACGTTTTTGAAAACATGTACTGTAATCAATAATTTCCCTAACCTGCAAACATACTATTCAGATAATTTTTACTGTGCAATTGCAATTTGCATACAATCATCCAACCTAGTTTAAAACATACATGTATAGAGGGTTTTACTAACCTATACTTTTAGGCATATATTAATAAACTATTTAAAAAAAAATTTATAAAAAAATGAAAAAATGACTAATTTTTTGACAGTTTTTTTTAAAATTTTTATAAAAAGTTTTCTAAAATTAATGATTAATGTTAACCACACCCATGTATAAGAGTGAAGATTTGTTGCAAATTAAGTTACAGAAATTCTTGCAAAATGGACACATGTCAAGTGGCCATTTGGCAAAAAATTCAATCTTAACAAGAAAATTTTTATTTAAATATAAACCTGAACAAGTGCCTATTTAAGACATTGACATGTGTGCATTTTTATAGGAACTGTTGTAATTTAGTTTGCAGCAAATCCATTTCTCATATATAAAACCAGTTTTTTTTTTTTTTGAAAAATTAATGAAATGCAGATGGAATTTTCTACTGTTATACCAAAAAAAAGAAAAAAAAAAAAAAGGAGCAAAGTCATATATGTGTATGCAGTGTGTTGAGAAGAATTGTCACTGTTAGTAACAGTCAATTGTTTAAAAAAAAAAAAAAAAAAAAAAGGCTGGTTTCCGTGCAGATGAGGATAAGAGAGAGGCAATGATTATGGATTGGTGATTGGGAATCCGAGCCCATGCACTGACCACGACTAAACCTCAAACCCACTTCCCACACGAATTGCTTTTAACAAAGCCACCTCCCTTTTTCTTTTCTGTCAAGCTTTTTAACTGTCCGAATCTTGGTCGATACTAATCACAGCCTTTCAGGTAAAACGAGGGAAATGTTAACGGTGCGGTGTCTGTTAAACTTCTCTCTCTCTCTCTCTCTCTCTTAAGGAAAATAATTGTAAAAAAAACCTAAAAGAGATTAAAAAAATTGCAAAATTGTCAAAAGTTGCTCAAAAAGCGAAAAAGTTGCCAGTAATTGTGTTATTACCCAAAAAAAAGATAGGATTTATTAAAAAAGAACATTAAAGTTTGTTTGGATATCATTTATTTTGTTAAAATTGAAAACTTATTATTAAAAATATGATAGATAAAGGTCAAAGTTAGTTGAAATAGTACAGTAGAGTCCATGAAAATACGGTAGATAAAGGTAAAATTTAGTTAAAATAATATAGTGGAGTCTATGAATAGTATCAAAAAGTGAAATGGAGTCATGAATAGTAATAAAAATAAATTGAATAATGAAATAATTTTCATTTATAATCTGTATCCAAATGGAGGCTTAGTGTGAGTTTGGATAGCACTGAGAATGAAATTTTCAGCTACGTTTGGCGTTTTGTGTGAGTCTCGTGCACTGTTCACAAGACCCACAAATATGAATTTCAGTAAAAAAAATTTTTTAAACTGGATCCTATGGCACTATTTACATATTTAAAAATTATTTTGTTATAGTATTTTCAATTTTCAATTATTAATAATAAGCGGTATTCAAATAGACCCTTAGGTAGGGTTTGAACACACGTTGCGTTTACTGCGTTTTGGTCTTCCTGTGTTTTTCCCTTTTTTTTCTCTGCTATAGCACGCGTTTCAAGGGGACAAATGGCTACTATCCATGCTACTGTTCATGAACAGTAGCCATATATTTCTGATTTTCAGCCACTTTCATCAGTTTTTGAGTCTAGTGCACTGTTTTCGGGACTTACAAAATTTCATTTTCAGCAATTTTTTCATTAAAAATAGATCTTACGATACTATTCACACATTTAAAAATTATTTTATTATAGTGTTTTCAGTTTTCAATTTTAAGAAAATAAATTCTATCCAAACGAGACTTAAGTGTGAGTTTCCTTCAAGGTTCCTAACTTTTTTATTTTATTTTTTTATTTTTTATCTGCAAAGAACCATTTCTTGCAAAAACACACACACCCACTGTACAAAGAGGGCGGGGTATAAATGAACAGTAGACACTGAATTCATGGTTATTACACATATATATCTAAGCATCTTTATCAAGAGAGAGAGAGTTGGGGGGACCAAACAGTACTACACTGCCAAGAAAATTGAAATCATGAAATTCGTGCTCTCTTAGCTGGATCTCTGTGTCAACTGTGAAGGTAAGGATTTTTTTTGGGGGGTCCACGACAAGATAAAGTTAGTATTAAGAGGATCATCAATGACTCAATGTGTGGTACTTTTTTTTTTTTTTTTTGATTGCCTATGTGTGGTACTTGAATATAGAAAAGTTCACACAAAGATACAGTATCTTTGGAAGAAAGAGTACTTGACAGTAAAAGTTTCGAACCACTATCTTTCTTTCTTGGAAACGCAACTCATTGAACGTGACGTGATACAAACGTATTCAGTGAGTCTACCGTACCTAAGCCATATTTCTTACTTAATTAGTCTAATTTGCGAAATCAAATAGAACCGAGTAGTAGTGGCACAATGACTATTCTCGTTCTGTACAAATTTTTGTACTTTTGTCCTTTAATCTCGTTGATTTGAGCATTGACTTGTAGTTTACTTATTATTAATAGTATTTTCGTGGTTTGTCAAGGAGGGAGTATAAGGTTTGTTGAGAATATTAGACGAGCTACGTAGAGAATATTAAAAGTTAGTAGTACTCTTTATTTATTTGTTCATTTTTTATAAAGTGTGAAGATGAAATTTTTCTTTCTCTTATGAGATAATAAAATTGCCTAGATTACAATATAGTCTAGCCCTTGGCTTTGAAACAAAAATTGTCTCCACAATAGTAGTAATTTACCCCTTAAAAATTAGTAAATATAAATAATTGATCGGTTGATTTTATGTCATACAAATTAAAAAAAGGGTAGATGATGCCTTCACTTTTACATGCTGTAAAGTTTTAGATTATGATATTGATGATAGTAATATAAAATAACAATTGATAATTGTAACTATGGTAGATTTTTTTTTTTGGTAATAACAATAATAATAATGAAAAAAAAAATAAAAAGAAGAAGAAGAAGGATGAAAGAAAGGAAACTAGATCTAAGAGATCGGCACATCTTAGAACATTCGCATTAATTTGTGTAAATTTTTTTTGTCTATTTTTGCATAAGATCTTATTTTTTCTATTTTACATACACACTTTTCAAAACACCCTACACCATATTATCTATTTTACACAATATTTTATTAAAATATTAAATTTTCTTGTTTTTTAAATTGTTTTTCTTTCTTTACATATTACAACTATTATTCATTGTCTTCATTCATCTTCAGGAATACGTAAAGAAAGAACTAAAAAATAAATGCAAAATAAATAGTGTCAATATATATTTATGAAGTTTCTACAACAAACTTGTAAATTTACATAATTGTAGGGGCTCCTTTTTCGGAGGTGGGCCCCCGACAATGAATTTGTAGAGAGTGGGGCAAAGGGTTTGGCTCCGGCCGGCCCCTCGCCGGTCTTCCTTGAACTTTCGTCTGTTGCTCTTTGCTTGGGGTTGCTCCTCGGCTGGCGTCCGAGAAGGCCCCCCTTCACAAGGGGGGTTCTTTGCCTTATATACGCCCTTTAGCTCGATCCTGGCCTTACAGCTGTTGGCCATCCGGGCTACTGGTTCAGGACTTGTCCCATTAGACAGGTTCCTCACCATACTGGGGGTTGCTGCCTCCAAGGTTTCTCAGTGAAGGGTCTTGTCATCATTAATGTAGCCTGGAGGGTCAGGCAGAATTGTTAAGTGTGGATGTGACTACCTATTCTGGGTCTGCCCCCTACCTGGATTAGACTAGGTGTGCCGAGAAGGGGTGTGTCCTCGGCTCGGGTCTGAGAAGAGCTAAAACCCTTAGGCCGACCATCTGGGGAGACTGCCCTCCTCGGCTTGGGCCTTGGGCCAGCCTAAAGGTGGGCCGGGTATTCTGGGCCCTCGGGCCCCCACAATAATTATACACTCACTTGTATAAGTTATTTTTAAATAAAAATACGAAAATTTTACACAATTTTTATTTTATTTTATTTTTTATGATAGTTTAACAAATAAAAATACTGCACGTGTATTATTTTATAGCAGTTCTGTTTATTGTGTGAGTACCTGTAACTATGTAGCTTCTTGTCTAGCTAAGAAAGTATAGGAGATAGAAAACATGTTTGATTGATAAAAGAAGTTCCCTTTGTTCCCCTAGTTTCTACTTGTTCGTACATATGATGATGATGTAATTTGTGTTTTACTAAAATGATGATGATGTAATTAAAGTATGAAATCTCTCCACACAGGGTATTCTATAAAAATGGGTAATTATTTTGTAAATTAAGATAAGGTTTTACTAACCTATGCTCTTAGAGTATATATTAGCAAAATTTTTTAGAAAATTTTTTATCAACAGTTAAAAAAGCTGTCAAACCTTTTAATATTTTTTTTTCAATTTTTGATAAATCTTTTTAAAAATAAATTGTTAAGGCATATATTAACGAGACTCATCAAAATAATGCTTCGTATAACGGAAAATGGCATATCTGTAATTTGGAAGGAAAAGAGTTGCAAAACCCTTAGCTTATGCGATAAAAATAGACCCCTACGGAAAGAGTCGAGACATGCCCAGACAGACTTTACTCAGAAATCTGGAACAGAAAATGACACTGCACTGCACTCATTATTACCAGTACATCACTCAAAACCCTAATCTTCTTTCATTACTCTTTTTTTTTTTTTTTTTTTTTTATTTTTTTTTTTTTTATAAATAAATCCTTCTTTTTCTTTTTCCATTTTTTTGTTTTGATTTTACAGGGTGCTTTCTTTTTTTGGCTTTTGGTTTTTTAATAATCCATTTGCACATTCAATTTCACTCACACACAAACAGTACTGCAAGGCACGCAAAATGAAATATAAGAACCATAAAATAATATGATAAAAAAAGGACTGTATCTTACACATCTGATCAGTGCTACTCTCTTCCTCAAACTGCAAAGCATAAACCTAGTACACACCCTCACCCACTGTGTTGTCTTGCTTATTATGGTGGCATCGGTCTTTGCCCCAAGCGAAGTTCTAGATCAAGATCTTCAGTATTGTTATAATTATCTGTGGTTGGCGAGTAATAAGAAGAAGAAGAATTGGTACCTGGTTGTGTCCCCAATGGAAAATTAGTGGGTGGTGATGCATCGGGTGAAATAGATAGGAGAGTGGAAGGTGACTGATCAAGACATGTTGTACTATTTATTGGCGTTGAAGTAGTGAAAGCAGCAGCGTTATAGTTTGGCAATTGGTAGAGCAAGCATAACCCTCCACCATTTGCAAGGAATTCTTGAGTTGGGATTATAAATGGGGTATTGGAATTAGGCGATGAGGTTGGAATATTGCCAGAATTAGGCTGCGCTTGGTGGAGGCGTGCACGGTCACGGCGGTGTACGTTCATGTGGCCGCCTAGGGCTTGAGCCGACCTGAATTCCCGTCTGCAAAAGGTGCAAGTGTAAGACCTAGGAGGCCAAGTAGTGCCCAAAATATTCCCAGTGTCTTCAGCAAAGGCTTTCACCTCCCATGACTCGTCGTCTTCTTGCTGCTGGGCTTGCTTTTGGTTCCACATCCACGCACTAGTGTTTAATTGATGTTGATTTTGTTGGGATTGAGACAATTTTTGGAGCTGGGTCAAGGAGAGAAGGCCAAGTTCAGCGGCCATAGGACCAATACCAACATTTAAGACAGTTGGTGATGGAGTTTGATGTGGAAGGAAATGGAGAAAAAAAAAGGTTAAATTGGGGATGAGCTAAAGAGTGAGAGTAGAGACAAAAAATGAAGCCCTAACACCGGATATATCACCAAATTTGAAGTAAGTAATTGGATTTTAGTGAGGTTGGTACTAAAATAACTCAGACAACCCAACTAGATATTTACTGCCTACAAGGACAATTTGTTACTTTGGCTTCACCGCCTAACTATTTACTGGTTCATATTTTAATCCAATCGTTGAGAAACATTAAATAAAATAGAGGTTATATGTATAACTGGGATAGCTACATTACATATATGATAAAGAAATCAAAACACAAATGTCAGAAAAGAGAGCAAAGCTTCAGACTCATTAGAAATTAGTGATATGCGATTAGCTAGAATTCAAGCAATTGGGATTAATGCTAATGAAATTTCTTGGCTCCTTATCGTTTCACAGCACCTGAGCCATAGCAAATATCCTTCATATTTCATTACTCCTTATGACACGTTTAGTTCAAATTTGAGTATATAGAAATAAATGCGTGAAAGAGGAAAACATGTGTGACTTTAATTTTTTTTTCCTGTTATTGGTCATTTTTTTCAGGCTTCAGCTGTTGAGTTTGTTCAGTGAGGGTCCACTCTGCTTGCTGAAGGACTTGTACGCCAAATTTCTGCAGACATCAGGCAAGAAAATGCAGAGAAATCAACAGAGGAAGTTTATGGTCGAACTACAATCACTTTGTAAACGAATACTACTTTTTATTAGAATGCCTTGTGGTTAATGAATCGGCTCGCTTAGAGAAGACCTCATGTGTTGACCTTGGAATTGAAAATTAGATCATCATAATTTTTTCAAAATCGGTACTGAGATCAGCAAAGTTTACTTTCAATAGAAGTTCTTTGCTATTTATTTATTTATTTTTAATTTTTAAGATACGTGCTAATGCGGGAGGGGGAGGAGAAGGGGGTTCAAACCACAAACACAAGACATTAGATTATCACTTAAATCTCAAAGTTGCTCATGGTCTGAATTCTAGGAGTGGCATTGTTCTTAATTTCTTTAATAAATATAATTGCACTATAGACTTTATATTGTTGGTGGAATGGCCATGTAGAATTGAAAACCTAAAAAGCATTTTTAGCGTATATATATATTTAAGATAGGATTAAGTTACATCTGATGTAAATCTTTATTCAAGGTTGGCTCAATCATTAGGCGACTTAGGCAAGACCTCAAATGAAAGAGAAGTTCATTTATTAGCCAATAAAATATATTATACTAGCTTGTAACTTCATGAATATGCATAAGATATATTTACAAATAAGTATAACTAAATGTGTATTTAAATTTTACCAAATTTATATATAATGTTTGTATATTTGAAAATATAAAATACCAACTGATAAAATAAATAAAAGTTTATTTGAAACAAATGAAAATAAAATCATTCAAATTGTTATCCATGAAATTCTTGATTTTGGTTTGTCCAACCACTAATTGTATAATAATAATAATAATACTATAAGAGAGAGTTTCAACTTATGGTATCTAAATATGATAATAACTCTTTATTATCAAACCAAGACACTAATAAGTTTTTAGTGTAAGCGAGAATTGAACTCTAGATCTCTTATTCAACTATTAAAGACTTTACCAGTTGAGCTAACTAAAACCCAATGATACTATAAGAAAAGTTATTCAATGATGGTGATTTTTAAAAATGTTTGTTAATTTTGATTCTATGGTTTTCTCACCTAATAACTCATTTAGCACAAAAAATTAAGAAAATTCAATTTAACTCAATTTTTTTAGTGTAGTAAATAGCTACACTATTTTTTTTTTTTTTTTTTAAATTTGGATGGGACACATGGTATAAAATTAGACTCCAATTTAAGATCTAATTAAAATTTTCTCTCAATTTTGGTTTTAAATATATACTAGCTTGTAACCTTAACACATATGCATGAGTACATTTTAAAATATGGAATTATATACATTTTATAATTCATACATAAGCTAAATATGATAATTATTATATTGCTAACTCTTCAAAAAGCATTGTAAGAATATTTTTTTAGTAAAAAATGCAAAGTTTTCATACTTTCGTATTTATTCAAGGAAAAAAAAATTATTTTATTTCTTAACTTAATTTTTGTTATTATGATGCAATAATTTATGATTTAATTTTTTTAATTATAGTTTTAGAAAAATTTTATTCCTGAATTATCTTACTCAATTTAGATTCAAAATTATATTATCTCTTTCAAATGATAAGGTACTTAAAAAAGAAAAAAAGAAAAAGAAAAAAGAGAGTTGTCTAGCTAGTTATCTTAAACCCAGTCAGTGCCTCTCTTGAAGAAACGACCATTACGTGAAAATGAGGATAGTAGTGAAGTAGTGCATGCAGGAAAAAAATATTGTGTTTCAAACACAAATCCTTTACCAACGGTGGAGGCTGCTAGGCAGCTCCGCCGAGAGCCATGAGTTGTCTAGCCTGGAACTGCCGTGGGCTTGGGAACCCATGGGCAGAGGACGAGCTCAAAAATATTATTCGAGCACAAGATCCCCTAATTGCTTTTTTGTCAGAAACTTGGTCTGGGAAGAAGCAGTTAGAAAAAATAAAGTGTAAGATGAAATATGCAGGTTTGTTTACGGTTCCTAATGATGGTAGAGGAGGTGGTTTGGCTCTCTTGTGGAAGTCAAAGGATGCTGTGTGGGTTGACAGCTTTTCCAAAAACCATATCGATGCGGTTGTAAATGGTGGTACGGTGGATGCGTGGAGGTTTACTGGGTTTTATGGAGAACCTGAAGCAAGTAATAGGGAGGATGCATGGAGTATGCTCCGTATGTTAAAATCAAAACCACACTTACCATGGTACTGCATGGGTGATTTTAATGAACTTTTACACATGGAAGAAAAGAGAGGTGGACGACTTAGGCCACATGCCCAGATGCAAGCTTTTCGAGACACTTTAGATTTTTGTGGTTTCATGGACCTTGGTTATACAGGTCCAGATTTCACCTGGCATGGTAGAAGACATGGGCATTTGATTTGGGAGCGTCTTGACAGGGGAGTGGCCAACTATGATTGGTTATCAAAATTTCCAGCTGCTACAGTCCGCCACCTTCATTGCTATTCTTCGGATCATAGGCCTATCAGTCTTACTTTCAATCCTAACAATGAAGCTCAACGATGGAGTAGACGTCCATTTAGGTTTGAAGAGATGTGGCTGATCGACAGTAGGTGTAGTGATACGGTGGTGAGAGCATGGCAAGTTGATCACCAAGGGACTCCCATGTTCAAGGTAACAAAGAAGCTAAAGAAGTGTAAGAAAATGTTGAAGTCTTGGAGTAAGGAGCACTTTGGAAGTATCAAGTCTCAGATTGCAAAGAAGAACGAGTTACTGTGGAAAGCGGAAGAAACGGCTGCCAAAGGTGGAGACTATGAGCCAGTTGTCACTCTCAAACGTGAACTCAATATTCTGTTGGACAAGGAAAGCCGAATGTGGAGACAGAGAGCAAGAACACAATGGTTGGCAAAAGGAGACAAGAATACTAAGTATTTTCATGCGGTGGCTACCCAAAGGAAAAGAAGGAATTTTATAAAGGGAATGAAAGATGATGAAGGGGTATGGCAGTTAGAGGAAGAGGTGGTGTCTTCAATATTTGTTGACTTTTATACCAGGCTCTTTACTTCATCAAATGCCCATGATATTGACCGAGTCTTGGTGGGAGTGAATAAGGTTGTTTCTGACAGTATGAATGCTGAATTGGTGAAGCCCTACAGCAAGGAAGAGGTGGATGTAGCTATCAAACAAATGGCACCTTTAAAAGCTCCAGGTCCAGATGGGATGCCACCTATTTTTTATCAGTCCTTTTGGCAAAATGTGGGTACAGAAGTCACTGAAGCTGTCCTATCCTGTTTGAATTCTGGTACTCTCCTCAAATCCATTAACCACACTTTCATTACTTTAATTCCCAAGGTTTGCAATCCTGAAAGTGTTACTGAATTTAGACCTATCATTTTATGCAATGTGCTTTATAAAATCATTAGTACAGTTATTACAAATAGACTCAAACCCATCCTAAATTCTATAATTTCAGAGGCTCAAAGTGCTTTCATTGCTGATAGACTCATCACTGACAATATCTTGATAGCTTTTGAGTCTTTGCATTACATGAATTCACAATGTACAGGAAGAGAGGGGTATATGGCCATGAAGCTCGATATGAGCAAGGTCTATGATAGGGTGGAATGGAGTTTTTTGGAGAAAATTCTTTTATGTATGGGTTTTACAGAATCTTGGGTTGAAATGATTATGCAGTGTGTATCAACAGTAACATATTCCATACTCATTAATGGAGAGCCCAAAGGCTTTATTCGGCCTTCACGTGGTTTGAGATAGGGTGATCCTCTTTCTCCCTTTCTCTTTCTGTTTTGTGCAGAGGGACTAAATGCTCTTTTATGCAAAGCAGCAGAGGACAAGGAAATTACGGGCCTATCTCTATGTTGACAAGTTCCAAGGATTACTCACCTGTTTTTTGTAGATGATTACCTTTTGTTTTGTAGGTCAAATGCAACTGAATGCCAAAAAATTCAGCTCCTCCTTGATTGGTATGAAGTTGCTACAGGCCAACAGGTGAACAAGTCTAAGACCACTTTATTCTGCAGTCGGAATACTCCTGAGGAGGTGCAATAGGAGATTAAGGATCTTTTGGGAGTGCCGGCCATAAAGCACTATGACAAATATTTGGGGTTGCTATCCTTTGTGGGGAGGTAGAAGAAAGCATGCTTCAATCAGATTAAGGAGAGAATATGGAATAAGATGCAAGGGTGGAAAGAGAGACTACTATCTTAAGCCAGGAAGAAAGTAATGATTAAGGCTGTGATCCAATCTATCCCCACCTACTCTATGAATGTGTTTAGATTGCCACTTGGGTTGATCAAAGACATAGAGTCTATGATCCGCAAATTTTGGTGGGGAAATCAAGATAATACAAGGAAAATGCAATGGGTGAAGTGGAGGACGCTGTGCTCCTCAAAATCTCTTGGAGTATGGGGTTCCGAGATCTTCGACAATTTAATGATGCACTCCTTGGTAAACAGGTGTGGAGATTTTGCCATGAAAAAGATACTTTGCTTTACAAAGTGTTCAAGCCAAAATATTTCCCTTCGGGCTGTATCCTTGATGTTGAAATCAACCCACGAAGCTCCTTTGCATGGAAAAGTCTAATGCAGGCAAGGGATGTTATTTGTAAGGGTGCTAGATGGCGTGTTGGAGATGGCTCTTCAATAGATATTTGGAAGCATAGGTGGTTGGACACTTCAGGGGGTGGCAAAATCCTTTCTCCTCAGTTAGATTCATCTCTGGCTGTAGTAAAGGATTTATTTATAGCTGGAATGAAGATGTGGAATTCAGTCCTTATTGATCAAAATTTTTTCCCTTGGGAGGCAGAAAGTATAAAGAACATGCCTGTTAGTTTTCAAACTGACAAGGATTTACTTACTTGGCCGTGGACCTCGGATGGAGTTTACTTGGTCAAGAGTGCCTACCAGATTTTGGCTAATGAAGCGCTCTCATCCCAAGCTGGTTCGTCCAATCCAGAAGCCTCAAAGACCTTATGGAATGGTATCTGGAAGCTCAAGGTCCTTAACAAAGTTAAGCACTTCATGTGGCGAGCGTCAAATGAGTCTCTACCTACGAAGTTCAATCCTTGTGCACGGCATGTCCTACTTGATAATAGGTGCAACCTATGTGAAGAGTGTCCAGAAGATGTTATCCACTGCTTATGGTTATGTGACCACGCTAAATGCATTTGGCTCTCAGACCACGCTTTCTACCATCCACGCACAAGGACGTTCAGATGCTTTGGTGATTTGGTGACCTTCGTGTTCTCGGAGTTATCTTCAAGTACTGCGGCGCTCTTTTCGATGGTGGCTTAGTGCATATGGACTAGACGCAACAAATTAAGAGAAAGGCAATCGGTGTGGGATGTCGGAGTTACTGTGAAGAGAGCGAGGGAGCTGCTGCAGGAATTCAATGATGTGCAAGATACTCCTACACGGCTTACCATCCCTTAGGAGAAAGCGAAATGGAAGCCACCTGGTGCCGGGTTGTACAAGATCAATTTCGACGGGGCTGTGTTTGAGGGCAGGTCGTTGGCTGGTCTGGGCATCGTCATACGAGATGAGTCTAGGCTGATCATTGCGGCCCTTAGTCAGAAAATCCCCTTGCCAAGATCGGTGGACATGGTGGAGGCTCTGGCTGCAAGGCGAGCTCTTATTTTCGCCCAAGCGATTAGCATCTTCAAGGCCGAAGTGGAAGGTGACTCCTTGAACGTCATACAGGTTCTCAATAACCCAAAGCCCAATAGAACTTTGATGGGCCACATTATCAGTGATATCCAATGCTTAGGTGCTGCCATGCAAAAGTGTGATTTTATGCATACACGTAGTGGGGGCAATATGTTGGCCTACTCCCTTGCACAAAGAGCAGTTTTAGCTGCTGATACAGATGTGTGGTTAGAAGAACTACCACAAGACTTAGTTGATCTATTTCAGTCTGATTTATCTGAATAAAGTTGACTTACCTTTCCCTCAAAAAAATAAAATAAAATAAAATAAAATTTCAATATGCTATAGAATTATCATATTTAAAAAGAAATAGTTCTTATTGAAAATGGTGTCACATTAAATATAATACTACCAAAACTCTCAATTGTTGCAATAAGTGATAAATACTTAAGTATTTATCACTTATTGCAACAATTGAGAGTTTTCAATTTGACACATGGTATAAAATTAAGAAATTAATTTAGATTTCAATCTTATAATTTAATTATATTTTCTCCCAATTTTGACTTTATATATATGTAGGGGCTCCTTTTTCGGAGGTGGGCCCCCGACAATGAATTTGTAGAGAGTGGGGCAAAGGGTTTGGCTCCGGCCGGCCCCTCGCCGGTCTTCCTTGAACTTTTCGTCTGTTGCTCTTTGCTTGGGGTTGCTCCTCGGCTGGCGTCCGAGAAGGCCCCCCTTCACAAGGGGGGTTCTTTGCCTTATATACGCCCTTTAGCTCGATCCTGGCCTTACAGCTGTTGGCCATCCGGGCTACTGGTTCAGGACTTGTCCCATCAGACAGGTTCCTCACCATACTGGGGGTTGCTGCCTCCAAGATTTCTCAGTGAAGGGTCTTGTCATCATTAATATAGCCTGGAGGGTCAGTCAGAATTGTTAAGTGTGGATGTGACCACCTATTTTGGGTCTGCCCCTTACCTGGATTAGACTAGGTGTGCCGAGGAAGGGTGTGTCCTCGGCTCGGGTCTGAGAAGAGCTAAAACCCTTAGGTCGACCATCTGGGGAGACTGCCCTCCTCGGCTTGGGCCTTGGGCCAGCCTAAAGGTGGGCCGGGTATTCTGGGCCCTCGGGCCCCCACAATAGCCCCTCGAAACCCTGCTGCACGTCTCCTCGGACGGGGAGGAGGGTTTCGCAAACCTCGGCCCCCATGTTCCGGAAGGCCTTCAGCCGGCTGGTGCTCCCTTGAGTGGCTGGATCGACCCTTAGGCTCTTCAATAGGTAGTTAGTTCCTCCACAGGAATAGGTCTTCGGACCGAGCAGCATCTTGGCTCCGTCGTAAATGGCTCCCCATAGGCTTGAGTCCGTAGACCATGCAAGACCTAGGTACAGTTGCTGCCTTAAGTACGAGTGGCCAGCTCCCCGTAGGCTTAAGTCCGAGGACCATGCAAGTCCTAGGTACAGTTGCTGCCATCGTTTCCAAGTGGCTAGCTCCCCATAGGCTTGAGTCCGTAGACCATGCAAGACCTAGGTACAATTGCTGCCTTAAGTACGAGTGGCCAGCTCCCCGTAGGCTTGAGTCCGAGGACCATGCAAGTCCTAGGTACAGTTGCTGCCATCGTTTCCAAGTGGCTAGCTCCCCATAGGCTTGAGTCCGTAGACCATGCAAGACCTAGGTACAATTGCTGCCTTAAGTATGAGTGGCCAGCTCCCCGTAGGCTTGAATCCGAGGACCATGCAAGTCCTAGGTACAGTTGCTGCCATCGTTTCCAAGTGGCTAGCTCCCCATAGGCTTGAGTCCGTAGACCTTGCAAGACCTAGGTATAATTGCTGCCTTAAGTACAAGTGGCCAGCTCCTCGTAGGCTTGAGTCCGAGGACCATGCAAGTCCTAGGTACAGTTGCTGCCATCGTTTTCAAGTGGCTAGCTCCCCATAGGCTTGAGTCGGTAGACCATGCAAGACCTAGGTACAATTGCTGCCTTAAGTACGAGTGGCCAGCTCCCCGTAAGCTTGAGTCCGAGGACCATGCAAGTCCTAGGTACAGTTGCTGCCATCGTTTCCAAGTGGCTAGCTCCCCATAGGCTTGAGTCCGTAGACCATGCAAGACCTAGGTACAATTGCTGCCTTAAGTACGAGTGGCCAGCTCCCCGTAAGCTTGAGTCCGAGGACCATGCAAGTCTTAGGTACAATTGCTGCCATCGTTTCCAAGTGGCTAGCTCCCCATAGGCTTGAGTCCGTAGACCATGCAAGACCTAGGTACAATTGCTGCCTTAAGTACGAGTGGCCAGCTCCCCGTAGGCTTGAGTCCGAGGACCATGCAAGTCCTAGGTACAGTTGCTGCCATCGTTTTCAAGTGGCTAGCTCCCCATAGGCTTGAGTCGGTAGACCATGCAAGACCTAGGTACAATTGCTGCCTTAAGTACGAGTGGCCAGCTCCCCGCAGGCTTGAGTCCGAGGACCATGTAAGTCCTAGGTACAATTGCTGCCATCGTTTCCAAGTGGCTAGCTCCCCATAGGCTTGAGTCCGTAGACCATGCAAGACCTAGGTACAATTGCTGCCTTAAGTACGAGTGGCCAGCTCCCCGTAGGTTTGAGTCCGAGGACCATGCAAGTCCTAGGTACAGTTGCTGCCATCGTTTCCAAGTGGGCCCCGAGCATGAGGACACAGTGTTCACCTCTTTGGGCAACTCAGTCTCACGTCGGGTAGAAGTCCCTCCCCCTAGCCCCTTGCAGGCTGTTGGAGCAAGAGTCATTGTACCACTGCTGCACAGTTGCCTCCAATAGGAGTTTGTCCTCGGATCCGAAGACTTTGTCTTTGGTGCGAGGACGTCCACGGGTTTTTTCCTGTGAGCTGTTTTTCCTCGGGTCGGATTGTGACTTCGCACGTGGGGCTGATCATGCTTCTGGTTCGCATTCCTCATCTTTCTGGTTTACGAGGCGTCGCTTGGCCTTCCGCGCTCCCTGTTTGACGCTTCGGTGCCCGTAACGCGCCTCCATTAATGCCTTCGTGAATTAACACGCATCAGGCAGCTGGCAATCCCCTTGGAATTGGGTGGGAATTAATTCCCTTTGACAATTCCCCCTTCGAATTCCGCGCGGCTCAACTCCCGTTGGTCTTCGCCCTCCATAAAAGGCATTCTGGGGGGGTGTTTCTCCTCATTCCATGAATTCTCCCCCACGAACAGACATATACACTTTCACCTTCCTGAGCCCCTTTGATACCACCACCAGGGTTGTGACCGCAGTTAGGAGACCTGGATTTAAGGGCCGCCGTGGCCGCAGCCCCCACTAGGCTGCCGGCGCGGCAGAGTTTAGGCGTAACACTGGCAGGGCCTCGTATGGTGGCCAGGGGGGACGTCATTGAAGTACCTAACGTCCCTCCGCAGAGCGCACCTCCGGCGAAGGAGGCACTCGAACTCCCGTCACGGCTGGTGCCCGAGTATTGCCGTCTCCGACGGTCAGTGCTCATGCAGTTTGGAGAGGGTCGAGGAAGCATCACGAGGGAAGGTGTTCCGGGGTCTCGGGGTCGGCTCCTCACTTTGTTCAAGCTTTGGTTTGAAGGTGAGCCAGCCCCCAGCCCCCCTTCCCGTGCTTTTACTGTCAAGTTTTCCCATTCTCTTGACGCCAATAAAAGCACGGGTTGACACTTCCCTCATTCCTGATATTAATTCTTTGCGAGCCTCTTGCCCGGCCAGTTCCAAGACCGGTCCGCCTGGGCCTCTGATTGTAGGATTAGTTAGTAGGATTTTTTGTAAAACACGCCTGTCTGAGCCTCTGATTGTATTTGTAACCTCTTTTTTTTTTTTTTTTTTTTTTTTTGAGATTGTAAAGATTATTGTATTTGTAATCTTCTTCTGAAATAATAAAGAATTTTTCTTTTACTTGCTGTTGAGTTTCCTTTTCGCACTGCAATTCTTTTCTTCTTCTCTTCTTCTTTCTTTCTCTTTTTTTTTTCTTTTTGCACCGCCAACTTCTGAGTAATAACTGCTTTAGAACGATCGCCGGTTGCGCCGGCCGGCGCACTAACCCTCCCCACAGACGGCGCCAATTGTAGGGGCTCCTTTTTCGGAGGTGGGCCCCCGACAATGAATTTGTAGAGAGTGGGGCAAAGGGTTTGGCTCCGGCTGGCCCCTTGCCGGTCTTCCTTGAACTTTTCGTCTGTTGCTCTTTGCTTGGGGTTGCTCCTCGGTTGGCGTCCGAGAAGGCCCCCCTTCACAAGGGGGGTTCTTTACCTTATATACGCCCTTTAGCTCGATCCTGGCCTTACAGCTGTTGGCCATCCGGGCTATTGGTTCAGGACTTGTCCCATCAGACAGGTTCCTCACCATACTGGGGGTTGCTGCCTCCAAGGTTTCTCAGTGAAGGGTCTTATCATCATTAATGTAGCTTGGAAGGTCAAGCAGAATTGTTAAGTGTGGATGTGACCACCTATTCTGGGTCTGCCCCCTACCTGGATTAGACTAGGTGTGCCGAGGAGGGGTGTGTCCTCGGCTCGGGTCTAAGAAGAGCTAAAACCCTTAGGCCGACCATCTGGGGAGACTGCCCTCCTCGGCTTGGGCCTTGGGCCAGCCTAAAGCTGGGCCGGGTATTCTGGGCCCTCGGGCCCTCACAATATATATATATATATATATACTAGCTTATAACCCATATTTATGCATATGAATAGTAAAAAATTATGATACAAAGGAATAAAAATTAATAAAAATTAAACTATTGAAGTTACAAAATTCTTAAATTGACACAAACCTATCAGTATTCCAAATAAGAGAATCAAAACCAAATGAGAAATTCCTGGAGAGTGAGATATGAACTTTAGTGAGAATGATAAACAAAAATGAAAGAAACAAACAAAAAAATCCAGAGACAATAATTGAACATAATGAACTATTTACTTAGAGAGAGAGGGAAGGGACCCAACAATTTCATGTTTTCTATTAAAGAGAGAGAATACAAAGAGTTTAACTTTTGCAACAATCCAGTTTCTCCATTGCAGCATTTATATAGTTTTTGATATGTTTTCCATTAAAGAGAGAGAATTTAAAGAGTTTAACAATTTTTATTTGTTCGGTTGGCAAGAATGATTTCAAGTCTCTAACACTAAATCGAGAATGAGTTTGTTTTCAAGGGGAGAGTCTGATGTATGATAGAATATGGAATTCAATTTTTTATTTTTATTTTTTATTATTAGTTATGATATTTGCATGTAATATTCAAAATTTTAGATTTAGTGCTGCTATTTTCATGATTTTAGGTTTTTAAAATCTTTTTATAGTCAACTAAGGGTTCTTTTATAATAGAGTATCAATTAGGATCTTTTTAAAAATATTTTTACTTGTCAATCAAGTTTTATAGAGCCTTTAAATTGGCTTTGAAGTCTGTAGGGGCTCCTTTTTCGGAGGTGGGCCCCCGACAATGAATTTGTAGAGAGTGGGGCAAAGAGTTTGGCTCCGGCCGGCCCCTCGCCGGTCTTCCTTGAACTTTTCGTCTGTTGCTCTTTGCTTAGGGTTGCTCCTCGGCTGGCGTCCGAGAAGGCCCCCCTTCATAAGGGGGGTTCTTTGCCTTATATACGCCTTTTAGCTCGATCCTAGCCTTACAACTGTTGGCCATCCGGGCTACTGGTTCAGGACTTGTCCCATCAGACAGGTTCCTCACCATACTGGGGGTTGCTGCCTCCAAGGTTTCTCAGTGAAGGCTCTTGTCATCATTAATGTAGCCTGGAGGGTCAGGCAGAATTGTTAAGTGTGGATGTGACCACCAATTCTGGGTCTGCCCCCTACTTGGATTAGACTAGGTGTGCCGAGGAGGGGTGTGTCCTCGGCTCGGGTCTGAGAAGAGCTAAAACCCTTAGGCCGACCATCTGGGGAGACTGCCCTCCTCGGCTTGGGCCTTGGGCCAGCCTAAAGGTGGGTATGGTATTCTGGGCCCTCGAGCCCCCACAATAGCCCCTCAAAACCCTGCTGCACGTCTCCCCGGACGGGGAGGAGGGTTTCGTAAACCTCGGCCCCCATGTTCCGAAAGGCCTTCAGCCGGCTGGTGCTCCCTTGAGTGGCTGGATCGACCCTTAGGCTCTTCAATAGGTAGTTAGTTCCTCCACAGGAATAGGTCTTCGGACCGAGCAGCACCTTGGCTCTGTCGTAAATGGCTCCCCATAGGCTTGAGTCCCCATAGGCTTGAGTCCGTAGACCATGCAAGACCTAGGTACAGTTGCTGCCATAAGTACGAGTGGCCAGCTCCCCGTAGGCTTGAGTCCGAGGACCATGCAAGTCCTAGGTACAGTTGCTGCCATCGTTTCCAAGTGGCTAGCTCCCCATAGGCTTGAGTCCGTAGACCATGCAAGACCTAGGTACAATTGCTGCCTTAAGTACGAGTGGCCAGCTCCCCGTAGGCTTGAGTCCGAGGACCATGCAAGTCCTAGGTACAATTGCTGCCTTAAGTACGAGTGGCCAGCTCCCCGTAGGCTTGAGTCCGAGGACCATGCAAGTCCTAGGTACAGTTGCTGCCATCGTTTCCAAGTGGCTAGCTCCCCATAGGCTTGAGTTCGTAGACCATGCATGACCTAGGTACAATTGCTGCCTTAAGTACGAGTGGCCAGCTCCCCGTAGGCTTGAGTCCGAGGACCATGCAAGTCCTAGGTACAGTTGCTGCCATCGTTTCCAAGTGGCTAGCTCCCCATAGGCTTGAGTCCGTAGACCATGCAAGACCTAGGTACAATTGTTGCCTTAAGTACGAGTGGCCAGCTCCCCGTAGGCTTGAGTCCGAGGACCATGCAAGTCCTAGGTACAGTTGCTGCCATCGTTTCCAAGTGGGCCCCGAGCATGAGGACACAGTGTTCACCTCTTTGGGCAACTCAGTCTCACGTCGGGTAGAAGTCCCTCCCCCTAGCCCCTTGCAGGCTACTGGAGCAAGAGTCATTGTACCACTGCTGCACAGTTGCCTCCAATAGGAGTTTGTCCTCGGATCCGAGGACTTTGTCTTTGGTACGAGGACGTCCACGGGTTTTTTCCTGTGAACTGTTTTTCCTCGGGTCGGATTGTGACTTCGCACGTGGGGCTGATCTTGCTTCTGGTTCGCATTCCTCATCTTTCTGGTTTACGAGGCGTCGCTTGGCCTTCCGCGCTCCCTATTTGACGCTTCGGTGCCCGTAACGCGCCTCCATTAATGCCTTCGTGAATTAACACGCATCAGGCAGCTGGCAATCCCCTTAGAATTGGGTGGGAATTAATTCCCTTTGACAATTCTCCCTTCGAATTCCGCGCGGCTCAACTCCCGCTGGTCTTCGCCCTCCATAAAAGGCGTTCTGGGGGGGTGTTTCTCCTCATTCCATGAATTCTCCCCCACGAACAGACATATACACTTTCACATTCCTGAGCCCCTTTGATACCGCCACCAGGGTTGTGGCCGCAGTTAGGAGACCTAGATTTAAGGGCCGCCGTGGCCGCAGCCCCCACTGGGCTGCCGGCGCGGCAGAGTTTAGGCGTAACACTGGCAGGGCCTCGTATGGTGGCCAGGGGGGACATCATTAAAGTACCTAACGTCCCTCCGCAGAGCGCACCTCCGACGAAGGAGGCACGCGAACTCCCGTCACGGCTGGTGCCTGAGTATTGCTGTCTCCGACGGTCAGTGCTCGTGCAGTTTGGAGAGGGTCGAGGAAGCATCACGAGGGAAGGTGTTCCGGGGTCTCGGGGTCGGCTCCTCACTTTGTTCAAGCTTTGGTTTGAAGGTGAGCCAGCCCCCAGCCCCCCTTCCCGTGCTTTTACTGTCAAGTTCTCCCATTCTCTTGATGCCAATAAAAGCATGGGTTGACACTTCCCTCATTCCTGATATTAATTCTTTGCGGGCCTCTTGCCCGGCCAGTTCCAAGACCGGTCCGCCTGGGCCTCTGATTGTAGGATTAGTTGGTAGGATTTTTTGTAAGACACGCCTGTCTGAGCCTCTGATTGTATTTGTAACCTCTTTTTTTTTTTTTTTTTGAGATTGTAAAGATTATTGTATTTGTAATCTTCTTCTGAAATAATAAAGAATTTTTCTTTTACTTGCTGTTGAGTTTCCTCTTCGCACTGCAATTCTTCTCCTCTTCTCTTCTTCTTTCTTTCTCTTTTTTTTTTTTCTTTTTGCACCGCCAACTTCTGAGTAATAACTGCTTTAGAACGATCGCCGGTTGCGCCGGCCGGCGCACTAACCCTCCCCACAGACGGCGCCAATTGTAGGGGCTCCTTTTCGGAGGTGGGCCCCCGACAATGAATTTGTAGAGAGTGGGGCAAAGGGTTTGGCTCCGGCCGGCCCCTCGCCGGTCTTCCTTGAACTTTTCGTTTATTGCTCTTTGCTTGGGGTTGCTCCTCGGCTGGCGTCCGAGAAGGCCCCCCTTCACAAGGGGGGTTCTTTGCCTTATATACGCCCTTTAGCTCGATCCTGGCCTTACAGCTGTTGGCCATCCGGGCTACTGGTTCAGGACTTGTCCCATCAGACAGGTTCCTCACCATACTGGGGGTTGCTGCCTCCAAGGTTTCTCAGTGAAGGGTCTTGTCATCATTAATGTAGCTTGGAGGGTCAGGCAGAATTGTTAAGTGTGGATGTGACCACCTATTCTGGGTCTGCCCCCTACCTGGATTAGACTAGGTGTGCCGAGGAGGGGTGTGTCCTCGGCTCGGGTCTGAGAAGAGCTAAAACCCTTAGGCCGACCATCTGGGGAGACTGCCCTCCTCGGCTTGGGCCTTGGGCCAGCCTAAAGGTGGGCCAGGTATTCTAGGCCCTCGGGCCCCCACAAAGTCTATAAATGAATTTTCAATTCATGGTTCAGTTTTTTTATTAATAAATTTTGAAAGAGTTTTCTCCACATTTGTTTTGGTGGATTCCAAAATTTTTCTTGTGGGTTCAAGAGTCATCTTAAGGAGGATAAATTCTGTTTATTGTGACATTCTACTTGCGTGACAATTTTTATATTACATTCTTTAGCCCATGATAGATAAGATCCTGATTTTGTAGCTAAGCTTATTAACAACTTGATGTCAAAAGCAAATTATTGCAGATTTGAATGCCCTGGTTTCCAAGGAATGTAAATGATTTCCCTAGGCAACATTGTCTAGCCAAGCTTCCATGTTTTATTTCTTTTTCCCACATTTTGAATAAAGATAACCATTTTTCTAATACAAAAGCAAATTTAATCACATATGAGTGAGCCCGATGCCCGATTCTTTGATGTAGACTGTCATTCACAATTTAATTAAGTGGTTGACAATTTGACATGCTTATCATCTCGCTCTTAAATTCTCTCTTTCGTTACTTTCTTCTTGTCACTTCTGCATAGGTCCTCCACGAAGAAGGATTTCTACACCTCGAAAGAATTCTAGTAAGACAAATTTGGAAAGCAAGAGAGAGAAAGATATTAGTAGACATCATGGTCAATCTTTAAAATTCTGTAATCTTTGTCCAAACCTGAACTGGAAGCAGTTGTTTAATTAACGATCTCCCCCATCACATAGCTTTTTTCACCGACGACTTAACCAAGAATGATTGATCTTACTTTTAAATTGAATTTCACACCTCTTCTTACATATAGTAATATAGTAAACTCACTTCCAGTCAGAATGTGAGAGAAAATTGGCCTTTATCTCTTTCGAGCAAAAAAATTAGCATTTTACCTAATTTTTCAAACTAATTAGAGAAATGCTCTTATTTTGAAATTTGATTTTTTCAAAATCAAGTTTCAATGTCACTATAGGCTTTTAAAATTGAGTTTTAAATTGAAACTCGATTTTTAGAAAATCAAGTTTCAAAACAGAAACATTTTCCTAATTAGTTTGGGAAAATAGGCAAAATGCTGGATTTTTTTTAAAAAAAAAAATGACAAAAGCCCATTTTCTCCCAAAATTTGTCTCTTTTAATTGTCATATCCTCCTAAGTATAAGATGTCAATTATTAAGTAAGGCCAAGGCCTTGACCACTTGAGATTTAATAGTTTATTAAGTTCTAAATTAAACCGTTTCTTTTCCATTGCACTATCTCATTTTTCAAGCTAGCTAAAATCTCCTTCTCAAAAAAAAAAAAAAACAAAAAAGAGCTAGCTAAAATCTGACACATTCCTTGCCCGAATATTGATCTTATCGTTAATTTGAAAGGATATTCTCGATGATTTATGTCACAATTCACAAATGCCTTTTCTTTATATATCGCAGAGTAGTACGCTCTCAATAAAGACAAAGATAAAGGGCCACCCAGAAAAGATAAAATAGATATGGCAAAAAATATTAGAAGTTGGCTGTGTGGAAACAACTTGTATTGTATAATAATATGAATTGTTCCTTGTCTCAATCAAAACAAATGTTATTAAAAGCTCAAAAATGTGTTAAAAACACAAGAGCTGTTTAGACCCTCAAATTAAAAAAATACAGCTCGATTGATTTTATACTAATTTAATACTAAGTGCAGAATAGTGTAAATACAAGCGGATAAACAAACAAGCTACTCTAATCCATATTCATAACAACACAGCAGTAAAATGAAAGGAAAAAGAGTAGGGAAAAAGAATGTAAACACAAGATAATACGTTGACGTGTTATCGAAGAGGAAACTAAAGAACTCAATGAAAAACCCCTCTACCGCTCTCCAGGTGATAATTGATCCACTAGACAATCAGTTGGGATACATGAGTTAGTAAGAGACTCTTCAAGCCTAATCTACCCGATGTACCTAAGCCCTCCAAGCTCCTACTCCAACAAGACTTCTCGGAATCGTGTTTTGTCTAGTTTTTTGGATCCCGCAATACGCCCGATTGCATCCACCAAGCCTCACCGGCTTCTTTTGCCAAATCCCCAAAGATTCCCAAGCTCCAAAACACTCTCTACATTCTGAATAGGTGTGGGTTGTGTTTGGGTACAAATCTCTTCTCAAGGTATAACAATGGGAGAGGGAAGAAGAAAATACTACAATGATTTCTCATTAAGGATGAGTAGCTCTCTCTCTCTAAAAGATGGGTGTGTGTATTATAGAAAACTTATCTAGGGGTTTTCTCTCTGAATGACCTCATTTACATTTGTGGGTAATGAGGGTATATATAGTATGGGTGAAAGCTAAGAAAGTCACTCTTAAAAATTCTCAAAGCAGAATGTTTTGTGACTACCTCATGGGAAAGTCTTACCCGCGAGACACTCGCAAAAACGACAGTCTGGCATAACTCTTCAGTTTTCAGTCACGTGTTTCTCACATGCCCTTTTCACGGGAACCCTTCTTGCGAACTTCTCGCAAGCTAGTTATGAAATGCACTGATCTTCAATTAAGCTTGAGTCTTTACCAACTTAATACTAAACCCAATATAATAAAATCCCACAAAATATAAGGAACAAAATTAAAACAATTACAACACTTTTTGTTATGGAATAAAGCCAACATAAAAACATAGTTGTAAATCATAACTTTACAATCTCTCACTTTGACTATTCCGTTACAAAACACCCTATAACAGACTCTAGACTTAAACATAAGTTTGGGAACAATGACAAAACTCACTCACACATAAATCTAAAATCTATGATGAACTTGGAATAAGATACCTGTAACCTGAAACACTTGCACAAAACACATTAGACTCTCAAGGTAAATAAAGTGATAAAAGGACAAGTATAATGTAACAAGTAAAAAATGATCAAGTAAACATGATGTGAAACATGTGAGCAACTTGATCATACATTAAAACAGTCATATGGAAATGATCACATTGATCAAATAGCAAAGCAAATGATCATCCGAACATGCAATCAATAAATAACAATAACATAAGGATGAATGCATGTTCAACACATAAACATGGTATGATGAAAAGCACCTTAAAACAATGAGAAAACAAGCATAAAGTAAATCAAGGTTTTCTTAAAAAAAATGTCTTCTCCTCCTTAGCATATGCATCTCCCCTATGACTTTCTCCTCCTACAAATGTGCATGAGTTAGAATTTCTCCCCCTAAGAATGTGCACATGAGTTATATAGAAATGACAATACACAGTATACTCTCCCTTTTTTTGTCACAAATAGACAAATCAAACAAGAGGAAGGAGGGAAAGAAAAGAAGATATGAACAGGGGTAAAAGATGATGCATAAGGGGTGTAAGATGAATGGGAAAATGAAGCTCAAACATAAGACAAAAAACCAAAAAAAAAAAAATGCTACAAAGCATAAAGTAAACTTGACATGCTACCGATGATAGAACAAAGTATAGACCAAGGCATGACATAGACACAATATCATGTTATATGTGCTAAAAGGTCTAAAAAGACTTAACTAGTATGATTAAATGTAACAACATGTCAAGTGAACAAGTGTGTGTAGCAAAGGTGCATCTAGTGTGCATCTAATGTGCATGTGAGATGCATAACCAATGCCTAAATAAGCACTCAAGGGGAAAAGTGTATAAAACACATAACTAATGATCAAAACATGATAAACATGAATAATTATGGCGATCTCCAAAATTTGGTACTCATCGGAGTCCAAAACAACGAGAATATGTCATTTAGGCATTTTATCAAACACTTAGAGTGCACACACTACACATGTATGTTAAAAAATGCATGAACATATGAAAATCTTGCTTAAATATATGTTATTTTTACCATAAGGGGCCAACATTCAAAACAAATCATCATTTAAAACAAGACCTAATCAAAAAGATTGACAAAAAATAAATTTTCCAACTCCCATTTGAGAAAATCCCAACTATGAACATAAAACCCCAAAAAACATAATCTCAAGATCAAAATCAATGAAATGAATTAAAGATTACCTTAGAGATGTTAATGGAATGAAAAACACTTAAATTTAGTTGGGTTTTGATGTAGAAACATGAAAATAGGGGTTTGGAAGAGGATGAGAGATGTTTAAAACAAGAGACCCACAAAAAGCTCTTTAAAAAGCTGATCTGGAAATTTTCGTGGGTAAGTCTTACTCGCGAAACAGTCACGAAACTTTCTGTCCAAAGTTGAAAAACTTGAGATTTGGATCAATTAACTCACAGTTAAGCTTACACATGAAATGAGTCACGAAAACACCTAGAAAACATGTTTTTCACACAAAAATAACTTGAAAATTTTTGAAAAAGATGGGTGATACAAATCACTTCAAAAAAAAAAAAAAAAAACAAAACAAAAAGAACAAAAATCTTTTTGGTTTGATCCACGTATGGTTGAGTACACACACATCACATTTGAACATGTACAATCACACAAATGAAATAAGCATTCATTGAACATTAAACTTGTGTGTTGTATGTGTGGATCAAGTATGGAATAGTCCTTAGTCTAGAATGAAGTTTCAATAATTAATTCAATCAAGTCATACACAACTAGTACTATGTCAAGTAGTCTATTTCAATTATAGAAATAAATATATATGACTTCCCATAAAAAAATGATTACAAAACTTAGAAGTTTTTCATTTGGCTTTTACATAAATCATAACATATGATCCCTTTTTTGGATAAAACGTCTCTTTTTGAGATCGATACTTAAAATTTTTAATATTTCAACATTAAGAGTTAGCCTTTGGCATTTTTTAGCACTATATATTTTAAAACAAAAGTCGCTTTCCCTTTTTTCTAGTCAAATACTAGTATGTGCGACAAACTTTTGCAGCTCATTATCTCTTTTTATTTGGAGATTTACATGTGGTAAGTTTTATTGCAAAAACATAAAAGTAAAGTGGAAAGATATATAGGCACAAGTCTATACAAGTATCAAGACCAACAAGACTATTGACCAATTATTCATGACAAGTTTGAAGATATATTTACAACAATTACACATAATTTTCAAGATTTCTCCCACAAAGATATATGTGCATACATAACAAGTTAAGTCCGTAAATGCACTACGCTATTAGTATGAAGGTACTAGGTCAAACTCACATGTGAAATGTGCTCATACATATACGATCAAACTTTTTTAATTTTTCACTTTTTATGTGGTTTTGAATTTTTACTTATACAAAACAAAAGCAATAAAAGTAAGATAAAATGCAAAAATAACAAAAATAATGCATATAAACAGATGCATGATGCACAAATACATGACAATGAAATATCTAATACATGAAGGGTCCTACAAAGATCTTAGATCAAAGACAAAAAGAGCATAAGTTCAACCATAGAAACCCTTCCTCATCTAAACAGAATGATTGTTTGGAATGATTGTCTCATGAGAATTAAGATGAGGTTTGGAAGAATGAGAACTGGAGATGCACATAGACAAGGAGTTAAGAGCATTAAACACTTTCTTTATCAACATGCTATTTTCACTCAAATCTGGTTTACCCTACACATCACAACTTCCAAAAAACTCAAGTTTCTTTTTCCTTTTTATTCTTTTAAGAGCTTGAAACTTAGAGTAATGAGGTCTTAGATGACCAAAGGCACCACAATGGTGACAAACAATGTGTTTAGGTCCACTAGGTTTTTTGGAAAGGGATCTAGCAACATGATTTTGTTCTCTCTTCAACTTGGAGCGTTGAGGTCTTATATGACCGATCACACCGCAATGGTGGCAAGTTGGAACAAACTTAGACCCATCCAAAACCTTAGGCTGAGGCCTAAACAGAGGCTTAGGCTTAAAAGCCTTTTGGGTAGAACACACAATAAACACAAAATCAAGTACCACAACATGATTGCAACAAATATTTTCATCATTTTTAATAGTAGGTTCAACAATCAAACACTTGGCATGCATCTTAAGAGATTCATTTTCACATTTTAGTTCATCAACAAGTTTGTTAGACAAAACAAGTTTAGCATCCAAGTCCATATTTTAACATTCAAACTCTTTCAGCTTTTCAAGAGAATTTTCAGCAAGTTTCTTATATTTTTCAACCAATTTGCTGGATTCATTGGGCTTAGCAATCAAATCATCATTTTTACAAAATAACTTGTTCAAATTCTTTTGAAACTTCTTAGCATTTTTCTTCAAGAGTTTGTCAACAACACCCATAGATTCAAATAACATGTCATCATAATTATGAGGATTAACACTCATAGAGACATTTTCAAACACATGGCATGTTACACTCACAAACATCCATAGAAGCATACAAAATACTATCCATGGCAAAACACACACGGGGTCAAGGATTACACTTAGGTAATGAAATCAAAACAAGTGTACCCACTCTGATACCAATTGAAAGCTTGAAAATGTGTTGAAAACACACGAGCTGTTTAGACCCCCAAATTAAAAAAATACGACTCGATTGATTTTACACTAACTTAATACTAAGTGAAGAATAGTGTAAATGCGAGTGGATAAACAAACAAGTTACTCTAATCCATATTCATAACAACACAGTAGTAAAATGAAAGGAAAAAGAGTAGCGAAGAAGAATGCAAATACAAAATAACACGCCGATGTGTTATTGAAGAGGAAACCGAAGAACTCGACGGAAAACCTCTCCGCCACCCTCCAAGCAGTAATCAATCCACTAGACAATCAGTTGGGATACATGAGTTAGTAAGAGACCCTCCAAGCCTAATCTACCCGATGTGCTTAAGCCCTCCAAGCTCCTACTTTAACAAGGTTTCTCAGAACCGTGTCTTGTCTAGTTTTTCGGATCCCGCAATATACCTGATTGCATTCACCAAGCCTCACCGGCCTCTTTTGGCAAATCCCCAAAGTTTCCCAAGTTTCAAAACACTCTCTACACTCTGAATATGTGTGGGTTGTGTTTGGGTACAAATCTCCTCTCAAGGTATGATAATGAAAGAGGGAAGGAGAAGAGGCTATAATGATTTCTCACTAAAGATGAGTAGCTTTCTCTCTAAAAGATGAGTGTATGTGTTGTAGAAAACCTATCTAGAGTTTTTCTCTCTGAATGACCTCCTTTACATTTGTGGATAATGAGGGTATATATAGTATGGGTGAAGGGTAAAAAAGTCATTTTAAGAAATCCTCTAGGCAGAATGTTTCGCCATTACCTCGCGGGAAGGCCTTACCCACGAGACACTCACGAAAATGACAGCCTGGCACGACTCTTCAGCTCCTAGTCATGTGCTTCTCACATGCCCTTTTCGCAAAAACTCTTCTCACCAACTTCTCGTGAGCTAGTTGCGAAATGCACTGATCTTCAATTAAGTTTGAGTCTTCACCAACTTAATACTAAACCCAATACAATAAAATCTAACAAAATATAAGGAACAAAATTAAAACAATTACAATACTTTTTGTCATGGAATAAAGCCAATATAAAAACATAGCTATAAATCACAACTTTACAATTATCTTCGTAAAAATGTTTAAAAAATTCAAAAGAATACTTTCAAGAACAATAGTACGGCAAGAAATTTGATTAAGGCGTAAAACTGAATTTAATATTCAGAAGATAGGATGCTCAATATTTGATCAGCAACACACATACGATCAATCATACATACTGTTGTTGTGCTAAGTGTCTTGAATCTTAAGTGAGTTTCAATTAGTTTAATTGGCAAAGTTTATTGTCATCAAATAAGGAATTTGGATTTGAATCAAGCCTAATCCAAAAACAAATTAATGTCTTAATCTAATGGTAAAAAGTAATTATCAGAGAGCATACACAATAGATTTCAAATCTATCGTATATAAATAAAATATAATAATAATAATAATAATTGTTAGGACATATATGTTTTAACTTGTTTAAGAACATATGTCACTTATTTATGTAAATTGGCTAATCCTTTGACAAAATGCACTCTACTTGTAATTGGGCAGTTCTAGGTGTTTTCAATACTTCAAGAAACAATGTTTCAAGGTCAAGTGTTGAAGTCATCAAATCTGTCCAAGAAAAAGCAAGCTGAAGTGCAAAGTTTTTAAAGCTCGACACCTCTCGACAGCTACCTCGACACCTGCTATTTGTCGAGATTTAAAAAGTCAGATTTCCAATCTGATTTTCTTGGGATCCGTGAATATATTTTTGGACCTTCTTTTCTTCTAACCCTAAACATATAAAAGGATTATTTTAAGAGCCGTCTAGGGTGACACAAGTTGCATTATCATTGAGCAATCTCTGTTCAAGCAAACTGTGATCAACAGACGAAGTTCTTGACCTAGTTCATCTTCCATCAAGAAGTTACTGTGTATTTGCACCATAGGGTTTTGTAACCAAGCATCTTCCTGCTATTCATCATAAAGGATGAACTGAAGAACTTTACAGCTAACCATTCTTCCTCAGTTGGTGTTCTGAAGTCGCGTACTTGGATCCGCGCATTGGTTAGTCACGTACTTGGGAGCCGTGCATCAAAGGTGGAGACTGTCACTACAGATCAAGTCCAATTGGGTATTGGGGTAAGGGTTCAACTGTAGGTTGGTAAGGTACTTGGGATTCCTTTACTTGTAACCGCTTGATTTGATAATAGTGGAGTTTCGGGAGTGGTGACCTAAAAATCACCCGGTGGGGTTTTTATCGTTAGGGTTTTCCCTATTCGTAAACAAATCACCGTGTTATTTAAATTCCGCTGCATATTTAGTTTTTTGGTGATTTGTTTGTGCTTCCATAAAATTGCATGATTAATTAATTAATTAATTACTTGGCTAAATTAATTAATTAGGGTTAATCACAAGGGGTCATTCACATTGTGACCAAACAAGTGGTATCAGAGCAGGCACACTCTGATTAGGATTTAATCTTTGCTGTGTTGATCCATTGACCCCTGTTGTCATGGCTATAACTGGTTTGCAAAGATCCTTGTTTTCAAATACATCTTGTTTTTCTAATCACTATTTGTTTGAGTGTCTCAGAAAACGCAAGTCTAAAAGTTATTTGAATTCCTTTACAATGAATAATGGAAAGGATCTCAGTTTGAATAAAAGGAAGCTAGACTGTCTTAGAGTAAAAATGTGCAAAGGAGGTCACCTGAGAAGAGTAAGAGTTAAAGGCCTAGCTCATCAAAGGCAGTTGAGTGAAAGAACCATTCCCTCTGATCTGTCATCCAAGCATGAAGTATGTTTCATGATGAAGTCTGCCTTCAAAGTAATGGATACATGTCTATGGTATCTTGACAGTGGTTGCTCAAGACATATGACTGGTGACCGATCTCTCTTCAAGATCTTTGAGCCAAAAAGGGGTGGCAATGTGACTTTTGGTGATGGAAGCAAGTCACAAATTAAGGGGAAAGGAATCATATCTTTACCAGGACTGCCAGACATCGCAAATGTTCTGTATGTAGAAGGTCTAAAGGTTAACCTATTGAGCATAAGTCAGATATGTGATCAAGACTTCATGGTGCTGTTCTCAAAGGGAAAATGTCTTGTCATGAATGAGTCTGGAAAGAAGCTTATTAGTGGGGTTTGCACTCTAAACAACTGCTATGGATTGGTTCCTGATGCCGATGTAGTGTGCAATAGCATTCGTTTGCCAAATGAAGAACTATGGCATCAACGAATGGGACATGCTAGTTACAAGCATCTATCCATTGTATCTAAGCATGAATCTGTCTTGGGAATACCAAAGCTTAGCAGAATGAACAATGTAGTGTGTGGATCATGTCAACTTGGGAAACAGACAAAAGTTAAGCATCCGAGCACTCAGACTTCAGCTACTTCCAGACCATTGGAGCTTTTACACTTAGATCTTATGGGTTCAACCAGAACCGAGTCTCTTGGTGGAAAAAGGTACATCATGGTTATGGTAAACGACTTCACTAGATACACTTGGGTCATCTTACTCCGATCCAAGTCTGATGCTCCTGAGCACATTGAGGCTTTGTGCACAAGACTGCAGAATGAAAGGAGCTTAAAGATTGATAGAATTCGAAGTGACCATGGTAAAGAATTTGAAAACTCATACATGGAGTCTTTCTGCACAAGATCAGGTATATCTCAAGAGTTCTCTGCTCCTATTACTCCTCAGCAAAATGGTGTGGTAGAAAGAAAGAACAGAGTTATTCAAGAGATGGCCAGAGCCATGTTGCATAACAAAAATGTGGCTCGAAACTTATGGGGAGAAGCCGTAAACACTGCCTGTCATACGATTAATAGGGTGTACTTCAGACCCGGTACCAAAAAGACTCCCTATGAGTTGTGGAAAGGAAGAAAGCCAAATGTGAAGTATTTCAGAATATTTGGAAGCACTTGCTTCATCTTTAAGGATAGAGAGAATGTGGAAAAATTTGACTCTCAAAGTGATGAAGGCATATTTCTGGGATAATCATCCACAAGCAAGGCTTATCGGGTATTCAACAAAAGAACTCTGAAAGTAATGGAAACAATAATGTGGTTATTGATGAGTCTTCAGATTTCGGCACTGAGAAAGGCATTGAGGAACTCTCTAAAGAAATTCTTCCTCTTGAGCCTAATGAAGTTCAAGACATTGTTGAATCAGAACCTGTGTCTCCAAGTACTCCTAGTATTGTGGAAAACTCTACAGATGCTCCTACTTCATCAGATTCTGTGTCTCATGAAGAAAAAGGACCCTCTTCTAGAATCAAATTAAATCATCCTCCTGAAGATATTGTGGGAAACATGAATGAACTCACACTAAGGAAACGTACAGTTAACAAATGTGTTGCTAACTTTGTGTCTTATTCCTGTTATTTGTCACAGGTTGAACCCAAGAAAGTTGAGGAAGCACTACAAGATGAAAGTTGGGTAGAAGCAATGCATGATGAACTACTGCAGTTTCAGAGGAATGATGTTTGGACTCTAGTACCTAGACCAGAAGGTGAGCACATCATTGGTACAAAGTGGATATTCCGCAACAAGACTGATGAAGAAGGCAATGTGATTCGCAACAAGGCCCGTCTTGTAGCTCAAGGATACTCGCAAATGGAGGGAGTAGACTATGATGAAACATTTGCCCCAGTTGCCCGAATGGAGTCAATCAGAATTCTGCTTGCCCTAGCATGTCAGCTGAATTTCAAACTCTATCAGATGGATGTAAAGACTGCCTTCTTGAATGGGTTACTCAAAGAGGATGTCTATGTGGCTCAACCAAAAGGATTCATTGATCCACACTTCTCGGATCATGTGCTATACCTTAAAAAGGCACTTTATGGGTTGAAGCAAGCTCCAAGAGCGTGGTATGATAGACTCACACAATATCTGGTGTCACATGGGTTCACAAGAGGAAAGGCTGATCAAACTCTCTTCATCAAAAGGGAAGACGACGAGTTGATAGTTGCTCAAGTCTATGTTGATGATATCATCTTTGGGTCGACTAAGGATGAATTTGCTCATGACTTCTCAAAACTCATGCAAGCCGAGTTCAAGATGAACATGATTGGAGAACTGACTCACTTCCTAGGATTACAGATTCGTCAACAAGATTCAGGTATATTTCTTTCTCAATCTAAATATGCTAAAAATCTTGTGAAAAAGTTTGGTTTGGAATCTGCTAGTTCTGTTAGAGCCCCTATGAGCTCTAATGTGAAACTCACTGTAGACTTGTTAGGTAAGAGTGTTGACCCCTCTCTTTATAGAGGTATGATAGGTAGTCTTCTTTACCTCACTGCCAGTAGACCTGACATTAGTTACAGTGTTGGAGTGTGTGCTAGATATCAAGCTAATCCCAAGGAATCCCACATGACCGCTTTAAAAAGAATCATAAAGTACGTCAATACCACTGCTGAGTTTGGTGTGTGGTATAGCAAGGACACTAATGGTGTCTTAGCTGGGTACTCTGATGCTGATTGGGCTGGTAATGCTGATGATAGAAAGAGTACTTCGGGGGGTTGTTTTTATATGGGTAACAATCTTGTCTCTTAGATGAGCAAAAAGTAGAACTCCATCTCATTATCCACTGCGGAAGCTGAATACATTGCTGCTGGTAGTTGTTGCATGCAACTCCTCTGAATGCAAAAACTCCTTCATGATTATGGTATTAGTCAAGAGCATCTCACTATCTATTGTGACAATACCAGTGCCATTAATCTCTCTAAGAACCCGGTTCAACATTCTCGAACCAAACACATAGAGATTCGACATCACTTCATTAGGGAGCTTGTCGAAAATGGTACTCTCACTCTTGAATTTATTCACACTGATGATCAGAAGGCTGGCCTGTTTACCAAACCTCTTGATAGCAAACATTTTGAGTTTCTTCGTCAAAACATTGGTGTCATCTCCATGGATTGATCTCCTTCTCTTGCCCCTCTTCGTCATGCATATGCATCTAGTTTTTACATTATTTTGTTTCAACATGTTTTGTGTGTTTACTTTCAGTTTTGTTTATTTTGTTTTTGATTTATATTGAGAAAAAAAAATCAGAAAAATACAAAAACAGTGTATGTTTTGTGTACTTTGGTACTTGTGTACTTTGGTACTTGTGTACCTTGGATGGCCAATGAAACAAAGTTTTCTAAACTTTGTATCTCTTGTAGCTTAGATGAGCATCTCTATGCACAACTAAACAAGTGAGCTTTGTGGCTCTTGTTTGTGATGAGTAAGATTAGGTTATCTCTTAAAACTTAACACTCATATCACTCTTTTTGACGGGTAGGACTAGAAAATCCTAAGAGAAAGGAATAAATAACCATCTCACCACTGTTGCCCGCCAATCATAATATGACACTTGTATGCTTCGGCATAGCAAAAGTGTAGTGTCAAAGACATTCGTATGCTTCGGCATAGTAAACGTGTGATGTCAAATGCTTAACATCTTGGGTATTTCTTTTCTCTCTTTTATATACCCATGTATGATATGCTAAAATAAAAGAAAACATGCAAAGAAAATAAAAAGCAAAAAGATTAAAAATGCTTTAAATATGGTTGCAAGCGTGTATTCTAGGAGATGTGAGAGTTATAGGATGTACCTCGAAGGTGATAGTCCTCATCAAACAGTTATGATTGTGTGTGAGTTAAAAGTTATTTTCTCATATCTCAGATCGTCATAACATCTATACACATATGCAATCTTGCGATGTTTTTCACACACAACACGCAATATTCCTTACTATTTTTGATACATGTGCAAGAACAATGTGATTTGGCCATCACAAAGGTTTTACATGTGCTAATGTATGCTCACTAAACTGTCATAACTTGTTTTTGAAATATAAAATTGGTTAGACTTATCTAGTGTGTGTGTGTGTGTTTTGCATGATCCTTGTGCTTATTTTCTTGTTTGAGAGATGTTTTTAAGAGGTTTAAATGTTGAGTGGATCTTTGGTTGAGATGTGTGTTGGATTGCATTTTGTCTATGTTTTTCCCTTCTCGAAAACTGTTTTTTTCTGCTATCTCAACACCTACCTCGATACCTTCTCGATATCTAGTCATCTGTCGAGCTTCTCAAGTTGTTTCTTATTGCAATCTCGACACCTCTCCGACACCTGATGGATCGATCGAGAAAGTCTCTGTCCCTTCGATAGATTCTCGACACCTGATGGATCGATTGAGATTCACTTATGCTATTTGAATCTTCTTTCTCGACACCTGTCTCGATACCTTGTGGATCGATCGAGATTTCTTCTGTCTCCTTGATATCTTCTCGACACCTTCGCGATCGATCGAGCTTCTCGTATCTGGATCTCTCCTTGCATCTCGATACCTCTCGATACCTTCAGCTGTTGACGACAAATTCCTCGATACCTTTCTCGACAGCATCCTCGATACCTCTCGACACCTCAGCTGTCGAGATTTACTGAGGTGCCTTTTTAAGGATCAGTCGCGATTTTTCTTCATTTTCACTCGATCTCTCTCGATCTCTCCGTGTCTGTTCCTCTCCCTTTCACTCTCCTTTGACTCAAATCCTTCAACCCTCTTGGATCTTGATCATTTCTTGCTCAAATCACTTGGTAAGATCTCTATTCTCTTCATTTTTCATGCATTGCATGTTTGAAAACCTAGTTTTTGGGATTTTTCATAAAAATTTGGGGTTTTTCAAAATTGTTGAGTTTTTCTTGATATTTTGGGTTGGAGTTACACTTAAATGTTGTTAAAATGTCATACATTGCATTTCATGTGCATTATAATGATATTTATATGCATTTAGATGTGTGCTATATGCTGTGTGCTGATAGGATTGGATTGGGCTGAGCCCATGATGATATTTGTGTTTTGCATATCACATGATCATGCATTCCCATGCATACGTACTTGTTATTCAAAATATTTGTCATTTTTGGACTGTTTTGGGAATTTTCTGAGTGTCTCTCTCTCTCTTTCTCTCATTCTTTTACGTTAGTAGTGTCTATGGCACCCAAACGTAAATCCACTCCTGCTCGGAACCCTCTGCGTTCTGGAGCTTCTACTTCTTCAGATACTACTCCCTTTAACATTCGGTTTCGTGATGGAGATGCCCATAAGGCATTTTCGGAGAACTTTTCTAAACGAGGTGTTCATTCGGAACGCCAAGTTATTCTGGCGGACTTCGCCGATACTGACCTTCCCTCTGTCATTAACAGTAGGGGATAGGGGTCACTATGTGACATCCCAGTCACTTGCCTTCTCGTGCTGATACAGGAGTTCTACTCCAACATGCACGGGATTGATCTTTTAGTACCTCACTTTGTCACTCGCGTTCGAGGTATGCGCATTCCTGTCACACCGCAACTTGTTGCGGATGTGCTTAGGGTACCTAGGATAGAGTTTCCAGATTACCCCTCTTGTGAGCGTTTGAGGACTGTGTCCTAGGATACCTAGGATAGATGAGCTCATTTCTGCTTTTTGTAAGCACCCTTCTGATTGGGGTGAGCATTAGTTCACATCATGTAGGCCTTTTGCTAAAGGTCCTAGATTCATTAACATGGTGATGACTTTTGTTGTCCATCCTCTTTCTCACTATAACTCTATCACAGAGCCTCGTGCTCGATTTTTGCTTTCTTTGCTTGAGCATCTTACCATAGACTTCCCTTCTCACTTCATCCGGTCTATCATAGAGGTCTATCTTGATTTGGCGTCCCGTGATAAGCTCATCTTTCCTTCTGCTATCACGCGGATTCTATGCCATTTTTCCGTTCCCTTTCCTGTGTCCGACCACTTCACACACATATCTGCCATAGATGCCGCTACCGTAAAACGTAGTGAGGCGCAGTTCAGGTCGAGACAGCCAGGTGCCACTCCTCCCTCCCGTTCAGCGCCATCCAGATCTGCTCCATCTACATCTGCTCCTTCTTCCTCTTCGAGCGATGTATCCCTTGGTGATATTATGGCGCAGCTGCAGCGCATGGACACTCGTCTTGATACACTCTCTACTGAGTTGTATCAGGTGAATGTTCGTGTGGGTCGTATTGCACGACGGCAGGCGATCATGGGTGGATTTGCTCCAGAGGCTACTCCTTCACCATTTACTCCAGCAGCGTCAGATTCTGAGGATGATGAGGATGATGATGATGATGATGATGGGGATGCTAGCTCTGCTGATGAGATGTCTACATGACACTTTACCCTTTGTCACTCGTGACAAAAATGGGGAGTAGTTTTGGGCTATGAGAGTAGTTATCTTAGGGGGAGAGTTAGTATAGATTTTTTTTTGATAGGGGGAGTGTGGACATTTTTGATAAGGGGAATGTTGTTTTTTTGAGGGATGTAGTGAGGCTATATGTATTTTTTCTTATCTCTTAGATACATTGGTCTTGTATATGAGTTCCTTTGACCATTTTTACATACATTGTACTTATCTTTTCTCTTATATATGTGATGTATGTTTCTTTCACCCTCTCTCTTCATGTGTTGTTTCTTTTCTATCTTTATACACATGTTCTTTATACACATGTTCTTTATACTTGTATGCAATCTATTTATTTCTATTTCACACAAGATGCCTTGATGAGTTTTGTTTAAAGTGTTTTAGAAATACAAGTTGTCAAAGTCTACTTGCCATAAACTCTCTTCTTGCAAAGTTTTTCAAGAGTTTGTGTTAGGATAGATTTTATTGTATTCAATAAGTGAATATGAGTTGAGTGATTTATGATTTCTCTCATATGCTCATTTGTTTGTTATGGTTTTGTCACCGATTGCCAAAGGGGGAGATTGTTAGGACATATATGTTTTAACTTATTTAAGAACATATGTCAGTTATTTATGTAAATTGGCTAATCTTTTGACAAAACGCACTCTACTTGTAATTGGGTAGTTCTAGGTGTTTTTAATACTTCAAGAAACAATGTTTTAAGGTCAAGTGTTGAAGTCATCAAATCTGTCCAAGAAAAAGCAAGCTGAAGTGCAAAGTTTTTAAAGCTCGACACCTCTCGACAGCTACCTCGACACCTGCTATCTGTCGAGATTTAAAAAGTCAGATTTCCAATATGATTTTCTTGGGATCCGTGAATATGTTTTTGGGCCTTCTTTTCTTCTAACCCTAAACATATAAAAGGATTATTTTAAGAGCCGTCTAGGGTGACACAAGTTGCATTATCATTGAGCAATCTCTGTTCAAGCAAATTGTGATCAACAGACGAAGTTCTTGACCTAGTTCATCTTCCATCAAGAAGTTGCTGTGTATTTGCACCATAGGGTTTTGTAACCAAGCATCTTCCTGCTATTCATCATAAAGGATGAACTGAAGAACTTTGCAGCCAACCATTCTTCCTCAGTTGGTGTTCTGAAGTCGCGTATTTGGATCCGTGCATTGGTTAGTCACGTACTTGGGAGCCGTGCATCAAAGGTGGAGACTGTCACTACAGATCAAGTCCAATTGGGTATTGGGGTAAGGGTTCAACTGTAGGTTGGTAAGGTACTTGGGATTCCTTTACTTGTAACCGCTTGATTTGATAATAGTGGAGTTTCGGGAGTGGTGACCTGAAAATCACCTGGTGGGGTTTTTGCCATTAGGGTTTTCCCCATTCGTAAACAAATCACTGTGTTATTTAAATTCTGCTGCATATTTAGTTTTTTGGTGATTTGTTTGTGCTTCCATAAAATTGCATGATTAATTGATTAATTAATTATTTGGCTAAATTAATTAATTAAGGTTAATCACAAGGGGTCATTCACATTGTGACCAAACAATAATAATAATAAAAAGTGTCTTAAATCCCACCCTAGTTTATCCCTTACCCATAAGTTGGGGATTGCATTACATGGGATCAAGGGATTGATTTGAATAGATGGTTACAAGAATTAGCCTGATTTAATTGGATTTAGCTCAGGTTTATTGTCTTTGCAATATACAGAGAATAATATTAAACATTCATAGTAGAAAACATTATGGAACATAATATCTATCAAAGTATCAATTACTACTACTATTAATAGTATTAAATAATATAACCAAGAGTATGATAGCTCATGTGGTACTTCTTAGTTTTTCCAATAAAAAAACGTTTAGAGTTCAAATTTCCCTACTTCCAACTCTTAAATTATGAGAATTATTTTTTTGAACAATATACTAGTATTAAAATCCCCAAATAACATTCAATTTATTATATATAACGTAGGCTTTTCTAATACTAGGTTAAGGATGAGAGAGAGGAGGTAAATTTTATGGAAAACCTAGCTAGAATATTGTAATATTGTTCATATCATGAATATTTTTGTAATTTAAATGCACAATTAGACTAGGCTTAATTTGCTAATACCCATAATTCAAACCCATCCTAATTTAAACCAAATCAAGTTTTAAGTTCATTTGGAATCAAATTAGTGCCAAATTGTATTAGAAAATGAGTAAATCTTAGACACCGTTCCTTAGGTAAATTAAAGTGGGATCCTCAATTAAAATCAAACACATAGTTATATTAACGAAAAAGCACGATGGACATGAGACTCAGGACGACTCGCATACAGCTTCGTCTCATGGAGAGAGGACGTTCTCATATGAACCAGAAGGTTCATACCATAGTGATCGGGGCCATGAGCTAGAGAGTCTGTGCAGGTAGGTTAAGGAGTTGGAGTTGGAGGCATGGCTAAGGCGCCAAAGGAGGACTCCTGAGAGATCGTGCCACGACTAGGACTCAAAAAGTAGTCATAATGAGAGGTCGTCTCACCAAAGCCACTTTCGGCAGTCAAGGGAAAGGTTGAATGAGTCTAGAGATAGAGATTCATTATTGCCAAGAAGAGAAAGGGAAAGGCGTCGAAATGCCACCATGGACGCCATAAGCTGAGCACTTAGAAGGATAGCTTGATCACCTTTTTTTGAAGAGATAAAGCATACTAAGATGTTGACGCATGTCACTCATACGCCGTTTACTTGTTACGACGAAAAGACAGACCCGGCAAAGCATGTAAGTCACTACACCTAACTTATGGCTCTTTATTCTAGGAACGATGGGCTCTTATGCAAGGTATTCCCTTCTAGCCTCAGTCCCACGGCAATAAGATGGTCCAATGGTTTGAGGAAGGGTTCCATTCACAACTTTAGGGAGTTAATCTAGGCGTTAGAGGCTCGCTTTGTGACATGTAGTCGAGTCCCCCTGCCCATTGACACCCTACTATCCATGAAGATAGGGAATAGGGAGACTCTCTGATCCTACACGGACTGATACTGGGAATTTTATAATGAGATCGAGGGAGGTAATGAGCAGGTGGCTGTGACCTTTAAATTGGGGCTTCCTTATGAGTCTGAGTTGAGGGGCTCCCTGACTATGAAGCCTCTTAAGAACATGCATCAACTAATGAGGCGGATAGAGGAACATAAAAGGCTGGAAGATGACAGATTGCAGAGTAAAGGGAAGGCCCTAGCTACATCTCAGTACCATAGGGAGCAACGAGCTGGGGGCTTTCAGCATAGGCCCAAAAGAGATACAAGGGGGGCAAAACCCTGTAAGTCGATCAGAAGGAGTAAATGCAGCATTCAAAGAGCCTATACACAAAATCTTGGAGAAGATCAAGCATGAGCCTTATTTTTGCTAGCCAAGTAAGATGGGCGGAGATCTGACCAGAAGAAACCAAAATCTATACTATACCTATCATCGAGATAAGGGACATACCACTGAGTAGTGCACAACATTCAAGGACTACTTGGAGCAGTTAGTCAAGGCAGGGCATTTAAGGGAGTATATGTTCGACCAAGGAGAGGGTACCACAATGCAAGCATCAAGAAGCCAAGGGAGGACAATACCACCTCCTCTCGGCATTATCGAAGTTATACACACTGCATCCCTTGGAGTTAGCTCTAGTTGACGAAGAGGGATACTCAGCATTACCCCTCAGTAGGAACTAGAGGAAGTGGAACACCCTAGGAAGAAGCCCTGGTTAGCCAAAGAAAAGATAGCCTTCGACGATGATGATCTTGAGGGAACCACCCAACCATATGATGACGCACTAGTTATGACCCTTAGGATTGGGTGATTCCTTATCAAAAGAGTTAAGATTGACTAGGGGAGTGGGGTTGATATAATGTACCCGGATTTATATAAGGGTTTAGGTTTGAAAGTTGAGGATCTCACAAAATATGATACTCCGGTACTGGGATTTGATAGAAAAATGGTAATGCCAGAGGGGCAAATCAGGCTCCCTATTGCAATAGAGGGAAAATAAGTAATTGTGAATTTCATAGTGGTGAACGCATTCTTGCTATACACAAAAATCTTGGCATGACCATGGATCCTTGTCATAGGAGCTATACCGTCCACATTACATGTGAAGGTGAAGTTCCTTACCAAGCAAGGAATTGTAATAGTGAGAGGTGTGATAAAAAAGTAGCCCAGCAGTGTTTGGTGGCCGCAATCAACTATGAGATTAAGTAGAAGGAGTAGGCAAAGTCGGACCCATTATAGCAATCATAGTGCCCACAGGAATTTGGTGGGGTTAACAGTGCTGAGGAATTGATTGAGGTCTATATATTGCCTTATGAGGATAGACATTTTCGGATAGGGAAGAGCCTTCCAACTGAGGACTGTGTGAAAGTAATATTATCACTGGTCCAGAATTTGGATATTTTTGCATGGAGTCCATGTGAGGTGCCCAATGTAGACCTAGAGTTCATAGTGCACAAATTAAACGTGAACCCTTTGTTCCCCCCTAAAAAGCAAAAGCTGAGACGATTTGCCAAGTCTCACGTAGAGGCCGTGAAGGAGAAAGTGGAAAAACTGAAGTAGGCTGGGGCTATAAAAGAAGTGTTCTTCCAAGACTAGTTGGCCAATACTGTGGTAGTAAAGAAGAAGAATGGGAAGTGGAGGGTCTGTGTTGACTTTATGGACCTCAACAGAGCATGCCCTAAGGACCATTTTCCTATCCCAAAGATAAAATAGTTAGTGGACCCCATATATGGTCATCCGAGGATGAGCGTTCTGGACGCCTTCCAAGGATATCACCAAATTTCTATGGCTCCTGAAGATCAAGAGAAAACATCTTTCATCTGATCTTTTGAAGGTAATTGCTACTATACAGTCATGCCCTTTGGTTTGAAGAATGTTGGAGCAACTTATTAGCAGATAGTTACTCAGATGTTCAGATAGCAAAATGGTAAGATTGTGGAGGTGTATAATGATGACATGGTATTCAAGAGTAAGAAGCCCGAGAACCTAGCCAAGGTATTCAAGATATTAAGGCACCACAAGTTGCACCTTAACGCTACTAAATGTGCATTCGGAATGAGGTCTAGGAATTTTCTCGGTTATATGAAAACATGTAGAAGAATTGAGGTCAACCTCGACTAAATCAGGGCAATACAATAGCTTAGTTCACTGAGTAACTCGAAGGAGATGTAGAAGCTCACGGGGATGATAACAGCCCTAAACTGATTTGTATTTAAATCAGCTGATAGATGTAAGCCGTTCTTTCATTTGCTTAGGAAGTGGAAAGGGTCCCAGTGGACCGAAAAATGTGATGATGCCTTCCAGAGTTTGAAACTTTACCTGGCTCGCACTTCTATCCTATCCAGCCTGGAACCTAGTGAAGACTTATACATGTACCTAGCAATGTCCGAGCATGCAGTAAGTGTGGTATTGATAAGAGTCCAAGACAGAGTACAGAGGCTAGTATATTATGTTAACAAGACTCTGTTAGATTCAAAGGCCCATTATTTGCCTTTGGAAAAGATGGCACTGGCCCTGGTACATGCTACAAGGAAGCTACTACACTACTTCCAGGCCCATACAGTGTACGTTATAACTTAGCATCCCCTACAAGTTTTGTTGAGAATGTCAGATTTCATGGGGAGGATAGCTAAGTGGGGTACAAGGCTGAGATTTTTTGATGTTAGGTACAAGCCAGGAAATGCTATCAAGGGACAGGTGCTGGCAGATTTTGTAGCGGAGTTCATTCCACTAGTCGATGATGCACATAGGGTCTGCTAGGTCTCAATTCGACCTCAGAAAGTGTATGTGGACGGGGCGTCCAATGCTCACAGAGCTGGGATAGGTATAGTGTTGGAGTCTCCAAAGGGTATAAAGTTGGAACACTCGCTCAAGTTGGGTTTCTAGGCCTCAAACAATGAAGCTGGGTATAAAGCACTGGTCGCCGGACTCCGAGTAGCTAGGAAGCTGGGAGCTATGGAGTTGGAGATTTATTCAGATTCACGGTTGGTGATGAACCAAGTTGAGGGAAATTTTGAGGCAAGGGATTCGAGAATGGTGGATTACCTGAAGCTAGTGTATTCGTTGTGAGCATGTTTTGGTTCAGTGAAGGTATCCCAGGTTTTTAGGGGGCAGTACAGTTATGCAGATTCCTTGGCCACCCTAGCTTCATTCTTGGGAAATTACATACCCCGAATAATCTTTGTGGAGTTATTGGAGTATCCGAGCATAAATTATCAGTGTTGTGTAGCTGCGACTTCAACTGCCTCCCCAAGTTGGATGTACTCCATTATCTCATTCATCTCAGATGGAGCACTCCCCATTGAGCAGAAGAAAGTCGAGAAGGTACGAAGGAAATCAGCCAGGTTTTGGTTGTCGACGGAAAAGAGGTTGTACCGACTATCCTTTGGGGGGCCCATATCTATTGTGTATGCACCTGGAAGCTGTGAAATGGCTTTTTACTGAGTTGTACAAGGGGGTTTGTGGGAGCAACACTGGTGGTTGGTCTTTGGCTCATTGTGCAATGACACAGGGTTTTTGGTGGCTGAACATGCAGAGAGATGTCGCGGAGTATGTTACAAAATGTGAGCAATGTCAAAGGCATGCACCAAACATCCATTAACCCGAAGGAAATCTTAATCTAATCTCTAGTCTATGGCCCTTCGCCCAGTAAGGGCTAGATATTGTAGGCCCATTCCCTTGAGCCTCTAGGAATAGAAGGTTTGTGATAGTGGCAACCGATTACTTCACCAAGTAGGTAGAAGCCAAGGCTTTAGCAAACATCCGAGATGTTGACGTAAAGAATTTTGTTTGGAAGAACATTGTCACTCAGTTCAGAGTACCAAAGGCCTTAATCTCAATTAACAAACTTCAATTCAATAGCAAGGTGTTCAATAAGTATTGCAGTGACCTCGGGATTAAAAACAGATATTCATCTCCAACATTTCCTCAAAGTAATGGTCAGGTCGAGGCTACGAACAAGGCCATTGTTAACAGATTGAATAAGAGATTAAAGTGTGCCAAGGGGAAATGGGCCAAAGAGTTACCCAACTTGTTGTAGGCCTACCAAACCACACCTAGAAGATCCATATGTGAAACCCTTTTCTCCCTGACTTTTGGGATAGAAGTGGTGATACTCATGGAAGTTGGCTTGTCAAGCATGAGGATTGTAGGTTTTTCCCTGATCACAAATGATATGACCATGACCAAACAGCTAGATCTCTTGGAAGAGAACAAAGAGATAGCGTCTATTCGGTTGGCAGACTACAAGGAGAAGTTATCTAGGGGGTAAAATAGAAACGTGAGGCTGAGAGAATTCATTGTAGGAGACCTTGTCTTGCAAAGGGTGTTAGGAAGTATGAAGGACCCGAGTTTGGAAAAACTAGCTCCAAACTAGAAATGCCCGTACCGAGTGATTGCCATTAAGGGGATAAAGATCAACCTCGGCACCCTCTTATCCTCTATATCCCCTTTTGGACAGTACTCAATATTTACGTCTTGAGGGATATTATACCAAGCCTTAAAGGTCTCTATAGCAATGTCAGTGTTGATTATGTGGGCAAACCCAATTTTAAATGAAAGCTAAGGAGTGAGAAAGTTAGGGGTTAGGAGACTTACAAAGGAAGAGATGTTCTCAGAGGGGAGAGTACTCTCGGAAGGAAGAAAGCTTGGGACTTGAGGCCTCGAAAATGAAATTTGAGTGAAAAATGGAATAGAGAAAGTAAATCAGAGGCAACGAAGACGCTATTTATAGAGGGAGGGTAATTAATGCTTTAGGCACCAAAATCACCAATCGCCCCGCCCTTTAAGCTATGCGCACCTCTGTAACTGAATGATCAGACAATCCTGACTACAAATCTAGACAACTGGCTTAATGCGTGTAAGAAGGGCAGGTTGTCAAATCTAACACATTTATTGCTTGATGTTTTGCATCCCCAAGAGCCAATGATTACATCAGGCATGATCTCCCATATGCCAAGGAAGTTGGACCACGATCCTACTCCCACAATCTAGAAATGGAATCGTGGGGGGCTATTGTATGTACTGAGAATGTCGACCCATCCCCGAGCTTCAGGCTCGTACTTTCGATAGTGTAGCCTATTCAGCCCGTTAGGCTGAACTTATCAAGCTAAGAGATGCCTAGCCGAGCATTCAGAACGAGTACTTACGATTTTGCTGTAGATTGAAGGTAATGCCTTGGGGAAATTTGTCCGACGAGCATTAATCGATGTCTGGTACAAGTTTCAATGAGGTCAAGTTAGTAGCAAGTGGTGGGTCCTATTTGGTCAGGAATATAGGGAAAAGGGACCCACTAACGTGGGAAAAAAAACCCTGATAGGCCACAAACTAAATGACCCCTTGTGATTAAACCAATTAATTAATTAGCAAAGTTATTAATTAATCAATTTAACATGCAAATATCTGGAAGCACAAACAAATCACCAAAAACTAAATATGCAGCGGAAATTGAAAGACACGGTGATTTGTTTACGAATGGGGAAAACCTTTGCGGCAAAAACCCCATCGGGTGATTTTTAGGTTACTACTCCCGAAACTCCACTATTATCAAATCAAGCGGTTATAAGTAAAGGAATCCCAAGTAACTTACCAACCTATAGTTGAACTCTTATCCCAATACCCAATTGGACTTGATCTGTAGTGACAGTTCCCCCTTTCGATGCACGGCTTCCAAGTACGTGACTAACCAATGTGCGGATCCCAGTACGCGACTTCAAACACCAACTTAGAAGGAGAGGTTGGCTGCAAAGTTCTTCAGTTCATCCTACACAATGAAGATCAAGAAGATGCTTGGTTACAAAACCCTTTAGTGCAAATACACAGCAATTTCTTCAGAGAAGATGAACTAGGTCAAGAACTTCGTCTTTGATCATAAATTGCTTGAACATAGTTTGCTTAATGCTTATGCAACTTGTGTACAATTTGACGGCTCTTAAAACAATCATTTTATATGTTTAGGGTTTGGAGAAAAGAAGGCTCAAAAGCATATTCACGGATCCCAAGAAATCAGATCAGAAAATCTGATTTTATAAATCTCGACAGATAGCAGGTGTCGAGGAGCTATTGAGCAGGTGTCAAGCTTTAATGATTTTGTACTTCAGCTTGTTTTTCTTGGACAGACTTGATGACTTCAACACTTGATCTTGAAACCTTGTTCCTTGAAGTATTAAAAACACCTGGAACTACCCAATTACAAGTAGAGTGCGTTTTGTCAAAGAATGAGCCAATTTACATAAATAAGTGACGTATGTTCTTAATAAGTGAAAACACATATATCCTAACAAACCCCTTCATCATGACAACGCCATTAAGGAAAGACTATAAATAGGGAAGGAGGGGCAAAATGGGGGGCGGGGGGGTTAGAAAATTTTGGGAAGTATAAAATGAGAGTAGTGAGAAACTCAGGGAGAAAGGAATCTTGCATGGATTCTAGGGTAGACGCTTGGCTGTCTAGTGGTCATCTCAATTGAGCAAAGAACTAGGGGGTTTGGTGTAAAAGAAATGTTAATTCTCTTAGATACTTGAAGAAATACCTCTTGGATCTCCCATTGTGGGATACACCCAACCTAAAGTACAAGTAAATTGGAGGCCAGGGCCTAAAAGCCCAAGGTTGTTGGGCAAGGACCACCACAATAGTAATAGAAGTCTTTCATGTGTGTGAGTGCATTTATAGATTGGACATTTTCGTTGTTGTCAATTTTTTTTCCCTTGATTTGCAATATTGTGACATTTAAGTGTGTTGCAATGAGTATACTATTGCTAATCACATGTGTGTATATATATACATGATCTGTTTTTATATCATATTGAGGGATCTAATGGATCATGTTTTAATGATGTTGTAAGGTCAGAGAATGAGAGTGATCATATTTGATTATTAAAGGTAATATTGCAAACGCTGCATTTGAATTAAATTTTCGTTTTCCTTTTAAATATGTTTTTTTTTTTTTTTATATTAATATTTGCTTGATTTAATGTTTACATAATTTTATTTTCATAGTTGATCGGGCTAATGAAATTTGAGGGTATTTGTTGAGGAAGAGGATAATAATTTGTGATATTTGTCCAAAGTCCATAAAGATTTGGTTTCCTAGATTAATTTATAATTAGTTTTAGTCATAATTCACCAAATAAATTGATTGGTTAGAAATCTAAAAAATTAAGGCGTAAATGTACTTTTAGTCTTTACATTTTGGCTTTTTTCCATTTTGATCTTTACATTTTAATTTTACCACTTTTAGTCCTTAAACCAATTAACGCATGTTATTTTCGTCCTTTCCGTCGGTCAACTGACAAAAATATCTGAGGTGGCTGACGAAGGAATTAAAATGTTATAAAAAATGCCACATCACCCATGACACATCAGCATATAAATTTAAAAAATTAATTTATTAATTTTAACTAAATAAAAAAAATTAAAAACATAATTTGTAAGGTTGAAATTTATCAACCATCTTGTTGGCTTTATTCTGTGCCAATTTGCTTGTAATTTAAGCATTTAGTAACCCTGTATTTAGGTGGGATTCATGTAAGGGTAATGTGTGAAGAGAGTGTGAAGAAAAACTCAAGTATGTGCAAGAAGCAGAGTTTCGTGGCTAGGACTCGCGGCTGACTCGCGACTGACAAGCCGCCAAATGCAGGCACGTGAGAAGCACACAGAGAAGCTAAAGGGTCGTGCCAGTTGTCGCATTACAGGACAAAAGTCCCAGGCTGGCCAGGCCATTACTTTGCGACTTGAACTCGCGACTTGGACAAGCCGCGAGGCCAAGCCGCTAATCAGCCCTATTTGGCAAAAACTGACTCTTCGTATTCCAAACACACATCACTATATATAGACCCTTATACCCACTAAATTGAGAGAGCTTTTAGAGAAAATTTTGTGAGAGAAATCCTAAAGAAAAAAAATATTGCCTTATCCCCAATCTTTATCTTAGAGACTTTACAAATTCCTCTTCTCTCTTCCTCTCCATTGTTACATTCTTGAGAGGCATTTAGCCAAATTCTTATCTCACCACACCTACGTCTGTGATAAGGTTCATTTGGTGCTAAGGGAAGCAGTTTGGAAGGAACTAATATACATTGGTTGATGCTATGGTATAGTAGTGGAATCCGGAAAGCTAAAGAAGAAATAGGTTCGGCGTAATCTCGTTAGAGCAAGAAACTTGGAGGGCTTAGGTACTTTGGTAGATTAGGCTTGGAGGGTCTTCTGCTGTTTATGTATCTCAACTACATTCTTTAGTGGATTATTTACCGCTTGGAGGGCGGCGGAGAGATTTTACGTTGAGAACTTCTGTTTCCTCTTTGATAACACATCGTGTGTTGTCCGTGTGTTTGCATCTTCCTTCTCTTTATCCTTGCCTTATATTTACTATTGTGGATGTGTTTATATTTGACTTAGATTGTTTATCAATTCTGTTATAAGCTTGTTATCATATTCCGTACATTAACTGTTTGATATAAAGCTTGAATTGGTATTTTTATAATTTAGGTTCTAAACGTTCAAGGGTGTTTTATACATATTTTGAACTTTCAATTGGTATCAGAGCGGGTACACTTGTTGTGGTTTAAATACCTAAGTGTGATCCTTGACCCCTTAGTTTATTTGCCATGGATTGTGCTCTGTATGCTTCTTTGTATGATTTGGTTGATGATAAATGTAGCATGTCACGTGTTTGTGAAATACCTCTATGAGTGTGAATCCTCATGATTGTGATGCCATGTTACATGAACCTTTGAATGTTGTTGATATTACAAATGACAAACTCTTGAAGAAAAAGGCTAAAAAGTTTCAAAAGAATTTGAGCAAGTTATTTTGTGAAAATGATGATTTAATTGCTAAGCTCAATGAATCCAACAAATTGGTTGAGAAATATAAGAAACTTACTGAAAATTCTCTTGAAAAGTTGAAAGAGTTTGAATGTGGAATTGGATGCTAAACTTGTTTGATCTAACAAACTTATTGATGAGCTAAAATGTGAAAATGAATCTCTTAAAATGCATGCCAAGTGTTTGATTGCTAAACCTATTGTTAAAAGGGATGATATTATTTGTTGCAATCATGTTGTGGTACCCGATTTTATACCTATTGTGTGTTCTACCCCAAAGGACAAATCGGTGTACATTCCTCTATATAAAAGAAATCAAAAGGTGGATAGAAAGGTTGTTAAGTTAAAACCTCTGTTTAGGTCTCAACCTAAGGCTTTGGATGGATCTAAATTTGTTCCAACTTGCCACCATTGTGGTGTGATTGGTCATGTAAGACCTCAATGTTATAAGTTGAAGAGAGAACAAAACTATGTTGCTAGATCCCTTCCCAAAAAGCTTAGTGGATCTAAACACATTGTTTGTCACCATTGTAGTGCCTTTGGTCATCTAAGACCTCAATGCTCTAAGTTTCATGCTTCTAAAAGAATCAAAAGAAAAAAGAAACTTGAGCTTCTTGGAAGTTGTGCTAAAAAAGGTAAACCAGTTTTGAGTGAAAATAGCACGTTGTTAAAGAAAATGTTTAATGCTCTTAACTCCTTGACTATATGCATCTTCGGTTTTCATTCTTCCAACTCTCGTCTTACTTCTCTTGAGACACTCATTCCAAACAATCGTTCTGTTTGGATGAGAAAGGGTTCTTATGATTGAACTTTTACTCTTTTGGTCATTGATCTAATTCTTTTGATCTTTGTAGAGCACTTCATGCATTAGATGCCATATCTTCATGCATTTGTGCATCTTGCATTTTTTTGCATTATTTTGTTTTTGATCTTACTTTTATGCTTCAGTTTTGTGTGAGTAAAAAAAATTCAAAACCACATAAAAAGTGAAAAATTTTAAAAGTTTGATCGTATATGTTTAAACACATATCACATGTGAGTTTTTCCTTGTACCTTTGTATTTATGGCTTTGTGCATTTACGAGCTTAGCTTGTTCTTTATGCACTTATATCTTCGTGGAAAAAATCTTGACAACTTTGTGTGATTGTTGTAAATTGATCTTCAAGCTTGTCATGAATTATTAGTCAATAGTCTTGTTGGTTTTAAGACATACATAGACTTGTGCCTATATAACTTTCCACTCTTTATTTTGTTGTTTTTGCTTAAAGAGCTCACCAAATGTAAATCTCAAAATGAAAAGAGATATAGAGCTGCAAAAACCTGTCGCACATACTAGTATTTGACCAAGAAAAAGGGAAAGCAACCAAAATAATATGTATGATGCCCAAAAAGCCAAAGGCTTGTTCATCAAATTGAAATATAAAAAATTTCAGGCATCGATCTCAAAATAAATGTAAAGATAAAAAATGATCAAATGTTATGAATTGTAAAGAAGCCAAATGAAAAGTTTCAAAGATATGTACTCATTTTCTTGTGGGAGGTCATATATGTTCATTTCTATAATTGAGATAGACCACTTGACTTAGTACTAGTTGTGTATGACTTGATTGAATTGATCATTGAAGTTTCACTCTAGATTATGGACTATTCCACACTTGATACACACACACAACACACATGCCTAATGTTCAATGAATGCCTTATTCATTTGTTTAATTGTACTTGTTTAAATGTGATGTGTGTGTGCTCAACTTTATATGGATCAATTCAAAAATATTTTTAATCATTTTATATGTTTTTTGAAGTAATTTTTATCACTCTTTGTGTTCATGTTTAGTGCTTACATTGTTTTTCGAATATTTAAATATGTTTTGTGTTGAAAAACAGATGTCAAAGTTTTTCGCGACTCACTTGTGACTTGCCAATCGCCAACCCCAGTCGCGAGTTTCATCCAGAAGCTTTGGCGACTCACTCACGACTCGTAAAATTTTCGCGATTGAACTTCGCGACTTGCCTAATCGTGAAACGCCTAAAAACAGCTTTTTAAAGGGCTTTTCGTGGGAAACCTATTTTAAACCTCTCCCATCCTCTGTTAAACCCCTCTTTCACTATTTTTACATCAAAACTCAATCAATTTAAATGGTTTTTCATTCCATTAACATCTCTAAAGTAATTATGAACTCTTTTCATTAATTTTTATCCTTAGACTATGTTTTGGAGAGTTTTGTGCTCTTGGTGGAGATTTTCATCATAAGGGTTAGGAAAATTTATTTTTTGGTCAAATTTTTGTATGGGTTTGGTTTCTTTTAATGATTTTCTTTGGATGTTGGCCCCTTGTGGCAAAAAGAACATGTATTAAGGGTGGTTTTCATGATATTCATGCATTGTTTCACTTTGTTCTTCATGGTGTGCATGCTAGGTGCTTGATAAAATGCTTCTTAGGCATTTTCTCACTTGTTTGGACTCCAATGAGTATCAAAATTTGGGGTTTCTTATATTTCCTCATTAGGAACATGTTTGGTTCATTGGTTGTGTATTTAACACACCTTACCTCACATGTGCATTTTTCATGCATTGGTCATGCATTGCACATAGCCACCTCTTGCACACACCTTGCTACCCTTGTCATGCATTGGTTCATACATTGTTTTTTCATCCTAGCAAGTCATGTTTACCTTATGCTTTGTAGCATTTTGTTTCGTCTTAGGTTTGAGCTTCTTTTTCTCGTTCTTCTTTGCACCCCTCATGTATCATTGCACCTCTCATGCATCATTATCATGATTCATACCTTCATCTCTTGCCCTTATTTCTTCTTGACCCTTTGTCTATTCCTGACAAAAATGGGGAAAGTATACTCTAGGGAGTACACCGGAGAGTTTTTATTATTTCTTTATGACCCTTGTGCACATTCTTAAGGGGAGAAATTCTATTTCTCATGCACATTTGTAGGGGGAGAGATATTCCATAGGGGAGATGCATGTACCAAGGGGGAGAAGACATTGAGCTAATAAGAAAACTTTGTTTTGGTGTTTGGTGTATGATCAAATTGCTCACATGTTTCACATCATGTTTACTTGATCGCAATTTACTTGTTACATTATACTTATCCGTTTATTACTTGCTTTACCTTTAGGGTTTAATATGTTTTGTGCAAGTGTTTTAGGTTACAGGTTACAGGTATATTTGTTTTAAGTTCATCACAGCACCTATGATTCATGATAGGGGGAGTGATATGATAAGGGAAGTATTGTTTACTGTTTGTATCTGCTACCTTTGTAGGTTTTAAGGTTTTTGTTTATGCTTGTACCCATGTTGCTTTTGTAAGTTTTAAGGGTTTTGTTTTTATGCACACTTGTAGGCCTTTATGGTTTGTGCCATGCTTTATACAGTCTTTGTGCTTTGTTAAATCAGTACTTTTAACCTAATGCTATGCATTCTTTTTTAAGTACTGTCACTCTTGTGTCTGTGTAGGATTTTTCCTAGATGCACATACTTCATGTACTGTGCATTGGTTGAGTGTTGGTCATTCAAGTGATTTGTCTTGTGTTTGTCATCTTGAATGTCCGGATGTTCATTCCAAGTGTGAATGAGCATTGTGATCACTTGGTTATTGTGATTGCATGTTTTGGTCTTGCTATGGGTTTTTGCTTTACTCCATTGTGCTTGATCGTATTGTGCTTGTTCTATTTGTTTTACAAGTTTTCTGCATACAATGAACTTATTGTGTTGTTGTATTTCAGGAATTACTTGTTCTTATGGTTCTAAAGCTTCACATATTCTAGAGTTAGGTGTGAGTGAGTTTTCCAACTATTCCTAACTCACGCGTTAAGTCTAGAGTTTGTTTTAGGGTTTTGTCACAGAATAGCCAAAGGGGGAGATTGTAAGGTTGAAATTTTTCAACCATCTTGTTGGCTTTATTCCGTACCAATTTGCTTGTAATTTAAACACTTAGTAACCCTGTATTTAGGTGGGATTCATGTAAGGGTAGTGTGTGAAGAGAGTGTAAAGAAAAGCTCAAGTATGTGCAAGAAGCAGAGTTTCGCGACTAGGACTCGCGGCAGACTCGCGACTGGCAAGCCGTCAAATGCAGGCACGTGAGAAGCACACAAGAAAGCTGAAGGGTTGCGCCAGCTGTCGCACTATAGGACAAAAGTCCTAGGCTGGCCAGGCCGTTACTTCGCGACTTGAACTCGCGACTTGGACAAGCCGCCAATCAGCCCTATTTGACAAAAATTGACTCTTCGTATTCCAAACACACACCACTATATATAGACCCTTATACCCACTAAATTGAGAGAGCTTCTAGAAAGAATTTTGTGAGAGAAACCCTAAAAAAAAACAAGATTGTCTCATCCTCAATCTTTACCTTAGAGACTCTACAAATTCCTCTTCTCTCTTCCTCTGCATTGTTACATTCTTGAGAGGCCTTTAGCCAAATCCTTATCTCACCACACCCACGTCTGTGAGAAGGTTCATTTGGTACTAAGAGAAGTAGCTTGGAAGGAACCAATATACATTGGTTGATGCTATAGTATAGTAGCAGAATCCGGGAAGCTAAAGAAGAAATAGGTTCGGTGTAACTTCGTTGGAGTAAGAAGCTTGGAGGGCTTAGGTACTTGGGTAGATTAGGCTTGGAGGGTCTTCTGCTATTCATGTATCCCAACTATATTCTTTAGTAGATTATTTATCGCTTGGAGGGCGGTGGAGAGGTTTTACGTTGAAGACTTCGGTTTCCTCTTCAATAACACATCGTGTGTTATTTGTGTGTTTGCATCTTCCTTCTCTTTATTTTTGCCTTATATTTACTGCTGTGGATGTGTTTATATTTGGCTTAGATTGTTTATCAATTCTGTTATAAGCTTGTTATCATATTCCGCACATTAACTGTTTGATATAAAGCTTGAATTGGTATTTTCATAATTTGGGGTCTAAACGTTCAAGGGTATTTTATACACATTTTGAACTTTCTTAATTAAAAACCAAAATTCACATGAATTAAGATCTAAAAGTTTCTTGAACAAGATCACCAACCCAAAAATTTAAAAACCCAAAAAATTAACATAAGATCCAAACCTAAACACTATTTTCAAACCGGCCACACATTTTCATCTCAAACTCAAACTCTATTCTCTCATCTCAAACTCAAACTACACGGCCACACACTATTCTCTCATCTCAAAATCTCTCTTTTCATCTCAAACTCTCTCTCCTCTCATGGCTCATACCCGAGCTCTCTCTCCTCTCATGGTTGATCCATCTCATAGCTGAAGACCTAAGGCCGAGGACCCACAGAGAAAAGCTTTAACATTAAGACCAGCTCAATGTAAACACACATAAATAAATATTGATACACACACAGATCTAATCTGAGTAAAGAAATGTAAAGTAGAATCAAATCGAAGAAAAAGAGGTTGAAAACGAAAGAGAGCGAGGGATCTAGAAGAATCGGACCTGCATATTGCACTTGACGAGATCGAGAGGAGTGACGAACATGTGAGTGAGACCACAATTGAGAATACTGCCGGTGGTACAGGTGGCGTAGAAGGCCAACGAGTACATCTTGATCTTGCCAGGCTCGCTCGGCGCCGAAACCAACGGTAAGCAAATCTGCTTATCCCTCTTCTGGGTTTTGATCATGGAGGCTTTAGTGCTTTGTGAGCAGCATGGATTGGAGAAAATGATGGGCAACACAACATCTCCCCCTTGTGTGTGTTGTGAAACTCAGATCGGTGGTGGTGGCTGTGGTTTCCTTCCTCACCATTCACTGCCACCAACCACCATCAAGGTAGCCTCCTTGATCTCTCTCTCTCTATCTCTTCTTTTCTTGGACTCACCCACTCGGTGCCTCTTTCTTTGATCCGTGATGGTGTGGGGGGTTTGGGTTGTTCAATGGTTCAAAATATGTTTGAGTTGTGGTTTAAATTTGATTGTAGGATTTGGTGGTGATGGATCTGGTAGTGGTGGTGCTGGAGGTCATTCAGGTTTGGTGCTAGTGGATATGAGTTAGTGTGGCGGATTGTAGTGGTGGTCATTGGGTTTGATGGTTTAGGTTTTGATTTTTGTGGAAGAACACAACACCCATTTTTTATTTAATTTACAATTGATTTTTGGTGGAAGAATATATACAAATTTTGGAATAGAAATTTTTTGAGTACTGTTCTTGTTATTTGGGTTTGTGTTCTTATGATCTAGGTTCATGTTATTGTGTTCCTATGAACTGGGTTCATCTTCTTGTTTATTTTTATTCAAAACTGATGTATTTTTATGTTTTAAATTTTGTTTTTATGTTTTTTAATTTTGTTAAAATTAATATATATATATATATATATATATATATTTTTAAAAAAAAAAAAAAAATTAGATGCTGACATAGATGCTGACATGGTATTTATTATTATTATTATTATTTTGCCACGTCAATGTTTAGCATGCCACCCTAGATATTTTCGTCGTTGACTGACAGAAAAGACGAAAATAACATGCGTTAATTAGTTTAGGGACTAAAAGTGGTAAAATTAAAATATAGAGACAAAAATAGAAAAAAGCCAAAATGTAGGAACTAAAAGTGCAATTACGCCAAAAATTAATTAGAAAAATACAATATAAAATATGTTTAAAAAAATATTTACATTAAATATATAGATGTTGCATGAATATTGCATTTTGATGTGAAATGGTGAATTTTCCATAACGTATGTGGGTTGGGAATGATGTATGTATGGTGGGAAAGTACAAAAAATAAAAACAAGAAAATTTGTGGGGTTTATTGTTTGGTTTGTTAACGGCCTGTCTTGGGGATTCACAAAAATGTCTCAGTTTTGTTTTTTCGTTTTTCTTTTTTTGATTAAGTGGTATGTCTCAGTTGAGTAGAATAAATAGTTGTGTTAGGCTGAATTTTGCATTTGATAATCTATTTGGGATTCATAATTATGAAAATTAGGATTTCTGATGAAGTTTTTAATGTTTCATAATTTGGAAGTGACAAATGAGATGATTTGTTGGTGATAAGGTAGTTAAGAAGCTTCTGGAATGAGAAATCTACCTTTTTGAAATGTAATTAATCCTATTATGTTTTGATTCAAGGTTTTATTATATATAGTTTTTTTTTTTGTTTGATACAAAGATAGAAATTCTACTATATCCTAATCTAAGTGTATATGTGTGTGAAGTTTTCTTCTGAAGACTTGAGTTTCGGCCTTTGTCTCTCACACCCCTCAAGTACTTATACTTGTAGAATGACTATCGTACCATCAATGTGCAGTGGTTATATATAGTTGAATATACTAGCACTATGAAAGCAATAGTGGGCATTGAATTGGGAGGTGAGGTTTTTTCCAAGTACTTCCCACTGTAATATTCAAACTTGGATCTTCATCCCCCAAACTATTTGAGGGTAATTGTAGAACTCAATTAATATTGTACTATTTCCTTTAAAAAAAAAAAAAATTAATACTGTACTAAAATGGTAAGAAACAATAATAGATGCTCATGCTGTGAGCTATAATTTTGCTTATCTGAAACTATTGTCTCTAACAATAGTCCTTTCTAAGAAATCCAAACACTCTATTTCAAAGTCTGTCACAGAAGCATAAAAATATGCTCATAATTTTTCCAACATCCGACCGTTGAGTTGGTGCAAACCTAGCATATCCATTAAAATTTCTCATAAGTCAGAATTATATTTCGTGGTGCAGTCTCACATTAATTATACAAAGACCTTTACTAATTGATCAAGGACCGGTCACAGATTTGGCCCAGCATATGATTAATGGGTAAGAATTAATACATGTTTATAATTTTAAAGTTAAGAAAAAAAGAGGGGGTGTGGGGGGTGTTGGGAGGGAGAGAAAAATCAAATCTGGAGGTTTTTGGGCCTAACAGGCCCATAGCAAGACGCAGTCTATACCAAAGGGCCTTTGGGACCATTTAAGGCCCACCTTCTCGGGCTCTCCATGATAAATATCTTGACCCAAATTGGGTGTTGGCCCGAGCTCAATGGTTGATTGCAGCTCCATCCTTCTCGAATGACCCACCTACTATAACAAATTAATTCTTCACTGAATATTCTTTAACAATTGGTTGCATTATCCAATTGCTTTTGCTGTTACTACAATATCCTTGAAATAAAATGGTTACATTTATAAAAAAAAAAAAAAAAAAATGATAGATATAACAAAATGGTTACACATTGAGATTGAGTTTTCTCCTTTTGCTCTGTCTGTTGTTGAGAAATGTTTTCCCGGGTTTCTATTTTTGAAGGTTTTAACTTGAACATTACAATTTTTCGTTTTATTTGCTTTACATGATAAGTTCCATTAAGGATTTTTTATTTTTATTTTTATTTTTATTTTAATCTTTTGAAGGCTGAGCTCTAGTTATTTCCTGTTTATGAATCCCGTATAGAAAAGGTTTCAAGGCGGAAAATAATTGAATCGAATCTTATACAAGGATCTAATATGTGGCATTAGTAAAATGTGAATATGTGATGAATACTCTGTTGTGTGTTGATAACAATTACTTTTTGTTGGTGTGGGTGTGTTTTGAACATTATGACTTTTATTGTAAGTTTCACATTGGTTTGGAATGAGTTAGTTCTTGTATATCTAAGTCATTTAAAACTAAAATTGATATATTAAGATATGGGGTCTAGAGTGGACTTAGGTCATTGTAGACATCGCATTTGAGCTAGGGGTTTGGTCTCTCGCAGTCTTATTTATGCACATGTGCCTTGCACTTTTTTATTTTACGCATTTATTTTTTCTCTATTTTCCAAGTCATTTGAACTTATAAGAGCTGTTTGTAATTGTTGGAATAGCCTGTTGGAAGTTAGCTTCCTTTGTTAACTAGTTTATTATTCCATCATAGAACAAGATTTAGGTACAGTACTTAGGTTAGGTGCTGTTCCTTAGGTTTTCCTTTTAAAATTTTGCCATGTGAATTTTTTCTCATAAGATGGAAGTGTATTTTTTGGTTAAGTAGACACATGGCTGAATTTTAAAAGGGAAACTTAAAGAACAACATTTAAGCTATTGTATCTAAGTTTTGTCCTTCCATTATATTATTAACACTCTTTATCTCGATTAGAATAATAGCACTGTTCTTTTGTTCTCTTGAAATTGTTCTTCCTCTCCCACACATTTTCTCTTTTGCGATTGGTAATTTTTGCTTAATCAATCTTAAGAAAAGACATTATTTGAAGGTTCTTCTTAAACTTGGAAGTGCATTTAATATAAATTAAAGGTTGATGCTATAGTTTGATCCTGACAGGTTTTTCGATCAAGAGAATTAGTTGCACCGAGTTTTACTCCAGGTTATTGAGTTATGTGGAGTCTAGTTTGTAACTCGACCCGACTTAGAAGCGTTACAGTTTTAAATGGGAGATTTTTTGAGACTTAGTCCATAGAGCGAAGACTTAATCCATGGACATAAGAACATTGTTGAATCAAGTAAAATTTTTGCTGTGTGATTGCTTTTCTTTGCACATTTTTCTCTCTATTTTTTGCTTCTCACAGATCTAGGAAAAAGTTAAATTCCTAACATGGGTGACACAAATCAACTTTTAAAGACAACGCATTTATGTTATTTTATAGCACTATGAGATCGTTCTTAAACACTTCTTTATTTTTTGTTCTTGTTAGGTTAATGATTTAGGATTAAATGTTTAGAATTTCAACTTGTATGTGTTGGCAAACTAAGAACAAAAACATGTCTAGGATAGGTGTTAAACATTGCTTAAAGTTGTATAGGTCAAAACTCAAGAATGTACAAGCTGCAGGAAAAAGAAATAATTTTTTATGAAGCTCGACCAATTGAGAATCACAAAAAATAATTTCTACAGAATTTTTAAACAAGCCCAAGCTCGTGAAAATGTTTAGGATTTTAGTCTAACACTCCTATGTATAAATGGAAAACCCTAGCCATGTTTTAAAAACTCTTGGAAGACTTGTGAGTTACTCCTGTGAGATTTGAGAAGTTCTATACCTTCTAACTCTACAAACATCTACCGGAACAAGATCTACAATCAAGTGCTTGTGGAATCTAGTTGTTGCATAGGTCAACAAGTCATGATTTAAAACATTTGAGTGGGATCTCAAAGTCACAAGCGTGGGTGCTTGTGAGTTACAAATCCAAGAAAGAAGAAGTCCGTGGATTCGAAACTTGCATGTGGTTATGTCAGTAAATTACTACTGGAGGTAACAATAAATTTAGGGTTAAATCTTTTGTAAAAACTTCAATTTTCTATTAGTGGATTTGTTTTACCTTAAGAATAGTTAGGTTAAATTCTTTCCAGATTTTTACCTTGAAATTGTTGATTTCATTGATTTTCCTGAGTTATCATATCGTAATGTTATTTATTTTCCACTACTTTGCATAATATGATTTACTTTATTTAACCTATATCTAAATAATTAACCTAAGTTAATATTTGGCTAATATATTAAGTTAAACAATATGCTCTAAGGGGTCTAAACAAACAAACAATTCTTACTAATTATTTGGATTACTTTTGATTAATCAAAACTTGCTTGTTGACTAAAATATTTCCAACACTTTCAACTTAAGAAGTCTTCTGTTTTCTTATTTTTATAACAAAAGGTGCATTTTTCATCTTTAACTAGATCTACACACAAGAATCGATGAATATAATCATATATTGTATGTTTATCATGAAGTCATTTGACAAATTAATAAAAGGATTTTATTTTTTTTTATTTTTATAATCAAACTATCACTTTTTTTTCTCTGTCTGAATGGTCAATAGTTAGATATATGCTATGTACATGCCATATAAAAAATAGAAAGAAGTTACTCATATGCTATCTGTTTTTAAGCTTTCATACTATTATGGTCGAATTGTTAATTCTAAACGTGTTTTATTTTGTTTTGACAACCTCAAATCTGGGCCAGATTAGCTTTAAAGCTCTCTCTCTCTCTCTCTCTCTCTGTGTTTGCACTTGGTAGCACACTTTGAGCAGCATGCCAGAAAAGTTGGTTGACCTTGAGAAATGAAAATTGCCTGGGAGAACGAGAATGCTTTCCTCCATGCAAAAGGAAAAAAAAAAAAAGAAAAAAAGAAAAAAAAGAAAAAAAGGAAGTTTAGACAGAGCTTCTCTCTTTGTGCAGTATCTATCACCATTGTCACCACACTTCCCACATGCATATGTGCTCCCACCTAAAAAAGGAGGCTTGTGCTTAGTCTTGTGGCTCTAATAATTATGCTTGATGTTGCTTTGTGACCACCAACCTTTTGGTTATTAAAAGTAATTAATAAATTAGCACAACCTCGTGTTAAGACTCTTTAGTTGTTCCGACATTATAATAGATATTATATAAAGGGCAGGTTCCTATTCCATTGAAGAAAAGTGTCTTTCTTTTCTAGGAAGGAACTTTCACTTACCTCAAAAAAGCTTACAGGAATTCATATGAAAAATATCTCCGATCCCATATTTAGCTATATTTTCCAAACCAAGTTTTCCATTAAACCCCAAGCCCAAAGTGCAATTTTATGGGCTAGCCAATTAGACCTCTAAGCATAGTTATGGGAACGGGCCCTTGAGTGGAACAACCGGAAGCCCAAATTGCAAGGTTATGGGCTAGCTGATTAGAGTCTATAGGTGGGTTTTAATCCAAAACCCAAACCATGTCATTAGGATGGGTTCACTTTACTTTTGGAAGAAGATTATATTTATTGACCTATTTTGTTTACAAAATACATTGTATAAAAATATATATAGATGTATCTAGGAAAAGTGAAGCTTTAGAAAAATCTATATATATTAGTTAGATATGAAAAAAAAGTTGGCGTATTAAGATAAAATAAACAGCTAGACTTAAAATATAGCTTAATCAAAGTAGCAAAAAATTACAAAAGTTCTACTTGATATCTACCTTACAGGTGCAACTATAAGCTTGTGAATAAAACCCTAATCGAAAAATATAATATAATGAATAGGAGCTTTTATATATTGTGGATTTCTTGCATTCCAATAAACACCTAGCATTCACATGAATTCTTAGAAATTTAAATTTTGGTAAGTGAAATTTGCCGTTAAACTTAGGGATGTGTATAGATCGGGTTAGAGAATTTTGTCTATCCAACCCAGTCTTGGTTTGGGTCAGGCTGGGATTAAATATTTTATCTCTTGTAAAATATAAAAATAAAAAATAAAAAGTAAAAAGAAAGAAAGAAGGGATTTCCATTAGCTATTAAAGTTATTTTTTTATTATTAATTATAACATGTCACATAATATGCTCAAATAATATTCCAAATTTAATCAAAATAATTCTCAAAATACCAATATAAATCAAAATAAACTTGTACAAACAAATAGGTTGAAAAAAAATATCAATTTGAAACCAACCAACCTAAGACTAAAAAAAAAAATTCAACCTAATCCAACCCACAAAAACCAGCCTGGGAATGCACACCCCTAGTTAAACTCTTTGCATGTTCCAACGCTTAAGTCTGAGGGTGTGCAAGGAGGAAAACCTTTCTCTCTCGCACACATTTTCCAATTTGATAGAAATTTATTTTTATTTTTTTAATTTTCTTAAAAGTCTAAAAAAATTGATTTTATTATTCGAAGAAGATTTTTTTTCCAAAAAAAAAAAAAAAAATTCTATTTGGAAGATGTAATTCAAAATTTGTTTTCAGAAAAAAAAAAAAATCTTGGTAAAAATAATTAAAAAGTGTTCTTTATGCTATGAGCTACCTTAAGACATACAAATGACCATGCTATAGCAATTAAGCCATAGTAATGTACTCCAAAGGGAAATTTCAGGAAGGTTAAGTTTAACCTAATTAGTGACAGAGGTTGAGATGAGTTCAACATAATTGACAATGGTGAGAAAGGATATTGCTTTGGTCATATGATCCAATTATTTGAAAAAACATTGAAAAATAAGAAGAGAAAATGAAAATGATTAAGAAAAGAAGAAAAGAATTGAAGGCTAGTGGAAATTTTATATATCTTCTAAAAACTTTTAAAGATAATTCTATTTACATTATTGTTTGTTCTACCCAACCTTGGGTGATGGGGGATGTCTTACATGTTAAAACATTGAAATCAAGAGAGTTTTGGCCCAAACATTTGGGCTTTACCTTACCTCAAAAAATCTTTGCCTAATCGAACTTAGTTTAAGATCTTTCTTTACCTTTTCACCCTATGGTTGTCATAATATTTATTATTAACGCTTTGCATCTTGATGGATTTCATAGAAATTCTTTTCATTCTAGCTTGTGGACTTGGTTTATGAAATAAACTTTATTTGAAATCAGAAATTTCAATTTTGCCTCTTCCTAGATGTCAATGGGTACAATTGTTTTTTGAAACCACAACTCAAACCTATAATTTTGAGTTGGCCAGAAAAGGGAATATTACTAATAAAAATTAAGAGTATGGTACAATATCTAGTAAAGTATAGGATCAAAAATGTTTCTAACATTTTATTTTTTTCTACAGAATGATAAGCATCATTGTCATTTAGTTTCACTCTAAAATCATTTCACGAAATTAAACTACTTCTGTAAACCTATGGCTTATTTTATTAGCTGACTAAAATTATTGTTCGTTTGTATATATATATATATAAAGTTAATTAGACAATTTAAAATTAATTTAATCATTAACTTTAGTAGTGCTTCTATGTTTTTATAGTGATTACACATATATTAGTTAATTAATGCATTTTCTGTATTTATATAATACTAATAAATGTATAAGTTGGCACATGTCATTATAATATGCTTTGAAAATAAATACATGCCATCATCGTATGCATCTACCAATTTTGGAATCCAACACAGCATGGTAATTGGTAGGTTTCAAACTTTATTACATCAATACAATTACAATTTATTTTTGTTTATATAATACTAATAAAGGTAGAAAGTTGGCACATGTCATTGTAGTATGTTTTGAAAATGAATACATGTTATTGTCGTATGCATTCACCAATTTTGGGATCCAACACAACATGGTAATCGGTAGGTTTTAAACTTTATGACATCAATACAATTACAATGGAACATAATCCAACAATTTACAGGAAAAAAATGTCATGGAACTAACAAACGCTAAAAATCCTAATGATTTCCTTAGGAAAAAAAAAATATATTAGGTCTTGAAATTGGGTACTTATAATTTGCTAATTTTGAAAGTGAATGTAATAATAATGTGCTGGATTATATCAAGAAGTAGATGAGTTTTTCTTTTCAGAAAGCATCTGAATGACAGAGGTAGAATTATGTAAATTAACACGTAGGGGTTTCTCCTGGAAATTGGCGACTGTAATAACTTGCTGGGACATTCATTTACAGCCATACTTGATCCCTTATGGAGTGGAATTTATTGCGTTCATAACCTATGTTCTTAATAATTATAACTAGAATAATTACAACTTATTCTCTTTCTAATTTTTAGTATAGTTGTTAAACTAGAATTGTCCATCTAGGTATGCATTATTTAACACTTGACTTTTGGCGCATATGCCCTAACTACTAGTTGGTATGAACTTCTGCTAATTAGTCATCGAACTGCTAATGGAAGTTAGGGAAAAATTATTTACCAATGTAAGGCTTTCAAACGTTCAACAAGTTCTTCTGAATTCTATTAGGGCTTGCGAAGCCCCCAAAAAAAATGAAATATCCTTTATCCCAACTGTTTTGATTGGATGTAGGAGGACTTCGCCTTTGATAATCTCCGCCAGTACTCTAGTAAAGTACCACGACGTAGATAAGGTTTTGTTCTGTGAAATTTTTATTTGGGTTGTGGGCTTTGAATTGATATTGGACAAACATTGCTGTTTTGCCATCTTGAAGTGGACAAGTCATGCTATAATATGAATTCTCTGAGACCATATTATATTTCCTAAATGGGAAAAAGATAAGCTTAATCTAGTAGAGACTGCTTTTGTTACAGTGCTGAATCTTTTTCAGCCGTTCATGTTTTGATATATATATATATATATATAATTAATAGCTAAGCTCAATTCAAATATTGGCCCTAAAAACCTTTCAGTTTTTGATTGTCGTCAAGCTTACTTATGGTTTTGGTGTTCAAGTAGCATGTCCTACAAGTTTCCTTTACTATGATTATGCTCTTTCTTTTCTTTTCTTTTCAATACAGAAGGCTTTCTTTAAAAGTGATTCTTCTTCTACATGAGATTTTAAGACATGGAAGGTTTCCGAAAAATTCCAGTGACAATGTAATATTGTATGGGCTATTTACATCAAAATTTCAAGTATTGAATTTGTTTAGACATTGTAATTAAACGATTGAACAGACTTAAACTTTTATAGTTGCATTGGTTGTGAATGGATTTGAACCCACGATTGAAGTGGGTATGTTTGTTCAGAAAAATCCAATATCGATCAAGGACAGGACTTTTGCACCACCATATTTGCCTAGGCCTGGGTAAGTTAACCGACACATTGGAGCTGACACGTTGGATTCAAATCGAGGTTGTGATACTGTTAACTTGTTGCAATAATGCAGGTAATAGTATATTGAGGAGCCCGTATCAACATTCTTCTTTCTTTGATTCATTGGAATTATTTTATTTTATTTTTTCCTGAAATTCAAACTTTTCGTAATATTTGTCAATGCAATCACTGGGCAACTTTAAAAACTTTAAGGAGTCATTATCGTTAACAACTACCCTATTAGCATTTAACTTGCCCAATTCTCAATACGTACTCGACAACCTCAAGTCGAGACATATGTATGAGAAGTTTGCCTACGGACACAATTATTTATGCGATTCTATGTAAAGTAGTAGGTCGCACAAAAAAAAAAATAATTGGGAGTATGATTGGTTGTATTCCCAGAGTTATTCATGTATGAGCTCCCTCTCTCTCTGTACACCTGTAAGCAACACTAGTTGACCTTGAGATGATTGACTTGGATGAAGGTTTGCGTGTGTCTTTGGAGTCTATCCAATGAGAGAAAGGAAGAGTGTCAGCACAAGCTTCCCACCATCATCGCCAGCAGAATCTATATGTAATTTGCAAAAGAGCATTTCTCACGGATTAATGTGTCACTCTCTACCCACCCTTGGCCCCACACATCCCACTTGCATTTTTATATGCCCTCCCCACCGTAAAAAGATGAAGCCTCTTTGCCCTTTGGACTCTTTTGCCTTCATTAACTATTATTTTCTTTTGCTTTCTCTCCATCTACCAATTAATTATATCATTAAATAAATACAACCATCTTTTGGTAAACTCTTGGTTGTCCTGACTTTTAACGTCAATAAAATAATGTGGGTTCCTATTCCATTCAATTAAAAAACAACTCTCATCCCACATGAACAAAGCTTTGGAGAATTCATTAAAAAATTCAGGAAAGAAAAAGAAAGAGTGAGAAAAGCCATGAAATGGTGCCCTCATGATAAGATGTATGCGCGGCTCTCTCTCTCTCTCCCCCGCCCCCCCCCCCCCCCCCCCCCCCCCCCCCCCCCAAAAAAAAAAATCATTTTTCACTTTGTTGAATTTTTCTGCTTTAGTAGTCACATCTTTAGGTATTGAGGAAAACTCTCATCTAAAGGTCTGTTTGGTTCGGAAGATGGAAAAGTAAGAGAAGAGAAAATAGAGAGAGGATGGAAAAGTTGAAGGATAGAAAAGTTTTTAATTTTCCTCATTTGTGTTTTGGTTGAGAGGGTGGAAAAGTGAAGGGATGAAAAATTTTTTGGTTTGGTTGAAAATAAGGTTTGTATAAATTTACCATCGTGTCCCTCTTAAATAAAACAAAAAGTATTACATTATACTTTTAAAAAAAAAATGTGTATAGATGAAAGTGACATTTCAAAAAATAGCATAAGAAATTATTCAAAAGTGTTTTCTTAAAAAAATAATAAAAATTAAAATTAAAAAAAAAAAGAAAAAAAAAAAAGGAGAAGAAGAAAAACCCACCACGTCCTGACAAAACCAAATAAAGAAAAAACAAAAAACAAAAAGCCAGCATTACCGGAGAAAGGAAAAAAAAAAAAAAAAGAAGAAGAAGAAGAAGAAGAAAGAAACGTAAAAGAAGTGAGGGCAGTTTTGTCCAAATATTTTTTCCACTTTTCATTCTAATTTTCTCTCCATTTGGAGAGACTGTATTTTGAAGGGGGAGAAGAGAAAACTTGTGGGCCCCACCACTTTTCTCTCCCTCCCCCCCCCCCCCCCCCCCCTCCCTCTCAACCAAACACCATTCTAACTCATTTTCTCTCATATTTTCCATTTTTTTTTTCCATCCTCCTTAAAATCCACCCAACCTAATATACCCTAAGGGTTACGATGAAAAGATCATGGATTTATAGTAATGACTTCGATGAGTGGTTACCAATTAAACTGCTTGGTCAAGGAAGTGGCTAATCTCAAAACATGTCCTGTATTTATATTAAAATGTGAAATTTGTGCAATACATATCAAGGAGTCTATACTAAACTCCTTTAAATTTGGCCATAAGCTCTTTTATGCTAAATATTTCATTAAAACATCATTAATGAGACAATAGAACCATCTCTTTTTTACATTTCATACCATCTGCTGTCAAAATCTGAGGTAAGTACGTACTTAATCTGCAATATACCCAAAAAAAAGTAAGTTAAAATTAGGGTTTCTTGTTATTATTTATATAGTCTAATTTAACCTAATACACCCGATTTAGAACTCAGCACATAGCCACACAATTTGTACTTATATAAATCTAATGCATTCCATGCAATCCGGCCCTTAATCACATTTGCTATTAGTCTTTTTATCATGTTGCACGGAACTATTTTAAGTATATTTAGAAATAAATTAAACTATCCTAATAGTTAAATTTTTTGTAAATTTGTGTGGATCGGGAAATATTTAAGTATGCATGCAATGACTTCAATTTTCTTCATAGATGATTGAAAACCAATACGGCCTGCCAGCGGGCCAGGTACCCTTTTCCTGCTTTCAGGATAGATGTGTAAAAAAAAAAGAAAAAAAGTTCTAGATAATTTGACTAATTTTGAATTCCACAAAATGCGAAAGCTTATTATAGAATATATTTGACTTAGAGGGTTTTCTTCAAAAATTTTATAATGGCTTGCAAATTAAGTAGGGAAATTTTTAGTGGGAACAGTGTGGAGAGAGAGAGAGAGAGAGAGAGAGAGAGAGGAAAAAAAGAAAGTTGTATTCTTGTAGAGAATGAGAGCATTTAGCTTAGAATGTGGGCTAGAGGGCTACTCTGAATGAGAGCAAAGTAACCCTCTGAATTGTCCTAGCCAGTAAAGTAACATATATAGTTGACTTAGAGGGTTACTTTGCATGCAGAAGAATATGTGTTACTGGCTAGGACAACGATTTTTCCGCATGCAAAGTAACGCATATATATTGTTTAGTTAGTCAGGTATTTGATGGGTGATCTTTTGATATAAGACAATTGAAATATAACACCATGTTTAAACATGTTAAAGCTATTGAGTGATCAAGTGATTGAAAGTGAGAAAAAAGTAAAGTGGAAGCAAGAATTTGATGTGATTCTGCCTAATGATCTATGTCTAAAGTGGGAAACTATTGATTGCAACATCTTTGTCTCATTGAAATTGTATTTCATTGAACCAAATGTTGGCTAACTCTAGGAATAGTTCATTTCTTCTTTAAATACATTAGCATCCCATAGGCGTTGGCCTCTTTGGCCATGTTATCTTTAACACCTCTTCTCAAATTTAAGGTGAAAACTTTGGTTTGGAAGGTCTTGAATGTATAACATAATCAGTTTGGAAACACGCAAGGCATATCATGGTAGTGAATGACCACAATTAATGATGATCATTGACATCAATTGACAAAAAAGTTATGTTGACAAATGGAAGCATTGTGTGTTGTTGATGTTGGTAGTGCCTATAGAACACGTGGGTTCACATGGCATACTTAACCTCAAAAGGCTAGTGATCATGGTCAAGTGGTGATTAGAGATGCTTGCATGGTAGGTGAGGTTGAAAGAGCTAACTATGATAAAATGTTAAAGTTATTGAGTGATTGAAAGAAAGAAAAGAAAAAAATAAAAATAAAAATAAAAACAAGAATTTTACATGTTCGGTTTGATAACCTATATTTATTAAAATTGTTGGGCCATGATATCTTTGTCAAGATGATTAATATATTTCAATTCGACCTAAAAGTCTTCTCTTTCTTACACAATTTCTAATGTCCAAATCCCTAATAGATGAAATAACTGCCTTCCTCAACATAACAATGGGTAATGTACTTGTACACGGAAATTTGGCGCATGCATGTTAACTCCAAAAACTTTTGGTCATATCCAATAGACCTAGATATCTTTTTACACACAGCCCTTTTGCTGTTGCTGAAGAAACATTTTTACATATATTGTCTACGCATTTTTTTAAATTGAGGGTCATGAATAATCATAATATGATTATATAAAAATAGGAGGTGTAAAAGCAAATTAAGGACCAATAAAAGGAAGATTCAAGTGTGGGATTCAAATAGTTGGAGCTGAGGTTTAGAGAGTAGAGCACTGGTGTCACGTGGAAGTCTAGAATGAATAAAATAACTCATCTCAGCTAGCTGCAAAAACCATTAATAAGACCTTTGCACATGCAAAAGTCATTGATGTTTGGGCTTCGTGAACCTCACGTGATCACGTGGCAAACTTTGGACAAAATAGCCTTTGGTCTTTTGGACCATGCACCTGGTTCATATTGGTAACTCAATTGGGGGACTACGTGATGCACGTACGTACGTGTACTTGTACATGTACAAGCCCCGTGCTAATTGTTAACTGCAAGTGCTCCTATGCTATACAATTTACCTATATGGAATAAAGGTTTATTCAATAATTTTTATATATAGAATGGTGAACTAAGGAAAAATTATACTTAGCTCTAATAGTGCTATTCTAATTAAGTTATAATTCGTCTTTTACTGTCTATAAATACATGCAATTTGACTCCTTCCATGTCCATATATCTATATTGCTTTTTGAAGAGCCTCTTATTGCTGTTCTTTAGAAGTTTTAGTCTACTATAATTTGATACCTAAACTAGAAGTGCCCCTAAATAAAATGTCTCAAATCTCAATGTGAAAGTTGTGTGATAGCAATCCATGTATGACATTTCTTTGAATAAAAAATTAGAGGTGGACATTTTAGACCCCATTCCTAAAAGAATAAGAGCAAAAAAGTCTCGTCTTTTTACATGTACATACGTGCTTTTGCTCATTCTATAACGTAGCATATTTTAGAGCTAAAGCTTACACATGACCTTAAAAGTCAACATAAATGGTAATAACCCTAAATAAAGTGATGGTTGCAAGCAAAGAAGAGGTGTCTAAAGCCTCATTTAGCAGATCAAGTAGCGTGCTTTGATGTTAACGCAATCAACTTTCAATATAAAAAGCAGGACTGGATATAGGGAGTAGAGTGGTTCAAACTTTTGCATGGAATGGGGACAGGCAGGCTTATCAAATTTTAATTTAAGCACCAACCATGGCTTTTAGTATAAATCCACCTTACTTACCCTGAGTGCTTTTCTTTTAATTATCGATCCAACCAAAAGTAAAACCAATTTTAAGGATCACAACTCTCAACGCTTTCTCTCAAAAAAGACTTATATACAGGCAACTTTTATGCGCGTTAAGCATATGGTAGTCGAGTGCTTTATGAAATCTGTGGATTTTGTCATTGTATCCATTTGCCTTTATTTTTCTTAACACAAATTTTGCATATATACAAGTGTACATTTAGCAGCATGAGTGTCTATTTTTTAATTTAGTAAATGTAGAACATCTTTTTTTTTTTTTTTTTTGAGAAACTAAATGTAGAACATCTGGTAGTGCAGGACTACACAACGCATAATAAAGTTTAGGAATATATACTAATACCATCACATATGCTAATATTGGAAAATTTCCATATTTGTAACAGCAAAGAACAATAATCATTCTTATGAACCAAGATGTAGCTAGCTGAAGCACACATTAAAATAAAATAAAATAAAAATGAGAAGATAAGACATTACTTGTATGAGAATAAACCGAGAAACAGTGTGCTTATCTATATTCTCAGATTTTCTGTTATCCCCTTTGAAGAGAATGCTTCATCGCATCCAAAGAAGTCTTAGTTCAAGAGTTTTGTGAATGTGGTCAGATAGAGAATGCTGCAAAGGATGTGGAAGGTATCTGGAGATGAACTTCCATTCACAGAAGTAACCTTCATCCTATAGAGTGTTGGAGCACACACAATAATAATGAAAACAACACAAAAAGAAACTGAATAATACGTTAAATATTATTAATTTGAAGAAATGAATATAACACTATTTGAACTGAGATGCAACACTCGTTCTTTTTAAGAAGATTCAAGCCTTTGGTTGGCTAATCTTTGTAATTAGTGCAAACCTTCTCTGACTTGTCTCTTCTAGGATACAACAGCCCAACAAATGTTGTTTGGCTAGAACAGTTTTTGCACAAAGTATTCAAACTCAAAGTTCCACCAAAAGAACACCTTTTTTTGGCCCGAAATCTCTCAAGTATTTATGAATATTATTGAATTCACTCTTTCACATAATACTCTTTGCTTTTAACTATTTCTCTTCATTAACTTCTGATATGAAATTAGTCCATAGCATATCTATATATCTAGTCTTCTAACTCTTCACATAACCTACATGTTATTTATTAATTTAGAAAAACTTATATTTATTTATTTAATCTAACTTACATACAAGTAACTCTTTCTTTAATAAATTTTGTTATAACTCATCTCTTTATTCATCTTCAGTTATTTTGAGTTTCAACATATTTAATTTAAAATGTACTAACATTCTCCCGTTCATTTTAATATTAAATTCGGAAAATGAGAGATTACCAGGCAAAGAGAGATTATTATGCATCATGAAGGTGTGCTCTGCATTGAACCTTCACCTAGCGAAACAATAATTTCTACTCTAGAGTCAGAACTATGACTGCTTAAGGGAAATAAAGTATTACTGCTCACACATAATGATCCATGTGTTGACATGAACTTTACTAGCTAACACGTTACGGCTCTATGCTAATCCCAGTTTTTCATGAGCGTCTTTGATAATAAGCCCAATTCTCATAGGGAGAGGCCCCACTCCCACACTCACATAGGTGAAATTTGTCTAGGGTGTTCCTGTAACTTTGACACCCCACTCATAAGAGCTACAGATTGTTCATTAAGAGTTTCAAAAAACTCAACCTCCTACAAGTTACAGGATAAATGCATTTACACCATAAGAATGGATTATTTATTATTTATTTTTTCAAATAAAATTAAAATTAATAATGCATTTTCTTACGACCACCATATGATTTGTTTTTCCCATTGAACTTAGTTCTCAGGATCTTTGGTCCCTGAGTTGAATATCCTCATACATGGCTCATGATTGTATGGGCTTCAATCCCATTCCCCTCGATGTATTCCAAACCCTTTCTCTTGTTAAGGCCTTAGCTAATGGATTTGCAAGATTATTACAAGATTTAACATATTCTATATTAATGATGCCATTACTCAAATAAGATCTCATAGTACTGTGTTTTCTTCTTATGGGTTTGGATTTGTCGTTATAAAAATGATTACGTACTCTACCAATTGTTCTATCACAATGAATTAAAATATGTGGTATTGGTTTTTCCCAAAGAGAAATTTCATGCAACAAATCTCTCAACCAATTTGCTTCCTCACTTGCTAAAGCTAAAGCTATAAGCACAGCCTCCATAGTAGATTTAGCAATAATAGTTTGTTTTTTAGATTTCTAACATATTGCACTACCACCCAAAGTAAAAATGTAACCAGTGGTAGATAAAGAATTACTTGACAAAGTATTCCAGTAGGTATCATTGAAACCTTCAAGTACATCAAGATATTTTTTATAGAACAAACCATGTAATTTGGTACCAGATAAATATTTCATAACTCACTAAATGGCTTGCCAATGATTTCTACTAGCTTGCTAGTAAATCTACTAAGTACTTTTATTGCATAGGCAATGTCAGGTCTAGTACAATCAGCCGCATATTGCAAACTACTGATTATGCTAGCATATTCCTTTTGATTAACAACATCATTGTCATTATTAACAGGAAACAAATGAACACTAGAATCAAAAGGAGTAGCTACACTCTTATGATCATGAAAATTATATTTTTTCAATATTTTCTCAACATAATGTGATTGATCAAGAAATGTTCCATCACATGTTTTTGTAATTTTTATGCCCAAAATAAAATTAGCCTCACTAAGAACTTTCATATCAAAATGGTTTCTAAGTATATTTTTTGTTTCATTTATAACATGCAAATTAGAGCCAAATATTAGTAAGTCATCCACATAGAAGCTAATAATAACATGTGAGTTTTCCCAAGTTTTATAATAGATGCACTTATCAGAGTCATTTGACTTATATCTATTTTCAATCATGCAGGAATCAAATTTTTCATGCCATTGTTTAGGAGCTAGCTTTGAGCCATATAGGGACTTAGTTAGCTTACACACCTTACTTTCTTGATTATGCTCTACAAATCCTTCGGGTTGGTCTATATAAATTTCCTCATCTAGGTTCCCATTCAAAAAAACTGTTTTTACATCCATTTGATGAATTTTCAAATCATATGTGGCTGCAATAACAATTAGCAACCTAATGGATGTAATTTTTGTAACAAGAGAAAAAGTGTCGAAAAAATCAACATTAGGTTTTTGCTTAAAACCTTTTGCAACAAGTCTAACTTTAAATTTGTTTATTGTGCCATCAAGTTTAAGCTTTTTCCTAAGAACCCATTTACAACCTATTGTTTTACAACCAGGTGGTTAACCTACTAACTTCCAAGTTTTATTAGAAATAAGTGAATCCATTTCATCATTCACAGCCACTTTCCAAAATACACCATCAGGTGATAAAAAAGCTTCTTTCAAAGTCAAAGGATTTTCATCAACATTAAAAACAGAATAGTCTGGGCCAAAATCTTTTTCAACTCTAGCTCTTTTACTCCTTCTAAGTTCAATTTCAAGATTTTCTTGATTTTGTGAATGAGTAGAAGAACTAGGTTGAGATAACACAGATTCTATAACTTCTTTGCCCTCACTATTTTTAGATTTAAAAGGAGATTTTTCCTCATGAAAGATAGCATCACCTGATTCAAAAATCACATTATTTTCAATATTCAAAAATCTATAGGCTATACTGTTTATTGCATATCCAAGAAAAGCACAGGTGGTAGCTAGCTCTAAACCCGATTTAGGTATTTTGGGATCCGTTAATCTTACAAAAGCTAAGTAACCCCAAACTTTAAAATATCTCAAATTTGGCTTATGCCCCTTCCACAACTCAAAAGGTGTGAGTTTAGTCTTTTTGTGTGGCACTTTATTTAAAACATGATAGGCTGTTAAAATTGCTTCCCCCCACAGATTTAGAGGAGCACCTAACTTAATAAGCATGGCATTTGTTAAATTAATCAAATTTCTATTTTTTTTTTCTTTCAGCCACACCATTAGATGCAGGTGAGTATAGAGGAGTAGTTTCATAGATAATTCTCAAAGACTGAAAAAATGAGTTGAACTCAATAGATTCATACTCCCGACCTCTATCCTTTTTAAATCTTTTTATTTTTCTACCGAATTGGTTCTCAACTTCTCTAAGAAATTCTTTAAATTTCTCAAAAGCATCACTTTTATTTTTTAATAGATAAATATATGCATATTTTGAGAAATCATCAATAAAGGTGATGAAATACCTATTTCCTCCTCAAGTTAATTTTACTTCATATTCACAAAGATTTGTGTGAATTAGTTCTAACAATTCAGTATTTCTTTGAACATTTTTATGAGGTCGTTTAGTAATTTTAGCTTGATTGCTGCTTCACATTTTTCAAAGTCTTTTGTTAGTCTTGGGATTAATCCTATGTTACTCATAATTCTCACATATTTGCTATTTATATGACACAAGCGAGTATGCCAAAAATTCACAGAAGACAGCATATAAACAGAACTAGCAGATGACATATTATTTTCAATATTTAGGTTGAACATTCCATCATAAGCATACCCTTTGCCTACAGATAATCCTTTCTTAGAGATTACATATTGATCAGATTTCATTGTTTGTTTGAAGCCAGCCTTATTTAATAAATAGCTTGACATTAGATTTTTCCTCATGGACAGAGTGTATAACACATCTTTCAAAGTGAGCACACATCCAGAGGTAAATTTCAGCTCAACCTCACCACTCCCAACTACCTTGGTTTTACTAGAGTTACCAAGCATAATTGTTTTTCCTTCTTCAAAAGGAGTGTATATTTTGAACCAATTTTTATCATAGCAGACATGCTTATTGGCACCAGAGTCTGTCCACCACCCTTCAACATATTGGATCATGTATATGTCTGTAATCATAGTCACTAAAGGCTTTTCGGTAACATTAGCATGTGGGACAGATCCATGTTTTTGAAATTTGCAGAATCGAATAATATGTCCACTCTTGCCACAAACAAAACATGCATTAACTTGTTGGTTTTTGGAAGGGGGTCTTTGGTTCTTATTCCTTTGACTAGGGTTGCCCCTATTGTGAGGTCTACCATAATTTTTCATATTGAGCATTTTTAATAAAATGATCTTTGGGTTGGTTATTGCTTGCAAAAATTAAATTTACCTTGGTGGTAGAATGTCCATTACCTTCTTGTGTTATAAGTGCATCTTGTCCTCTAGCTTCCTCCTCTACGTGGATTCGAGTGATCAAGTATTCTAGGGACGTTTCCTTTTGCTTATGGCGCATTGATTTTTGGAACTCTTTCCATGATGGAGGTAGCTTGTCAATGATACCAGCCACAATAAGGTTGTCCTCAATCTTTATGCCTTTAGATCTAAATTTTGCTATTATCATTTGAAAGTCTTGAACCTGTTCCACAACAGATTTGGTATCCACCATTTGATAGTGAAAGAAACAACTAGCCACATATTTATTTGCACTAGCCTCTTCAGCGTCATATTTGCTTTTTAAAGCTTTTCAAATTTTCTTTGTAGAAGTGTATGTAGTATTATAATAATCATAGAAATGATCCGCAATGCAATTTAAAAGATAATGATGACATTTATACTCATCTTGTTCACACTTATCTATTTTTTCTTGATGATCATAAAGTTCATATTTGGTCATGAGATCAATAGAGACCTTGTTTGGATTCTTTTCAATGACGACGTAGGCTACCTTAAAAATGCTTAGATAGAAAAGGACCTTGGCTTTCTATCTTTTGAATTGGGCTCCCTTAAAACAGAAGGGCTTGTTGAGATCTCCGACATTGTCATTTGGCTTCTCAGTTGTTGGCTCCATTTTGAATGTCCTTAAAATTGTTGGTGCAAACACAATAATAATGGAAATAGCATAAAGAGAAATTGAATAATACACTGAATATTATTAATTTGAAGAGATGAACACAACATTATTTGGACTGAAGCGTGACATTCGCTCTCTTAAAGCAGATTCAAGTCCTTGGTTGGCTAATCTTTATAACCGGTATAGATCTTCTCTGACTTGTCTCCCCCAGGATACAACAACCCAACAAATGTTATATGGCTAAAACAGCTTCTATACAAAGTGTTCAAGCTCAAAACTCCACCAGAAGAACACCTTTCTTTGGCCCAAAATCTCTCAAGTATTTAGGAATATTATTAAATTCACTCTCTCACACAATACTTTTTGCTTTTAACTATTTCTCTTCATTCACTCTTGATATGAAATTAGTCCATAGCATAGCCTACATGTTATTTTTTAATTTAAAATGTACTTAATCTACATGTTATTTTTTTAATTTAGAAAAACTTCTCAAAATTTATTTAATCTAACTTACATACAAGTAACTCTTTCTTTAACAAATTTTATTATAACTCATCTCTTTATTCATCTTTAGTTATTTTGAGTTTCAACGTATTTAATTTAAAATGTACTAACATGGAGTAATGCTTAGGACTAATCTGATGGGAAATAATATACATTAAATTGACATTTGTAATATGTACCCAATTATATATATATATATATATATATATATATATATATATATTTTCATACACTAAAGGGATTAAATAGGTAAGACTGTACTGGTGATTGTGTCCCAAAGCTTTAAGTATGAACTAATAACAAAGAAAATTATCCGAATAAGTTAGCTAATTGACCTTTAAAAGATTTGAATCACTAATAGAAGTCCATATACAAAAAAAAAAAGAAAAAAAAAAAGAGTAAATTAAAATGAATCTGAGAACTATTAGAAGTCCATGTACAAAAAACTAACATAAAAAACCCCTTCTAATATGGACCCTGAAAGGGTAGATAAAAATATAACTTGGTGATCAAAACTGCTAACTAGATCTTCTTCCATTACTTGGGTGTTTTTTCTTCGAAATGTAAAAAATTCTGGTATTTTTACCCAATCATCGATGAAACCGAACTTATTAGTTGATATTAAAAAGTGCATATCGGAAATAACATGGAATGTCTTCACAAAGTTCCTCCAGAGAGTGAAAATGCTGTGTAGGTTCTACAGCTAGGTTTTGTATATATTCTGACCAAGATAAATACAAAATATATATGTGATATCATTACAACAGACTATCTCGTCATTTCGCATGAATTAAATAGAATTTCATCAAACAATACAGTAAGGGTATTGATTCTAATGATTCATTACACATTTTAGCTGGTCACTTGGTCTGCAGCCTTTGAGGTAACAAGTTAAAGTAGATAGTATAGACAAAAGCCAGACAAAAGCCTATACATTTGTACAACAAGCATAAACTCCATTAGTATGCCCAAAATTCTAGGTTCACACTTCACATTAAAGGGGGTGACTGTTAATGTATAGTACACTGTTAATGTAAAGTATAGTACACAATGGAGGGAGCATTGATGCCAAAGCTGCTAGGTTTGTTGTACTCCATTGGATAAATGGATAACATTAGAGCCATGTGAACTGTGAAGCCCAAGAACATGTTCCTTCTCGTTGTTCAATTCTAATTCCCAACTAAAGCAACACCACAATTACTCTGTCTCTTAGTTAGGACATTAATATAATATAAAGTGTCCTCTCAGTAGGGAGATAGGCAAGGGTAATACTTAGATAGTTCTGGAGCAATGCTCCGAGCTCTCACAAAATGAGCTGTGTGGGGCCTACCCACTCTAATGTGTTAAAATTGGCATTTCAAATAGAGGATTCCATTAAAATTGTCCAAAAATGAAAATGCACAATCTGTTCTGTTTGCAATTATGTAAGGTAGTTAGCTTTTATACTTCTTCAGTTGTTTTACATTTTTGCCAATTTAAATTTAATTTTTTGTGTTTTTGGTTTCTTATAAATATAATATAGAAAAACAACAGTACCAACAAAAATAGTATTTATTTATAGAGTAAATAATTGAGGAGACCCAGCTTTCTAATCTGTCTTGACTCTTTGTAACAATTGAGTTATCAAAATTAGATCTATGCAAGTTGAGAAGATAGAGCCCACCCCACATGATATTAAAGCAAAAATGAGTTCATTATCAGCCACAGGGGCCGCTCATTATCAGTGAAGTACGTACCCACGACCACGATTTTCAATTAAATCAATTAAATTCAAAAAACCAGGGAATCTATGCTGTAATGCGTGGGTTTAGACAACTTTATTTTTTAATTTCATAAAAATAATGTAGGGTCGCTTTGAAAAGAACAAGGAACATATATTTTACTACCATTAATTGAATATTATATAGTGTTTACAAGTTGGCTTTAGTTTTATAAAGCAATTTTCAAAAAGCTGGTTTGGCTGTGTTTCTCAATATGATGTTGATGAGTTAGGAGTCCTTTCAAAAGGTATACAAGGTTGCAACTAGTGTAATTGTAGTCGCTTGCCTTGGAAAATTATTCAGCTCTTTGGCTTGTATAAGTATAACTTTACCGGCCCAGCAATTTTAAGAAGCATATTGCTTAACAATTCTAAACACCAATTCCTTAACCATTTTTTTTTTTTTTTTTTTTTATGTAAGTTTGATCGAAAATGCCAAAGTGCTTACTGTTAAGCTGCGTCCTGACAGACCAAGATGAGAGAGAGAGAGAGAGAGAGCATATAGGAGTAGTATTTGAATAACTTTGAAAGACCTACAAATTTACAAAACTTCGAGAAAAGAAATACACAGATTTCCTAGAATGGCAAGCTCGTAGAAGCTTAGAGTCTAGAGATGTCTAATGTAGGTCCAAATGTGTCCTGAGTTGTAACTGTTGATGTCTCAAGTTGTATTTGAAGATCATTATTGAAGACGCAAAAGACTGTTCAAGAAAAGGTCAAGAATCTACTTTGTATGCTGCCTCAATTGCAGCTTGATTAGGTCTGATACCAATCGAAAGAAACATATAGACCCCGATTGATTTCTTTAATCCAAATTATCAACTTGATTAATTAAACTAATTATGCAATGGATGTCTATTAAGAGAATGATGAACACAACCATATTGATGTGTTAATTTATTTTCCGCCACTTTTTTTTTTTTTTTTAAATTTCGATACGGTTATGCCTACTATTCTCTAAAGTGAAATCCATTGCATAACTGGTTTAATTAATCAAGTAGGTAATTTGGATAAACACTTCATTTGTTTCGTTGTAAAATATTTTCAAATTTACATCGGAAACATTTTTAGGTGTTTGGTATGATCAAAATTGTCAAGAACAAACTACCAAAATCGGTACCTCCGAGCCACCAGAGTGTAGGCTCAGGCCACCAATCAACAACCTAGCCACCAAATGGGAGTGGAGAGCCACTACATGTTTTTATAAAATGTTTTACCAAATTTTGTTTAGTAAAACATTTTACAAAAGATTTTACTGTCAATGAAAAATATTTTCAAGTTTAACCAAATTTTATAATGAAAAAAAATGCTGAAATTATTTTCCTAAAAACATTTTCCAATGAAACAAACAGAGCTTTAAAGAAATCAACTAGGGTCTATATTTTTTCTTTCATCTAATAATGAATTAGCCTTAAAATTAAATCTTGTAATTGTTTAGGAATTTGTAGTTGATATCAAATGTGTTTGTTTAAATTTAATCCCGAAGTTGATTTTACAATAGAATTAATCAATTTTAACCAATTAATCAATTATGTAATTTTTGACAACCAGTTAAATTTCACAGAGTAGATGAGTCACCAAAAACAGTGAAGCAATAAAATAAAGTACACAACCATATTATGACAAAGTGGAAAACTCAAAGACAACAATCCAAGAGAAAATCTACTACAAGGGTTACCAAACCCCAAGAAGACATTCGCTAGTAGGATCAAAGTTTATATAATTGAAAAATACTCATAGTTGTCAAAACATGTGTTAGAAAATTTAAACCCCGGTTGATAGAATTAATAAGTTTTAAACCCAAGTTGTTAATTAGATTTATTATGAATAAACATTGTTAAAACAAACAAACAAACATTAATATCATGTCAATATTATGCAGCAGAAAAAAATAAATAAGACAAGATATGATGACCCAGGAAAACTAATGAAACAAACTAGTTTTACAGTAAAAAAGCAATCCATTATAGTAAAGAGAAGTTTCAGATCTAGTACAAAACTTTTTTCCTTAGACTCTACTATCCCTATAGATGAACTTACAACAGAAACCTTCTACCGCTTTAGAATTTCTGAACTTTACAATATATGAATGCCACCTTTTTTGCATGGATCCCAGTACATGATTAACACACCAACTTGAAGAAGATTGTTGGCTGTAAAGTTCTTCACTTCATCAACAATAAAGATTAAGAAGCACTTGGTTATAAAACCCTAAGGCGCAAAGACGTAGTAGCTTCTTTCAAAAAGAATAAGGCATCAGTCACCTTTTGCATATATTCTTCTTGTATTCTCTTATGTGATGACCTCTAAAATAAACTTTATATATGTCTAGAGTTGTGAGAAAAGAAACCATACACATACATAAGCATAGGTCGAAAATTAGATTTAAAAAAATAATTTTTGTAAATCTCGATAGATACCTCGATAGATAGTATCTATTGAGCCTAATTAAACATTGATAGATAGCTATCTGTCGAGCAACTACCGAGTTTTAATGAACAACACTTTTTACACTTGATTCTTGGACAGACTTGTAAGGTTTTAATACTTGGACTTGAAACAAGGTTTCTTGAAGCATCAAATACATTCTAAATCTACCAAATTACAAGTAAAGTGTGTTTTGTCAAAGAATCAGCCAATTACATAAAATAGTGACATATGTTCCTAACATGTGAAACATATATATCTTAACAATCTCCCCCTTTGGCAATCCGTGACAAAACCACAACAAACAAATGAACATATGAGAGAAGTCATAAATTACTCAACTCATATTCACTTGTTGAATATAATAAAATCTATTCTAACACAAACTCTTAAAAAACTTTGCAAGAAGAGAGTTCATGGCAAGAACACTTTGACAACTTGTATTTCTGAAACACTTTAAACAAAACTCATCAAGGCATCTTAGTGTGAAACAGAAATAATAGATTACATACAAGAAATAAGAAACATGTGCATAAAAAAAGAAAATAAACAACACGTGTTAGGTTCTAAAAATTTAGGAATTTATGTATTTAGAACCCTAATTTGTATTGTTGGTAAACCATGATTAAAACAGGTTATTTAGTCTTGTTTAGACGTGCTCAAAGTTGTAATATTTATGTAAAGTTGGAACAAGCTGATGCAGGATTTAATAGTGCTTCTCGGCCTGGTTCGATCAATTGAAGCTTAGGCTCGATTAATCGAAAATCGGGTCAGATGCGTTTTTACTGCATAATTCCAACTCAACCCTAACTCCTAAAACGTTTAGCATTTTATGTTTTTGTCCTAGGTATATAAGGTAAACCCTAGCCATATTTTAGAGGTTGCTCATATTGCTGTTTTGTGTAAATCTCTTGTGAGATATAGAGGAGTTTTCCTTTACACAAAACTTAGGGTTTTCAAAGAGGAGATGTTATCTACACCTTGATGATCAACTTAGTTGTTGTCATTGAAGCTTAAGAAAAACAAGCTTAGGTGCTTGTACTTTCTGGAGAATCCAAGAAAGAAAGAGTCCTTGGTCTCGGAGCTTGCACATGGTCGTGTTAGTAAGTTCTACTAGTAGGTAGCAATAAGAAGTCGAGCATGGGGGCTTGTAATCTTATTGTATGAACTTTGATTCTTTCAAGATAGTGGATTCAAGTTTACCTTGAGGAAAACTAGGTCAAATCCTCCATAGGTTTTTACCGTGTGGTTTCCTGGGTCATCATATCATTGTGTTATTTACTTTTCTGCTGTTTTATATTCTTGATATGATTGTTTAATTATGATAACCTAGATTGGCATAATTTGACTAAGTTAATCACTTGGCTAATTAACTAGGTTAATTTGGTTGGGTTAAGGAGTCTAAAAACCGTTCAACATGTAAGAATAGGTGAAGAAAACATATATCATCATCATCATATATATATATATATATATCAAAGATAAACATAATGTATATAAACATGGTCACAAGACCGGTGTACAAGAAGAAGGAGGTATGCACTCCCTCTAACAAGATGAAACACATCACCCCTTATATAGGCATGTATTTCTCACCCTAACATGGAAAATCTTAAAAATAAAAAAATAAAAAAATAAATAAAAAAAAACCCATAAATTCTCTCTCTTTTGTCATGATTGACAAAGGGTACAAAAAACTAGAAAGTTTCACCCGAAAAATATAAAGATGATCAAGGAGGCACAAGAAATTCATATAAATGCATGAATGTGATGAAACAAGATGTTATGGATGACAAGATAAAAGAAAAATGCAAAAACATGTGAAAAACACTGCATGCAAGAGGATCTCAACAGATCAAGAAGCTGTTGAGCAGCTATCAAGCAGAAGCCAACCTCAATGGATCGAACAGCTATCGAGCATCTATCAAGCAATCAGAAGGTTTCTCAATGGATTGAGAATCTATCGAGAAGCTATCAAGAATGCGATAAAAAGAAGATCAAAGGGTTCGATAGATAAACCAGCTGTCGAGAGGTATTGAGAAGCTGTCGAGATTGCTTAAAACCAGTTTTTCAAAGAAGAAAAAAACATAGACATGAATACAATCAAACATGCAACTCAAACAACATTTTGAACTTTCAAAATCATCTCTCAACAAAAAATGTTAAGCACATAGATCTCAAAACACACATACACACTAAACAAGTCTAATCAATTTTATATTTTAAAAACAAGTCAAAATAATTTAGTGAACATACAATAACACAAGTATTCCTTGTGATGGCCAAATCACATTGTACCTGCACATGTATCAAAAGTAGTAAAGAATATTGTGTGTTGTGTGTGAAAAATATCACAAGATTGTATAAGTGTATACATGTTATAACAATTTGAGATATGAGAAAATTACTTTAACTCACACACAATCATAACTATTTGATGGGGACTATCACCTTCGAAGTACATTTTATAACTTCCACATCTCCTAGAATACACACTTGCAATCATATAAAGCATTTTGATCTTTTTGCTTTTTATTTTTCTTTGCATATTTTTTTTTTCTTTTGATAAACATATCATGTATGGGCATATAAGAGATAGAAAAGAAATACCCAAATGATGTTAAGCATTTAACATTACTCTTTTACTATGCCGAAGCATACAGATGTCATTTCATGATTGACAAGTAACAGTGGTGAGATGGTTATTTATACTTTTCTCTTAGGATTTTTTAGTCATTCCCGTCAAAAAGAGTAATACAAGTGTCAAGTACAAGAGATTACTTAATCTTATTCATCATAAACACAAACAACAAAACTCACTTGCTTTTTTGTGCATAGAGATGTTCATCTAAGTTACAAAAAATACAAAGTTTAGAAAACTTTGTTTCAATGGTCATCCAAGGTACATAAGTACCAATGTACACTAACACATTGTTTTTGTATTTTTCTAATTTTTCTCTTTTATTTTGAAAACCAACAAAATAAAGACTAAACAATCAAACAAAAACAGACAAATAATCATGAAGGTATGAAGAAAGATGCATATGCATGAAGGCATGATAGAAAGATGCAAATGTATGAAAATATGATTCCAAAAACAGATAAGAAATCAAGCAAAGAGAGTCCTATTTTAGATAGAAAAAAAATTAAAGTAGAGGACAAATAGAAAAAATAATTAAGTCTTAGACTCCTTTTTCATCCATATAGCATGAGTCTTTGGTCTTGAAGATGAAAAGGCACGCATCCTAGTATACCTACCAGAGGACATAGAAGAATTAGAATTCTCTTGAAATTGAGTTAAAAAACTCAAAACTTTTAATAACTCTCCAAACAAAGGTGTAGGTCCTTGAGAGGAAACCTGTGACCATTTGGACACTTGCTTTTAAGAATACAACTTAAAACAATTAGGATGGATGTGTCTAGAAACACCACAATGGTGACAAACATGAGGTCTAACAAAGGATTTAGAATTAACTAAATTAGTTTTAGATTTCATACCTTTATCACCTTTCTCAGATTGGGGCACAAAGATGGTCTTTGATCCAGAAGTCGTGGAAGAGGAGGGGCCGGAGGAGACACCATATCCTAAGCCAGTCTTATCAGAACTAGGCTTTTGAGTACTCAATACCTCATCAAGCTTTGCACTAGACATCCTCTCTATCTGAGTTCTAGTTTGACTAAGCTCAATCTCAAGATTCTTGACCTTCACTTCTAATGAGTTGTTCTCCACAATAAGAGTCTCAACTAACTTTGTAGTGTCATCTAGTTTGACTAATAGATCAGCTTTTTCAGTTTTTATCTCATTAAGCTCTTTTCTACAAAGATGAGAAGTCTTTTAAGATTTTATAAATTCAGTGCATAGTTTATCATTGGCTTTTTGAATAGTTAACTTCTTAGGTACTTCATCATCAAAAGAATCATCACTGTCACTAACACTCTCCACAATCAGCTTATCAGTTGTAGCAGCAAAAGCTATAAAGTAACCACATTCATCCACAAACTCATCAGAAGAGTCATTCTTAGTATCACTCTAAATAGCAACCAACTCTTTATCTGTAGAGCTCTTTGCCTTTTCCTTCATTAGGTAGTTTGGGAACTTTATCCTCATATAACCAAAACCTTTGCACTCATAGCACTAGATGAGAAGTTTCTCATTCTTACCCTTATTAGAGGATTTAGATTTCCTAGAAGGTTTGCCCATACCCTTTTTCCTAAATTGAAGAAGTTTAATAATCTCATTAGTTATGAAGGTTAGATCCTCATCCTCATCTTCATCTTCAAAGTCCTTAATCTTTTCTTCTATACCCTTAAGAGCCAAGTTTCTATATTCTTTCCACCCTTTCCCATTAAACTTAATTTCATCTTATAGGTTTGAAGGTTTCCTACAAACTCAGTCAAAGGAATTTGATCAATATCCTTCACTTCTTCAATGGTAGTGATCTTGGCATGGAATCTTTTAGAAAGGGACCTAAGGATTTTCCTAATAATTTTGGGTTCCACAATAGATTTTCCACGATTGAAGGTAGAATTTACAATGTTCTTGAGTTTAGCATAGAACTCATCAAAGGTCTCATCCTTCTCCATCCTTATTTCTTCAAAACTACTAGTGAGTCTTTGAAATTTCACAGTCCTTACTGCCTTGGTACCTTCATAGGTGTTCTCAAGAATGATCTATGCTTTCTTGGCAACTTTTGTGGATGATATTTTCTTGAATTCCTCATTGGTAACTCCATAAAACAAAGCATTTAAGGCCCTACTGTTGAAATTTGCCGCTATGATTATTGCATCATCCCAATCTACTAGCGCTTCCTTTGGCTTAATCTAGCTAATTTCAACAGCTTGTCATACCTGTTCACCTAGAGCATGCAAAAAATTTCCATACGAACTTTTTAGTACGTAAAATTAGTGTCATCAAATAAAGGAGGAATCAAAAGAGATTTTTCACGATCCACGACAGTGGGGGTTAAGGATCACACTCAGGAAATTAATCTAATTAGAGTGTACTTGCTCTGATACCACTTGTTGGGAAATTTAGACCTTGGTTGATAGAATTAATAAATTTTAAAGCCAAGTTGTTAATTATATTTATTAAACAGTTTTTAGACCCCTAAACACAACCGGATTAACCTAGTTAATTAGTCAAGTGATTAACTTAGTCAAATTATGCAAATCTAGGTTATTACAATCAAACAATCATATCAAGTATATAGTAACGAAAATATAAATAACACAAAAATATGATGACCCAGGAAAACCAAACTGGTAAAAAACCTAAGGACGATTTAACCTAGTTATCCTTAAGGTAAACTTGAATCCACTATAGAAAGAATTGAAGTTTTACAATAAGACTTAGACCACTAACATCTTATTATTACCCACCAATAGAAACTTACTGACACGACCATATGCAAGCTCCAAGACCACGGACTCCTTCTTTCTTGGATTCTCCAATAAGTACAAGAACTTCCACTTGTGTATCTTTAAGCTTTTGTGGCAGCAACTGAATGATCATCAAGATCTTGAAGAAATCTACTCTTGTTAATCATAAGCTTGTGTGAAGGAAAGCTCTTCACAGATCTCATAAGAGATTCACAAATAGCAATATGAGCAACATCTAAAACGTGGCTAGAGTTTGCCTTATATGCCTAGGACAAAAACATAAAACCCTAAACGTTTTAGGAGTTAGGGCTGAGTTAGAAATTCTGCAAAAAAAAAAATGCATTTGCCCGATTTTCGATTGATCGAGTCTAAGCTTCGATCAATTAAGCCAGGCTGAGATGCATAGTGAATTCTACATTAGCTCGATTCCAACTTTACATAAACAACACTACTTTGAGCAAGTCTAAACAAGGCTAAATAACTTGTTTTGATCATGGTTTGCCAACAATACATATTAGAGTTCTAAATACATGAAATCCTAAGTTTTTAGAACCTAAAAAACTCTCCTTTTGGCAACCCGTGACAAAACACAATTAAAAGCTCAAAGTTTACAAAATAAAGCCCTTTACATAACAAAACCAATCCTAACTACTATCCATCAGTTGCAAGTGTAGACAGCAGCTTAATTGAATCAACCTGTATTTCCTGAAATACTCAACAAACGCATAAACGCATGTGTGAAAAATACAAGTAAACAAAATAAATTCTTGATTTCACCAAAACACAAAATAAAGATATATATCAAATGAATAACCAAAAAATATAAGTCAATAAGCAGTGAAACAAGAAAGAAAATAAATGTATCCCCCCCTGACATGAATAGCCCAACAAAAATACATCTAAAGCCAAAAGAATGTAAATACAAGATGCAGCTCCTAGATACAATCTAATCACCACAAGCTCCACAGAAACAAAAACTCCCCTTATCAGCAAAAACTCTACAAGCTAATCCAAAAGCTACTCCTCCTTTTTGTGATGGAATGCCAAAGGGCAATCATAATCCATCATCAAAAGGAGATGGTGAAGGAGATCGTCTGAAATGTGTCAACTCTGCACGCAGAGCACGAACCTCATCGAGCAAGTCCACCAAAATCTGTCCATGAGTCACCTGAATAGTCGAGACATGATCCAACATACATCGAATGTCTGAATCATCCGAAGTAGTCGGTGGAGGAACATCAACAGCAACAGCATCAGACGCCTCGGCTTGTGCATCATCTATAAAAGAGGAAGGAGGAGGAATAGCACCATAAGAGTAAACATGAGGAGGCCTCAAATGTGTAATCCTCAGACGAAGAAAAGAGGCATCTATGGGACCAATAATATGTACGGGCTCAGACCCGGGGAAACCATCTAAACCTAAAAACAACAAAATCCTATGAATGGAGATGGGATAGACAAGAGCGTGACCAACAGCATTACTCCTATGAATCTCGTTCAAAGAACGAAGAAACAGATGAGGAAAAGAAATAGAAACACCAGAGACAAGGGCATATAAAAACACACATCTCTCAAGAGGGATGGTGTGAAAATGAGAGATAGGCCATAAAGAATGACATGCTATCCTAAGAAAAAGATAAGTAGTCTTAGGGAGCTCAGCAGACATGATCTGAGGATTAAAACCCCACTGGATAGAAGACCTTATACTGATGTATGACATAACATCATCAAGGAGTGGGGACTCCTCACAAGGATAATCAGGCTACCTAACGACCGGGACTCCAAGAGCCTCAACCACTACCCTAGGGGTAATGGTGAACTCAACACCTCATATCCAACTCCGAACAAGAGTGTTGGAATCATAGATGTGGCAAGAGAGGTTTGAATAGAACTCTCTAATCAGGGCGATCGGAGGTGGATGATCTATCTCCAACAAGGATAACCATCCTCGACTCTCAAAGTTTTCTCTAATGGTAGGATCTAACTCATCTAGAAGAAAAAAACGCTCAGCCCAAATTTTTTCAATTATGTTTAGCTTATCAAAGGCCTTTCTGCTTTTTTCATTCCTAAACAACTCACTCTTAGAAGGAGACTCAGAAGAAGTGGAGGTAGTCTTATGGGCTCTAATCTTCCTAAGTATGGTGCTAAGGAAAGGAAAAAGACACAAAGCAGTACCAAAAAAAAAAAAACCAAGGGCAGACTGCAAGTTAGCACAAAACAGATATAGATCAAAAATATATATGAAGCATGAACAATTTAAATATCATGATGCATACTCTAATGCAGTGAAACTAGGTTCAGTTTAAGTTCAAATTCACAAAATTGGCTTGAGCATAGAGTTTCTAACAAAAACCCCAAAAATTTGAAAACCACTTGTATGTTTTTAAAGAAATGTGATCAATTGATCATCACACAAGTTAGAAAACAGATTAACATGATCAATTACATCAATCCAACAAGCCAATTTCATCAATTTTAACCCAATTGAACAAAAACCCCAAATCGGATATATTCAAGCCCTAGAAAATCCAATTTCTCATAAACTACAAAATTAATCAAATTAAACATCATAGATCATGTTTATAACATCCAACAACAAAAACCCATTGATCAATTGTGAAAGACAAGATCAAAAACACCAAAGACCCCCAAAATTTTCATAGGTCTGAAAATATCACTTAAATGCATGGATTTATGCATGAAATCGTGAAAATAAATGAAAAAGAAAGGGTATAATGGACATACTGGTGTTGGAAGAGGAAAACCTTGCAAAAAAATGGTCAAAAATGACAAAAATTTGATGATTGTGCTTTGCCGAGTTAGAGAGAGAGAGAGAGAGAGAGAGAGAGAGAGAGAGAGAGAGAGAAGTTGAAAAACTTTTGAAAAATTGAAGTTGAACAAGTCAAACCCAGATTTTTTAAAAATCTTATTCACGATTTTTGATTGATTGAAAATCAGTTTTGATTGATCAGATCAGACAGAGGCTCACTTTAATTTTCAATCGCAATTTCGATTGATCGAAGAACAGATTTGATTAATCGAAATTGTAAAAAAAATGAATTTTTGAAAACCAACAGAATTTGATGCAACCTCTCCTCAGAGCATTGAAAATTATGTATAACATGCATCAGTATGAGATAAAATGATTTTCACAAACCTAAGATTTAAACCTAGTTTTCCAAAATTAAGATTTTCAAACAAACTCACTTTGAATTCTCAAGCAATAACTCTGTTTTGCATAAAACTCAATATATTTTCAAACTTGGTTGGTCAGACCAAAAACACATACAATAACATGTATAAAGTTTAGCAAAGAGTAATTTGTGTAGTATGTGTAACTAGCAAAAACTTGAGATACATATGAGGTGATATGTGAATAAAAATCAACCACAAAGTCTACAAAATTCATCACATAGAATTTAAAAGAGACTATCACCTAAAGAATTACATCATATAACTCCCACATCTCCTAGAACATAAGCTTGCAATCATGTAAGTTTATTGAATTTTGCCTCATAATATACACACCAATTTTAATTTATTCAGAAACTTATTAAAAAGCCAGGATAATGTACACACCAATTTTAATTATGTGATTTGGCATCAAGCCTAATAGTACACATCGATTTTAAGCATTAAGCAATTAAACTGAGGCTCACCTTATGTTCTTTTTATGCATGTGCTACATTTTCTCAAGCACAGAATCTTACGATATACATTAAGGTGTTCATGATTGGCTAGTGAACAGTGATGAGATGGTCATTTATGCATTTCTCAAAAGGTTCAAGTCCGACAGTGAAAGACATGTGACTTCAAGATCAAGACAGAGTAATAAAAAACCATAAACATCTTTTCCACACAACATACACTACAAAGTTTTCAGCTAGTAAAGTGCAATAGATAAGATCATCAAAACTAAATAAGGTACAAAGACATGTTATGTGAAAATAAATTGATCAACCTTGTTTTCAAAAATCAAGAGAGTAAATACAAAACACAATTTGCTTCTTCCTTTTTTTTATTAAAAAAATAAAAGAAAAAAGTCCTAGAATGAAATGCATGAATGTTATGCAATGAAAATCTTAGAAACAAAAAGGGAAAAGAAACCAAAGAACAAAGGTCATAAAAGATAGAGTAATGAAGTATAAGGACCATGTCAAAAAGACTTAATTAGATCGAGCTTTTTGCATCCAAAACCTCTTAGATGCATTACAAGCATTGGAATTCATATTTACATTAGAGTGATTTCCAACTCCGGGATTGGAATAAAGATTTAGAGCCTTTACCAATTCACTAATAAGTGTCATAGGATCTTGTGCTTGAGGCATAGACACTTTCGGCTTATTTGCTCGCTTAGCTGCTTGCAGCTTATAATAATTTGGATGAATGTGTCCAGACTTTCCACAAAAATGACAAACCCAAACAGGTTTATCATGCATCTTATCCTTAGTAAGGGTAAACTCCTTAGGTTTAGACTCTTTCAGATCAACCCTAATCTTCCTAGGAGGTGTGACCTCTACAAGTTTAGAAATCTCACTCATAACCTTACTCATAGGGGTTCAGAGGAAGAAGAAGGAACAAAGTTTGTGGAATTTGGTGCAATCACAAAGATGCTTTCAACAAAACCTAATCCAGATTTGTCAAAAGGATCCTTTTAAACACTTAGCATTTGATCAAGTTTAGAACTAGCAGATCTAGTAACAAATAAATCATATTCCAAAGATTTAACTTTATCAAGCAAGAGCATATTCTCAATTTTCACATTGTTCAAAAAATCATTAGTATCAACCAAATTAGCAAGAAAATTTTTCTTTTCAAGCTCAAGAGAAGTAATTTTCTTTAAGCCTAATTCAACATTCGTGGCACCCTTTGCAACAACTTTGCAAAGTTTATTGTAGGCTTCTTGAAGATCTGCATCCTCAGAGAGTTCTCCATCAGAAGGATTCTCTTCAACAGATACACTTTCATTGACTACAGCAGTAGCAATGAAAACAATGAAGTTTCTATCCTCGTCACATCCGGACTCATCATCAGAAACTTTATTATCACTAAGGGTTACAGTCATAGCCTTCCCCTTAGACCTCAAGTTTATGGGACATTCAGATTTCATGTGACTATACCCTTGACATCCAAAACACTGAGGACCTAGAAAATTGTTTGAAGATTGACCAACTTTTTCTCTAGGTTTTTTATTGTTATTAACCTTAGTGAGATCATTCTTCCTAAAGTTTCTAGGTTCAGCATTGTTTGTACCTCTTGCCTTTCTGTTACTATTCCTAAGAAAGTTTCTAAAGTTTTTGGCAAGGTAAGCAATCTCTGTAGCAGATAGCTCATCATCAAATCCACTAACATCAACATCATCAACTGACTTAAGAGCCATTGACTTGGATTTGTTAGTTTTGGGTAGGTCCAACTCATAGGACTGAAGAGATCCTACAAGTTCATCAACAAGGATGGAGTCTACATTCCTGCTCTCAGTGATGACAGTCACTTTAGGTCTAAAGTCCTCAATCAAAGATCTAAGAATCTTCCTAACAATTTTAGATTGATCATAGATTTTGCCCAAATTATATGCAGAATTAACAATGTCATTTAGTTTAGTATAGAATTCATTAAAAGATTCATCATCAGACATCCTAATACTTTTAGATCTAGATGTTAACTGCTGCAACTTATTAATTTTAACTGCCTTAGTGCCTTCATGCACAGTCTGGAGGATTTTTCATGCAATGTGAGCAACCTTAACATTAGAGATTCTTTTAAATTCCTCCATAGAAACAGCATAAAAAATAACATTCATATCTTTGCTATTGAACCCAACTGCTTCTTTTTGGGAAGTTTGTCACTTATTCACAGGAGTAGTGGGCTTCTCCCATCCATATTCAACGGAGTTCTAGACTCTCTCATCAATTGATTTCAGGAATACTTTCATCCTTACTTTCCAATAAGCATAATTATTTTCATCAAAGTGAGGATGAATAACCAGAAAGTGTCTGTGTTCCATGACAACAGGAGTCAAGGATCAGCTCAGAGATCAAAAGATCTACAACAAGAGAGCTACCTGCTCTGATACCAATTGAACAGTTTTTAGACCCCTTAACTCAACTGGATTAACCTAATTAATTAGCCAAGTAATTAACTTAATCAAATTATACAAATCTAGGTTATCACAATCAAACAATTATATCAAGTATATAGCAGCGAAAATATAAATAATACAAAGATATGATGAGAAGTTTGCTATTGAACCCAGCTGTTTCTTTTTGAGAAGTTTGCCACTCATTCACAGGAGTAGTGGGCTTCTCCCATCCGTATTTAACGAAGTTCCAGATTCTCTCATCAATTGATTTCAGGAATACTTTCATCCTTACTTTCCAATAAGCATAATTATTCCCATCAAAGTGATGAGGAATAACTAGAAAATGTCTGTGTTCCATGACAATAGGGGTCAAGGATCAGCTCAGAGATTAAAAGATCTACAACAAGAGAGCTACCTACTCTGATACCACTTGAATAGTTTTTAGATCCCTTAACTCAACCGGATTAACCTAGTTAATTAGCCAAATAATTAACTTAATCAAATTATGCAAATCTAGGTTATCACAATCAAACAATTATATCAAGCATATAGCAACGGAAATATAAATAATACAAAGATATGATGACCTAGGAAAACCAAACCGGTAAAAAACCTGAGGAGGATTTAACCTAGCTATCCTCAAGGTAAACTTGAGTTCACTATAGAAAGAATTGAAATTTTACAATAAGACTTAGACCACTAACATCTTATTGCTACCCACCAGTAAAAACTTACTGACACGACCACGTACAAGCTCCGAGACTACGGACTCCTTCTTTCTTGGATTCTCTAGCAAGTACAAGCACCCTCGCTTGTGTATTTTTAAGCTCTTATGGTAGCAATTGAATGATCATCAAGATCTTGAAAAAATCTCTTCTTGATAATCCTAAACTTGTGTGAAGGAAAACTCCTCATAGATCTGACAAGAGATTCACACAAATAATAATATGAGCAACATCTAAAACGTGGTTAGGGTTTGCCTTATATACCTAGGGCAAAAACATAAAATCCTAAACGTTTTAGGAGTTAGGGTTGAGTTGGAAATTCTGCTGAAAAAATGCATCTGCCCGATTTTCGATTGATCGAGTCTAAGTTTCGATCAATCGAGCCAAGCCGAGATGCACAATGAATTTTGCATTAGCTTGATTCTAACTTTACATAAACAACACTACTTTGAGCAAGTATAAATAAGACTAAATAACTTGTTTTGATCATGATTTGCCAACAATACATATTAGAGTTTTAAATACATGAAATCCTAAGTCTTTAGAACCTAACATTTATTATTAATAAATATTGTTAAAACAAACAAACATCAATATCATGTCAATAATATATGGCGGAAAAAAATAAATAAAATAAGATATGATGACTCAAGAAAATCAATGAAACAAATTAGTTTTATAGTAAAAAACTTGAGAAGAAACTTTCCTAAAAAGCAATCCACTATAGTAAAGAGAAGTTTCAAATTTAGTACAAAACTTTTGTCCCTAGACTCTACTATTCCCGTAGATGAACTTACAGCCAATGGCGGCTCCAGAAATTTTGTTTAAGGGATTCATTAAAAAAATTTATTAAAAAAAGAACTTGAATATATTAAGTTACCGACAAAAAATAAATAAATAATAATAATAATACATGAAGTTTTACAATTTTCTTTTACAAGTATTCAAATTTTGAATTGTTATATGATAGTTCATTATAAGTGTCTATTGCCAATGTGGGTAGTTATGAATGAGCCCATAATCATTTTATTTTGTTAAGTTTATCTAACATTTTTACTTTTATGTAGTTTTTATTATCTATTTGTTATTGTTTTTATAAAAATATTTTAAACGAAATGACTAAACTAAACTCACTGGCTTTGTATTAATTATTGACGCACACAACCATACTTATTCATATATAAAATTATACAATAGTGTCTACTTAACTAATCAAATGTTTGGACAATTACTAATTTTACATTTTTTTCTTGAATTTTACTAACTTTATAACAAAAAGTTATTATAACATGATAACAATATACATACATGTAACAAACCATATCTATTTCCTAATTATTAAATTATATATATTTATATTATAATGTACACACAAACATCCACACACATCATAATTCACATAAATAATATTATAACAAAAAGTAATGCACACAATCAATATTAGACACACTCACACACATAATATAAATTTATAAATAATAATGACATTTACAATTCACAAACACTTACATTTTATTCTTAGAGTTGGAAATACTTGTAATAAGGGTATGTAAAATTTAAGTCACAGTGTGCAAATATATTTTTAAGAAAAAAATTATAGTATTAAACTAAAAAAAATATTTTTTATATATAATTTGTTTTGTTTTTTTTTTTGGGGGGGGGGGGGAAGTCAGAGGGTTCATTTGAACCCCTTGAGAACAGTGTAGAGCCGCCCATGCTTACAGCAGAGACATTCTACCACTTCAGAACCTCTAAACTCTTCAATATATGAACACCACCATTTTTGCACATATCCCAGTACATGACTAACTAGTGATACACAGCTCCCAATACGTAACTAACACACCAATTTGAAGAAGATTGTTGGCTGCAAAGTTCTTCACTTCATCAACAATGAAGATCAAGAAGCACTTGGTTACAAAACCCTAAGGCGCAAAGATGTATTAGTTTCTTTCAGAGAGAATAAGGCATCAGTTACCTTTTGCATATATTCTCCTTGTATTCTCTTATGTGACAACCTCTAAAATAAGTTTATATATGTCTAGGGTTATGAGAAAAGAAACCATACACAAATACATAAGTATAGGCCGAAAATCAAATCTAAAAAACTTATTTTCATAATTCTCGATAGATATCTCAATAGATAGCTATCTGTCTAGCAGTTGTTGAGTTTTAATGAATAACACTTTTCACACTTAATTCTTGGAGAGACTTGCATGACTTTAACATTTGGACTTGAAACAAGGTTTCTTGAAGCATCAAACACATCCTAGATCTACCCAATTACAAGTAAAGTGCGTTTTGTTAAAGGATTGGCCAATTATATAAAATAGTGACATATATTTCTAAAATGTGAAACGCATATGTCCTAATAACGTGAATCATATTATGAATCAATTTTTTATTTTTCTGTATTGTGTATCGTATTGTAAAATACACAAAATCTTAATAAAATTATATATATATATATATATATATAAGGCATATTTTTTATAAATTCGAATTATTCCAATTACAAGGCTAATTTAATCATCACTTATGTAACAATTTAAAAATAAAAATAAAAAATCTAACTAAATAACTCAAATTATCACATGTTTATAACATACATATTCAAATAGATTAAACTCAAAAGTGATAATATATAACATATAAGCAAAAATAATACTTTCTTTTCATCGTATTCATCATCTTGCCTAATCAACTCCATCTAAGCCAATGTTATCATCATGTTCATCATCTTGCAAAATTAGTTCTTCATTGACATTTTTTTTCTTCATCATCAACATCTACTATCTCTTTTTGTATTTTATTTTAATAAAATTTTCTTTTAAATTTATTCTTCGCATTATAGTTTCTAGCTTATAGACTCATGAAAATAATATGAAAAAAATAATTATATTATCAATTAATACCTTATTCATAGTACAGAAAAAAAAATTGCAAATACAGAAGTGAAGTGTCAAGTGTGCAATCCAAATTTTGTACGAGAAAGGAGACAGGGAAAACAGATGACCATGTTATTTTATTGGGTTCAATCAAGTAGCTTTATAATTTTGTGATAAAAAAAAGTATAATAACTTGTTGGACTAAAATAAAAACACAAATTTTAACAAAAATTCATTTTAAACTCACATGTCTATGTATCATACGATATGTGTGATTTTACAATACGATTCATACAATACGCACCTATATATAGTATGATTTATGAGCACTTATGATATACCTTTATAATATAAAACTTTTTTTGTACATGATAAGATATGTATCATATGATATGCATGCGTATCGTATGATACTAAGAACTATAAATATACCCATGTTCCAAATTGTTACATCCAATAGTGACTTACATGACTATAAGCAACTCCAACCCAGTTGGACTCTCTATTCTAAATTCCTTCATACGAACTTCCAATTTGTCACTCTAAGGACCACCTTGATTATTTGATCTCCGCTGTAACAATGGGATGGCGGCTCTATGACTCAAACTTCTGATCTCAACAAGATACAACTCAAAGAATATATCTTCTAAGCTCATGGGTACAGTAGATGGAGGCTAAGGTCCTCATTACTTAGAGTTTTTCATGAACCTTTTAAATTGCTTTGCCAAATAAGCAACATCAAATGAACATAACTCATCATCAAAAGAATTTGTTTCATCAACAATTTTTAAAGCGGTAGACTTTTGTTTACTAGTTTTGGGAAAATCTAGTTCATAAGTCCAAAGAGATCCAAATAATTCCTCAACAAGAATAGTGTCAATGTCTTTGCTTTCAATGATAACAGTCACCTCAAGTCTAAAATCCTCTGTTAAGGATCTCAAAATCTTTCTAAAAATTTTAGGATCATCATAAGTTTCTCCTAAGTTGTAAGCAAAATTCACAATGTCATTTAACTTGACATAAAACTCATCTTCAGACATTTTTATGTAAAATAATTTCGTTCAAGTCAGATACAACATCAGTATTTCGTCAGATCACATAAGACATAAACTAACAGACACAGACTGAGGGACAAAAATTAGAACATTTTGCAAAGTTTAGAAAAGAAAAGTGAATTTCTAAAAGTTCAATGACAAAAGGCAAACTTTTGTGATAGGTTAGAAACAAACATGATATTTTAAACTTAATTTTATGTGTTTTTTTTTTTAAGAAATAATTTTATGTTATTAAATGTTGATAAGAACTCACTTATATCGCATAATATTACAAGATATTATAAAGCATATTTAAAAAATAATTGCAAAAAAAAAAAAAAAAAAAAAAAAAGGCCACGGAAAAAAATTAAACTGATTGCTGTGAGATTTTGAGTCAAACCCAGCTAATGGACAAAAACTGTGTTCTCTTTTTGGGATGCCCAACACATCCTTCTCCTTTTGTGCAATAGTCTAGACACCTAAACTCGTGCATATCCTAATTATTTTTATCCCTTCTTGTTTCTTATTTTACGCCTTTTATAAAACTTTGATCACTTCAGTCTTCAAAAAATAAAATAAATAAATAAGAGATTGATGTTAAAGACAATCAAGTATTTTACAATATCTAGTGAAGATTTACTGAGATCTAATAGTTCTTGCTGAAATTTAATTGCTTATTTATAAAGATAAGCATCATTCTTCATTTTCATTTTGATAAGTATTTCATGAATCCACTTTTTGTAAACCTGTGGCATAGTTTAATAGTTGACCTGTAAATCTTAATTTTAATCCATATGTTCTTTTTGTCAATCAACATATATAAAACTAACGAGACTGTTTTTAACGTGGAATGCATGTAATTATTTATAGTATAGTAATATTCTGTTCTAATGGAAGAGAGAACTATTATAATAAATGGCAATCATATTTGAAATAACTTGAATAAGAAAAATGAAAATATGTTACTTTGTTAATAGACAGATTAAAATAGGACTGCAGTTTTCCTTTTATTATTATATTAGGAAAATGGATTCTTATGTCTACAGAATTAAGGAAGTGCTCATCATATAATGATTGGTCCAAAAACAATTATCCTAGGATTATGTATTTCTATTATTTAAATCTTTCATAGTCAATATAGAAAAGACATAAAATACAACAGAAAGTACTTATTTTTAATTCTTCAACATAACTACTAACCTAAGCCAATGAAAAAAGTCTTCATGCTATTATATAATTTCTGTATATTTAAAAGAAAGGATGAAACATTATATATTTTCTTTCCGATAACTTTGTAACTCAATAATATTTAAATGAAGGTAGTTAAATTTTGAAATCAGTGAATAAAAAACTTATCACTGGCTTGTGCCAACAAAGCAATCTTTCCTATTGGTTTGAAGCATAGGGTCTAATGACCTGACAGTTCAAGTTATTATATAAAATGAAAATAAAAAAGTCTATGGTTTATTTTGTGTTTATAAATTAGTCCAATCTTTGGTAGCAATCATGCTAAGTGCTATAGATTAGGAAATAAGTTATTTTGAAAACAAAAGCTTGTGGGGGCCCATTAAAAAAAAAGCAAGCTTGTGGGACCTCGGATTTAAGTGTAAATTAGAGTAAGATAATTAACTCTTTGGTATCCGAAGATGCGTTTATGTGGTATTATTGGTCGTAGTGATGGTATCGTCAAGATTATGTAAAAGATTTTTTGTTAATATTTTATATCGAAAGAAGACAAGTTAGCGCATGCGTTTTGGCTCCATGGGAGCACTTACTTGGAAGACTCTTAAGGAGCCTAGTGCTCTCAATTATTTGAGATGGTTAATTGATGATGAGAAAGAAGATTACTAATTAATTAGATGAATCTTGTTTCACAGATATCAATTTACACCAAAGTGTTCATCTTCATGTTAATGCACATAAATTATACATGTTAAAGCTTCTAGCATGGGACATTGACACATTGAATGTCTGTCCTAGGTGAGAATCTAGTGCATGCTCCTTCATCTTTTTCAATAACATGCGTTCTTGATGAAACCAGAAGTTCAGTTGCATTAATAATCCCAATCTAACTCGGAGCTAGCATGATATTCTTATAATTAGGAGAGGCTTTAAAGAAAATTGTATGCCCAATATATAATCTAGTTTGTGTTGAATTGGCTTGATGCGTTAAAGAAATGCAACCACAGTCCAACATGCACTTACAATATTTTTTTTAGGGCTGATTATATATGGGGAAAAAAGCTTCTAATTAATAAAGAAATGCTACGTTTACAACATTTTCACAATATTTTCACTACAAATTATAGACGAAAAGTTGTTATCAATTCTAATTTGAATCTCTATAACTTAAATTACTTTTTTATCCACCCATAACAATCAATAACAACCTGCCAGGTTGCCACTTAAAATTTGCTATGAAAATATTGTAAATGTAGCATTTCTTTAATTAGTATGATAGCCAGATTTTTTTTTTCCTGTGTTTTCTCTATGCAAGCCAGAAATTCTTTTGAAAATTTAATTTACTTTTCCAAATGGAGTAGCACTCTTGGCAATCATAATCAAGATACAGTTTCCAACCTAGTTTTTTTGTTCCAAATGGCAAACCCTTATATAATGTTAGGACATATGTGGATATGGTTAGAGATATATGTTATGTAAATTAGCAAATCGTTTGACAAAACGCACTTTACTTATATTTGGGTAGATTTATGATGGATTTAGTACTTTAAGGAATAAGAGTTCAAGTTTAGTATTGAAGTCATGCAAATCTGTCCAAAAAACAAGTGAAGAAGTGTTGTTCATTAAAACTTGACAGACAGCTCGACAAATAATATCTATCGAGACTTAATGCTTGTGCTCGACAGAAATAGTATCTATCAAGAATTACGAAATTCAAATTTCCAAATCTGTTTTTTCACGCATATCCAAGTTATTTGTGTAGGGTTTTTTTTCTCATAACCCTAAACATATATAAGGATTGTTTTAAAGGCCGTCAAAGATGATGCAAGGTTATGCAACTTGGTGCAAAGTTATTGTGCATGCATATTGTGACCAGAGACAATTGCCCTAGTTCATCATATTCATTGTAAAATTTGTTGTGTCTTTGCACCAAAGGTTTTGTAAACAAGGAGCTTCTTGATCTTTATTATTTAGATGAACTAAAGAATGTTATAGCCAACATTTTCCTCAAGTTGGTGTGTTAGTCACATATTTGGATATGTGCATCGATTGGCTAGCCACATATTTGGAACCGTGCATTGAAAGGAGAGATTGTAACTACATTACAAATCTAATTGGGTATTGAGGTAAAGGTTTAACTATAAATTGGTATTAGGTACTGAAATTTCTTTTACTTGTAATCATCTGTTTTGATAATAGTAGATTCTTGGGAGTGGTGACCTTAAATTCAGCTGGTGAGATTTTGCCTCAGTGGTTTTTCCTATTCATAAACAAATCATCCGTGTCAAATTTAATTTCTGTTACATTTAGTTATTTAGTGATTTGTTTGTGCTACCACGCTTATTACATGTAATTGAATCTAATTAATTCACTTGGCTAATTAATCGATTAATTTACCAAAGGGGTTAATACATTCTTGGCCTATCATATAATAAGCTCCTTTTTTTTTCATTATGTTCTTTGATGTTTACAGCAATTTTCTATCTCTCTTTCTCTCTGAGTTATGCTCACAACGCTTTGCATTATAGAACTATATTTTACAACATATTACAATAGAAGCTTAATAAAAATGTGCATAGTCCATGCAAAATTTCAGTCATTATATTTATACCACCAGTATTTAATGAAAGCGGCAATTTTAAATTTAGTGGTGTACTCATTACTCAACCTTTCCTTAAAACTTAAAGGTTTGAATTATCATTATCATCATGCCAAATTATGAAATAATGAAGGGGGATTTTGGATTTTGTTCGTAAAAGACATGGTAAATTGGTAATACACTTTAAGCTCATAATTTAGTATTTAACAAAAAGAAAAACCCTAGAAAACTTAAAAGAAACATTCTTTTTCTCTCATATATCAATGAATACACACATGGCGCATACCTAGATACCAATTTAGCTTACTATTTAGTTCAGAAATTGTACAGTAAGTGAATTGAAACAAGAACGACCTAGAGATCGGGAAATATATGAGACATGAGCCCCATGCAAGGGTAGCTCACGGCATCTCCTACGGGCTAATCCAGCCCATGAATAAGGGAAAGTGTCCTAACATGTTTGCCAAAAGCCTAGCCTGTGTGTGTCAGTCAAAAACTCACAATTAAGTGCATGCCCATGTTATAAGGAAGTAATGAAAATAAACTCCCCCAGAAGGGTCAGAACTCAGAACCAAACCCTTTTGAAATTTGACATTTGACATTTGACATTTGAGAGAGAGAGAGAGAGAGAGATGGTGTTGGCGTGGGAAATAGACATGAGGATATGGTGGGGGAGAAGAGTTGGTAGATCTTCTAAGGACAAAACTGGGTCTAATCAGCAAGTCAAATTAAGGGATTGGCTACCTGTCTTCTATCTTAGACTTAGTTTGTTTCTTTGCCTCTTTGTTTATTTTGAAGGTTAAACTTATCCCTCCCTCGTGGGTTTGTCTTTTATGACATCAAAGCGATCTTGTAAAGGAGAGAGAGAGAGAGAGACTAGTAGGTTAGGTTGTTTGATTTTGAGTGAGTGAAAGCCTCTAGGAGCAGTGAAAGTGTGTGTTGAGACTTGAGAAAGAGAGAGAGAGAGAGAGAGACTGAGGAACTGAACTAAACCTCTCTTGAGTTTCTGGTGGCCTTAAATTCTGGGGGGGACTTTTCTAGGATTGGGAAGGACAAAGGTTTATTAGAAGCTTTATCTCTGCCCCAAGCAAAACCCCAAAAGGCCTTTTGAACCCCACCCCCCATTTACCTGCTCAAGACAGGAATATCAAATTGACAGTGACATTATCCCCCCACATCCTCATAAAGCATGTGGGATTTGCTTACACCTTCCATGGTGCTTTTGTTTTAAGAGAAAGTTTACTATACTCAAAATTGAATTGACGTGTCAAATTGTTAATAATAAATAAATAAATTAATTAATATTAGTGATATATTTAAACGAGTATAGGTAGGAGTTGAATTATTATGAAAATATTGTAAAAGTTTTTGTGTATGTTAATACCATTACCATATTGTCTATTGGCACGTTTAAGGCTTAAAAAACACCCCCAAAAAAAAATGCTTGTGTATAGTCGGAGTATGGAAGCCACGCGCCTCCAGAACGAGTGAGTGGAGAAGAATGAGGGCAGGTAAGAGTAAGATAGATATCAAAGGACCCCCGGGATTTGAGGGGTTGAAATGTGCGTGAGAGAGAAAGATAAGAGAGATAAAAGAGAGAGAGAGAGAGAGAGAGAGAGAGCAATTCCCAATGAAAAATGACAGAGCTGCCTCGTGGCCGACAGCTATACGGTGCCATTTAACCCCAAACTCTTGCGTTTTTGACCTGGGGCCTCACGTGCTCTCTCTCTCTCTCTCTCTCTCTCTCTCACACTCTGGAAAGAATACGAAGAATACACGAGATGCCGGTGGGAGAGACTTGTTACTAGTGGGTGAGAGAGATAGAGAGAGAGAGGTCTATCAGCTTTGTAGAAAATTTAAAATTTATGGAGAGAGAGAGAGAGAACGGGTGTCGATTAGGTGAAAATATTTTACTGAATCTTGAAATTTTTTTTTTTAAAAAGTAAAAAGAAAAAAGAAAAAGTAAAAGTGAAGTCATAAAAATTAAAAGTTAAAAATTAAAACTGATACCAAACAATATAGATATAATATTTTTCACTTTTTTTTTCAGTAATTAAAAGATAAAATTTAGTTATAAAATTAGTTGTAATCTAAGACAACAACCTTACTCAATATTTTTTTTTATTAAAAGTAAATTTTAATAAATTCATCATTGGATTACATTTTTTTTTATTTTCTATGCTTGCAAATTTTTTTAAAAATTAAATAGCAATAGCTATGTCATTAATAAATTGTTTAAATGACAAGTTTTGGTGGTTTAAAATCATGCATAAAATATAAGCGCACTTATAAATTATATAGTAAATAATATCTAATTGGCACAAAATTTGACAAGTGTATTAAGAGTGTAAAGAATATGTAATCTAATGGTTAAAATTTTCAATATCTATATATCTATATATATAATAATAGGTGAAGGAGAGAGAAAATCCATTTAGATTTCAATTGGATTCTCAATTTTGCGCCACTTGTCCTAATCAAACCTCAAAAAAAAAAAAAATCTAATTAGATTATAAATTTGACTCCAATTTTGTGTCATGTATCTTATCTAAATTTTTTAATTTTTGTGCCCAAATAAATGATGCATTAACATTTAACACGGAAGCCAAGAAAACCACAATAATAATACTCATTAACCTAAGCAAGAACATCTTACCTGCACACTTTTATGGAGATTATAAATTGGACTCCAATTTTGTGTCATGTATCTTATCTAAATTTTCTAATTTTTGTGCCCAAATAAATGATGCATTAATATTTAATACGAAAGCCAAAAAAACCACAATGATAATACTCATTGGCTTAAGCAAGAACATCTCACTTGCACACTTTTATGGGCGATCTCAATAGAGTCTGGAGCTCTTCTAATTCCACAACCAGAACCAAGGAGTCCAACGAAAAAGATTATAAAAGTAAAACATCATTTCCTCCTAATTCCATATCGTCATCCCATGTCTTCTCCTCTCTCAACCTCTACCAACTAAATCTACACACTACCCTCTCCTCCTCCTTACGGATTTCTCAAAGTAAGGCTGGGTTCAAACATAATGTTCAATTCCACTCTTCCTTACTTCACACTCTCATACATTAGCATTTCATTGGTGCCTCCAAGAAAATTCCAAGCTCAATGATAAGTTTTTATTTTTTAATGTCCCTTTATATATTTTAAATAATAAAATGCAATATTCTCTTTTTTTTCTTTACTGTCCATTAACTACCCAGGAGAGAGCACAGCAGTAATATAGAAGCATAAACAATGATAAAATAGATGATAAAGAAGAAAATAGCAAAACAGATATATTCAAAAATAAGTTAAAACAGAGTATGGAATATATAAAACTGAAACTGATAAAATCTTACTTGAAAATACTTCTGTCTTTGATTAAACTTGAAAACAAACCGTCTTTGATACAAGCTTGAAAATAAAAGACTGTCTGAAGATTACAAAGGAAACTGTCTGGGGAGAAAGGTTACAAGATTACAAAAGGGAAATTACAAAAAGTCTTTCTGAAAGGGATGGCTATTACAAAGGCTTTCTCTAAAGGCTTTCTAAACTTTCTGATCTTTTGGACTTGAAATTGGACCTAAAATTTGGACCTTAAATTTGAACCTGTCTTCTGTCTTCGGAGTCTGTCCTTTTATAGATGAAGTGAACCATGGTAAGCTTCTAAAAGTAACCTGAGTCAAGTAAAGTGAACTCAAGTTAATCTGTCGGTAGAATAGTAACTTAAAATATCTGTCTTGTCTTTTTCCGAAGTACTTTTGCGCATAGTAAAATTTGTGTATCTGTCAGGAGGCATGCTAGTGAATAGTGATCTGTCTTGGTGAATAGTGATCTGTCATCTTTGTCTGTCTGGGGAAACTCTTCTGTCTGTCTTCTCAATCTGTATCTGCATAGTTATCATAATCTATCGGATCAGTGTTATCTTCATACTGCTCATGCTCATGGGGCACCCCATAATCATTGCATAAAGCACAATACGTAATCAGAATGAAAACAGGAACACGATCCTTGGCTGTCATCAATCTGGGGTCTTTAACAATCCTTCTTCTTCCAATAAGCCTTCTTGTTGAAGGTCTTCGACCATACACAGCTATCCTGTTGGTGTAGCCATATAAGTGGAAATCTCTGTCTAAATCTTTCTGCACTTCATAAATCCTGTTGCACTTAAAATTAGACCATTCTTGAGCCAGAGCACTTGGATCATCAAGTGATAAGTAAGTATCTCCTGAATACCAGTTGTATTCAGGAATAAAGCCCCAATCATGAATAAGAACCAAAAGATGCGCTGGCTGAGATTCCATATAATAGCTAGTGTCCCAAAATGGAAGTGTACTCCAGATTTCCATCTTCATATAATTAAGTCCTCTAATCTGTGCTGCCGCTTCTTTAATGACTTTAGGGAATAAACTAATCTGATCTGCAGAGGTTATGACTAATTTACTAATAAACCCTGCTTCCAGCATTTCAGATAACCATAAAGGATCACGAATTACTGGATCTTCTGTCTCTGTATTGATAAGTAATCCCGGGTAGGGATCATATCTGTCTGCTGTTCTTTCATAAACTCTGTCTGCATTTCCAAAACTCTCATACCATGTAGCTTTATGAGATAACCATATTTCGCCTGTCATGTCTTCTGTTCTGATAAATGCTGTAGAAACAAATACATGAAAAAGATGCATCCACCTGTCATAAGAACTGGTTAAAGCTGCATGGGTTAATATCTTCTGTTGGATTTCAGGAAGTAAATTTCTGATGGCAAGCCTCGTTTTTTGCTGAATCTTAGGGTGTAGCTTTGAAAAGCTTGTTCCCATAAGATAGCTTTTTAGAGACTGTGATTCTGTCTTTATGGAGCTTGAATCTCCATCCTCCTTGCCAGGGAGTTGACAACCGCGAGCTTGAATAAGTGCCCCGGTGCTAACAAGGTGTAATTCCAAAGCCTGAAGGGTCTTTTGGAATAAGTCTTTCTGTTTAAGGGTAAAAGCTGCCTGTAAATTATCAAGAAGTAACTTAATATGAAGAGGAAGGTCTGTAAATTCTCCGTCTTGAAACATGAGGTCAGTGCGAAGCACTTTCTGTAGAGTTACACTATTTTCACCACATGAATACATTGCTTCTGCTTGCAACGTATCCTGAAGGGATATTGTCTCTAACGAGACACCTTCCTGCCTATCTATAATTCTTAGTGAAGGCTTTTGGAAATGTTCGGGCACTGCAAGTGCCTTGCCCTTTCCTTTCCTGTCTGTCTGAGAAGTTCTGTTACTCATGTTAGTCTGCAAATGGGATTGGGGAAAAGGATTATGTCTTGACTGCAAATGGGGTTGAGAAAAAGGATTGTGTCTTGAAATATTTTGGGAATAAACATTTATATACAAAGTTTCTTTCAAACATACTTTCAAGATCTTTTCACCGATGGCTTTCTGTAAAATTTCTTTAAAATATTTTATAAGAAAATCATTTTTAAGTTTCAAGGTACGTATAATAAAACAAAGTTTTTCTTGTACACTTTTGCGCTCTTGCTGAGTAGTAATAATATTGGAGCAGTCATGATGGAGTCTGCCAAAGTGAACAGTATCTAAAATATTTTCAAGATCTGTTATGATTCTTTCCGTGCTGTCCATATATGTATCTATCTTATTTTGTGGGAATACATTTTCTCCATTAGTCTGGGGAAAATCTATAAGAAGCCTATTAATTAAGTCTGTCAAGAAGTTAAATCTGTGTTTACTCAAGAAATTATCACAATTAATATCTTCTTTAATGATTAATAAAGGAGAGTCTGTCAAGTCTTCTTTTATTAGAATATGAGTGTTTGAGATTATTTTCACTTCAAAGGGTGTATGAACGCTATTCAGTATATCTGTCAACCTATCTGTTTGTGCAGTCCAATCATATTGACTTATAAGCATAGTTCTATCTTTTTTGTTGGATTCCTTTTCATAAAGTAGTTGAACTCTTTTCTGAATTATATGTTGGTGTTTATGTGTAAGAGCAACAGGGAAATAAGAACAAATCTCTGTCTCATTGTCTTTTTTGTCCTTTTTTATGTCTTTTTCTGTCAACTGGTGAGCAAGTGATAATTCTTTATCTAAAAACGACCAACTTCTTTTAATTCTATAGGTTCCTTTTTTATTAATATCCTGTAGAATAGTGATCTTATATAGGAAACTAATTTCTTTTGGGATAAATGTTAGAATGGAAGTAAAAGGTACGTTAATTACATTAGTCTTAATTTCCTTTTTTGTCTCCATAAAATAATTTAAAGAAAGATCACATATCTCATTGGGTAATTTGTGATTAATTAATCTAATGGCTGCCTGAATTAATTTTTTCTGTATACAATTCATGTCAGTGCCTGAGTCTATTAAAGTAATTTCTGTCAAAGAAAATTCTTTATTAATTACTAAAGTGATTTCTGTATGCCAGTTTTGAAAGATTACTCTGTTAATTAAACCAAAGAAATTTTGTCTATTGCAGTTACCTTTTTCTATTAAAGGGGTTTCTATCATGGGTCTAGGAAATTCTTTCAAGTTTATTATTTCTTTAAAATTCTGTTTATTTATATTTACTGAATTATCTTCTTTAATATTTTTAATTTCTTGTTTTATTATTTTTGCTTCTGTCAATAAGTCTTGTATGGTTACAGGTTTTACTGCTTCTGCATCATCTTTTTTCCTTTTTATCTTTTCTTGCTTGTCTTTTTCTTTTTTGGCTCTTTCTTGCTTTCTACATTCTGTAACATGGTGTCCATATTTCTTGCATCTAATACAAGCAATAGGTATATCTATAGATTCTTTCAAACTTAGTAAATAATCTTTTTTGTCTTGATTAGGTAAATTATTTATTAATTTATCTATTATGTCTTTTTGTTTTCTTTTTCTTTTATTAACTTTAAATGGGTTGGTTGATTTTAATTCTTCCTTTTTCTTTACTTGATCTATCTCTTCTTGACTGATATTAAATATTGTCATTAATTCATTTAGTGTGTCCTTTTCAAATTCCAACATACTAATTTGTTTAGCAATTTTATTCTGTCTAGCACATTGTTTTTTAGTATGTCCTTCTTTTTTGCATTTATGGCAAATAATATGTCTATTATGTCTGTCAGTATTCTCATTATCTGATACCTCAGTAATGTTTAAAACTGCTATATCTTTCTCTTTCTTTCTGTCTGTATCTAATGGTGAATTTAAAATTTTTATCTTTTTGTTTAATTCTGTCAAACTATTATCTATCATTGATTTCTCAATTAATTTTAGTCTTTCATCAATCTTTTCTTTTAAACTATTAACTTTATATCTATTGTTTGCTTTTACTACACTATTACTATTTTCTTTTCTTTCATTATTAGTTTTCCTTCCTTTGTTGACTATTTTTCTATCTTTGGCTCTATCTTGTTCTACTTCCATCTTCCTTCGTAATGATTCTTTTAGGGTACTACTATTTATCTTTGCTTTGGCTCTTTCTTGTCCCATGCCTTCTTTTTGTTCTAGTTTTACACGTACATCATCTTCTATTATATTATTTTGTCTTTCTATGTCTCTTTCTATTTCTAGCTTCTTACATATAATTTGTACTGAGCTAGCTTCTTCTTTAGACCTATCTTCTTTAGAACTATCATTATTAATTTTCCAACCATTATTGACTTTTTCTATCATATTCTTTATGTCTAGTTTCCTACGTAGAGATTCTTCAAGAGCACTATTTCCTTTTAATTTTAGCATGTCCTTTCTTATAACTTTCCCTACATCTTCTTTTGTTTTTAGCTTTCTATTATCTTGTCTTTCAATTGTTTCTATCATCTCTTTTACCATTCCTTTTTTAAACATTTCTTTATCATCTATACGTGTTGGTCTTTCCCAAGCATGGCCATCTTTTATGCTATCAATCTTTTGCCTTTCATTTTCTTCACACATAATTCTTTTATGACTATTTTCTTTCTTTAGTTCATTTCTGTCAGTTGCTCTAGAAATGTCTATCAAGTCATCCTTTCTATCATTTATCATATTTATTGATATCGAATTATCCTTCTGCCTATTATGCCAATTATCTGTCATAACTTTTGTTAAAGGTGATCTATGATGGGGTTCAAATTCTCTTTCTTCTTTTAAAGGTGAATTTAAAATTTTCATTTTTTCATAGAGGTCCAAAAAGCTATCATCTTTAGTGTATACCGTAGATCTTTCATCATTCTCTATGGCTTCTAATTTTTTATTAATTACGTCTAAGAAACTATTATTGTGTCTATTAGTCTGTCGATTAATTTTATCTTCTGTTAATATATTCCAATTTTTTGCATTATTATTATAATTATAATTATAGTCATCCAAATCACTGTCAGAATCAGAATCAATTTCATAATCCATGTTACTGTCAGACCAATTATTGTCTATATCTCTCATGCTATAACCTTCATCATAATCTATATCATCATAGTCCATGTTTCAAATTAGTGTGTGCCTAGCCTAAGTGTGAACAAGCAAACAGATTATGAGCTGATAAATGTATTTGTTCTCTTTCTAAGCAATTAATAATTACTGGCAGAACTATATTACTAACCACTGATATCCTTGCTATCGGGACCACCTTCTCGGGAAACTCCATTGCGGGACCACCCAAAACAACGCCAGTTCGTCGGCTTAACAAAAACAACGGGCTGACCAACGCGAATGCTATGGTTTGCCAACGAGTGTAAGGCTGACCAACGCTATCAAGGAGCAAGTAGTGGCTAAACTGTAATATGAGTTCCTAGTAACTTCTTAATTGCAAAGAAATAAAACTCATACACCTACCATCCATGGCTCTGATACCATTAACTACCCAGGAGAGAGCACAGCAGTAATATAGAAGCATAAACAATGATAAAATAGATGATAAAGAAGAAAATAGCAAAACAGATATATTCAAAAATAAGTTAAAACAGAGTATGGAATATATAAAACTGAAACTGATAAAATCTTACTTGAAAATACTTCTGTCTTTGATTAAACTTGAAAACAAACTGTCTTTGATACAAGCTTGAAAATAAAAGACTGTCTGAAGATTACAAAGGAAACTGTCTGAGGAGAAAGGTTACAAGATTACAAAAGGGAAATTACAAAAAGTCTTTCTGAAAGGGATGGCTATTACAAAGGCTTTCTCTAAAGGCTTTCTAAACTTTCTTCTGATATTTTGGACCTGGAAATTGAACCTTGAAATTGGGACCTTAGAACTGGACCTGTCTTCTGTCTTCGGAGTCTGTCCTTTTATAGATGAAGTGAACCATGGTAAGTCTCTAAAAGTAACCTGAGTCAAATAAAGTGAACTCAAGTTAATCTGTCGGTAGAACAGTAACTTAAAATATCTGTCTTGTCTTTTTCTGTCGGTAGAGTAAATCTTGAATAGTATAATAGTGGGTCTTCAAAAGTAACTCGGGTTAAGGTAAACTCAAGTTAATCTGTCGGTAGAATCCTGAACAGTAAATGCTTTACTTTATGAACAGTAATCTGTCTGGAATCTTGTGTGTCAGTAGTGCCATTTGTCTGTCTCTTGTCTCTTGTACTGTCTTTGAATAATAGTGTGGTGCCATATGTCTATCTCTTGTCTCTTGTCTCTTGTACTGTCTTGGACTGGTCTTAGATTTGAAAATCCTTCTTACATGTGGATTGATACTGTCTGTAGTTGTCTGTTTGTTGATAATATCACAGCTATTCTTTCCACTTGAATTTTGAAGGGATATTGTCTCTATTGAGACGCCTTCATGCTTTGACTGAAATCTTATGTAAAGATTTCTATTCGGGCAAAATATGGTCATAGAGTTAGCCTTAGAATGGCTATCTTGCTTGCCAGGCAATTGACCGTTAATTTTAAAATTAACTAATGAAGAATATTACGTAGGCATTAATATTTACAAGGGAAGTAATTTTGGAGAAAGACTAAAAGTCATGATTATATAGTACAAAGAGATATCATGACAAAGATGAAACAAAGGCAAAGGATGTTACGTAGGAAGCTAGATACAAAAGGGAAAGAGGATGAAGGACAAGTCAACAAAGGGAGGAAAATTCATCGTAAAACCTTAAAATTTTTTTTTTTTTTTTTTTTTTTTTTTTTTTTTTTTTTTTATATATATATATATACCTATAACAATATCTAGGTACTACTACTACTGGGTAGGATAGTATCATCCATCATTGAGGCTGTAGGAATCTCATCATCTATTACTAATTCAAATTTACTAATACTTGTGTCTTTTGAGATGGAAATTTCTTTCAACAAGTGTATATCCTTAGGAATTGGTGGTAGGAGGAATTTAAAAAATACTTCTGTTTCCAAAACATTAGTGCTTATTCCATCGTCTGTCGTAAAAAATGGGTAAAGTAAAGCCAAAAAAGGATTTCCCAATATAACTTTAGAGGACAACTTATCTGTCAGGAAGAAAGGTGTTCTGAAGTTGATGCCATTATTATGTATGCATACCTTAGTTAGTTTATTACTTATTTTAAGTCTATCACCATTAGCCTGAGTTAATCTGTCAGTTGTTGATTCGTAATACTTAGAGGGTATTAATCCTTCTTGTATACAATTCATATCAGCACCTGAATCAACAAGGGCAATAACTGTCAATGAGAACTCTTTATTAACAACTAAGGTTATCTCAGTATACCATTTTTGAAATATCATTCTGTCAATTATGTATAAAAATTCATCTTTACAGTCATCTTTCTGAGAAATCTCGTTATTATAAGTTTTTCTGTCAAGAAGAGAGGAATCAGTGGAGTCTATCAAGGGTTTATTACAAAATTTAATTCTGTCTTTTATGTTAATTACTTGTGCAGCTATTTGGTCAATCATGCCTTTTAAGATGAAATTTTCTGATTTTAATTCCTTCATTTCATTTTTTAAATTATTAATTTCTTTTTGCAAGTCTGTCACAGTTGTAGGTTTATTGGGTTTAAATCTATCAGTAATTTCTGCAAAATTATAAGTTGACTTATAATCCTTTAAATCTGTTTCAAACGTGTCATCCTGGGTTAAGGATTCTTTTAGTTTAGATAAATAATCCTTCCTAGTCTGTGAATCTGTAATTTTGTCTATTAGGTCCATTATTATATCTTCTTGTTTAGTTAAAACACTTATTTTTAATTTTCTTTTACAATAACAATTATCAGGATTATTACAGTTACATAATTTAATTTTTTCATTATCTGAAGAAGTGTCTGTCGATGATGAAGTAATATCGCAATTATCTATCTGATGAATTTCATTGTCTGTTTCTTCACTGTCAGTCTGTTCTAATACACTCATTAATTTTTCTTTCATTTTTCCAGATAAATCAAGTTTATTTATTTTTCTTTGATAGTTACAATATTTACTAGTGTGTCCTTTTTTCCCACATTTAAAGCAAATAATGTCTTTATATCTGTCACTTTTCTTTCTTTTGGACTCTTCTTTCTTTTCTTTAGTTCTACCTTTATGATATCTTCTATTATTCTTGTGTCTATCCGTATCTCTTTTTTCTTTTGTTCTTTTCCTAGATGGAGCAATCAATGGTTCAAAGCCATATTGCTCACAAAAGGTTCCTAACTCTTTTTTAGCATACTTTTTCTCTCTTTCTATCTGGTTTTTTAGCCTTAAATCATTACATAACCATAAACCTGTTTTATTAATTGAAGATATTATATCTCCATATGTCAATTTAGGATAGTCTATAGTTCCTTCATTATTGGCTATGTCAAGTCTAACTTTTTGAGCAAAGAAATAAGGTAGACCAGCAATAAATTTTTCTTTCCAATAAGATTGCTGACAGTCATTCCTACTTAAAACTTTTGAAATAAAAACATCTTTATACCATCTAAAGTCTGAAAGTTGTGGACATCTTAAATTAATTAAAACATCTGAAGCTCTTTCTTTATATTGGTTAGGATCTCCAACAAAATGTTTAGTTATAGTAAAAATTAAAGTATTAACTGCATCTTGTGAAGGCTGTCTATCTGTCATTATAACACTTCCATCTGTTTCTCTTTTAACTGCCGATAATATTTCATTTCTATCATCATTATTTAAATAATGATCCCACCAGCCTTTCAATTGGCCAGTAAAACCAGTGACAATTAAATGAGCTATCTGGTGGTCCTGTCTTCCATGATTTTTATAAACATTAGTTAGCAAGGTCATTTCATGTAAAAGGTTTATTATCTCATATTCTGACATTCCATCTATATTCCATTCATAAATTAAGTCTGGTGAGTAAGATGAATTAACATATGTATGTCTTTCTTCAAATTGTAAATCAGGGGGAGTAGGTTTAGGATACCAATTCTTTTTAGGATACAGGTCTTCAATTCTTCCTTTTTTGCGGTCTTGTGATGAAGATGCTAAAGTTAATTTATTAACCTGTAATTTGTCTGTAAACTGTGATTCTAAATTTTCTACATCTAATAAGTCTGTCAAATCTGTCAATTTATTATCTTCTGATTCTTCATCCTCTGAAGAGTCAGTCCGTCCTAATGTTATAATATTCTTATTTTTTAATGGCTCGGTGTCCCTTAATGATTCTAGTTTCATTAAATCTAGTTTTTTATTTATTTCATTAAGTAAACTATCAGTTTTTTCTGTCTTGGGCTTCTTCAAAGGTACTCTAAGGTGAGGAGGTATTTCATGAGGGATAAATAAAGGGGTATTGGATGCATTTTCTTTCTTTATGGACGTGGAAGGGGGTGTCATTCTGTCTTCTATATCTTGTAGCTTTTGACCAATAGATTTTAGATAGGTATTAGTATAATTATTCTGTTGAATTATGCTATCTAGGTTCTTATTGTCATCACTTAGACTAGGTCTTTTAATGGGAGTGGCCAACACTTGGACTCCACTATTCTGATTTAATATAATTGATTCAAATGGTGGAAAAGTTTGATATACTTTTTCATGATTTTCTGTCTTCGTCCATGACAATGTTTTTTCTATTACACTTATCTTTTTGTTATGATAGTCCAAAAAGTCAAAGAAACTAAAATGTGTCTGTAAATCTGTCACCATTTCATAATACTTGGCTTTTAAATTATTTCTTTCTTGTTCATTATATTCTTTAAAAAATTGGGTCTTTCTGTCATTATTTTCAGGTTTTAAGTAGTCATATTTTAATAATTTTTTATCTAAAACAAATTCCTTGGCTAAAACATTAATTTGTCTGTCATCTGTAAATCCTAATATATCTGTGTGGGTAGGAGAATCAGGTTGAGGTTGGGGCTCATAAAGGGCTTGATGGACGTTGGGGGTTGGTTGTGTGGTATCTGTTGGATAATAGGCGGGTTCAGTCTTTACTGGGGTTCTGGTAGTGTTTATAGGTGGAAGGTGTATAACTGGAGGAAGATTCTGGGGGGGTAAAGGTCTAGAGTCTGAAAAAGGTGTTCTAGAGGAAAAGGAGCTTCTGGGGGTAAACATCATAGGGGTCTTTCTACCTGTAGAACTTCTGGGTCTTATGAGACTGTCTGTATATCTGTCATTATTATTAAAAGAAATAATAACTGTCCCATCAGTATTTTGGGCTATGAGGTCTGGTTCAGTGTTTTCTATTTTTGGTGTGGGAGCAATGGCCTCAAGTCGCCATTTTTCAGGAAGGGTTATATCTTTCCACTGTATCTGTCGGGGTACACGAAGTCTACTGTTTGCTGTTGAGGCTTGTAAAAGAAGAGTATGGCCTTTAGGGGAAGGTTCAACCATGGATTGGGGATTTATAGTGGTTTTCATGAGTTTATAATAAATCCTATAGATAATAGCTAAAGGTTCTGAGCCTTCTTTCATATAGTAACCATTTGTCTTTATATTCAATGTTAAAGCATCCATGATATTTCTGTCAGTCAAGCTTAAAGCAAAATTGGGATAACAATTAAAATATACTGGTCCATTATGTAGACTAGTTTCCATCATTCCTAAGAGTGAGTCATCAAATCTTAAATGTCTGTCATCTCTTAAACAAAGTAAAATACTTGCATTTAAAGCTTCTCTTGTTAATGGTTTTACAGCTACCTGTACTAAACCAACATGTAAAAATGCATATTTTTCTTTATGTCTGTCAATAGAGTCTGTTGAAAATAACTGAATTGTTTCATATTCATTAAATAAAGAGTAAGTTCTTTCCACAGTTTTTATAGTGTAATCTGTCAAAAAAGATAATTTAGAAAAAGTAGTCTGTTTGTAGATATTATCAATTCTTTCCGTTGGTATATTCCATTTATTCCATTCTAACAAATTTCTGTCAATATCTTGCATACTATATTCCTCTGAATTGACTATCTTACCATTTTCCATGTTCACATTAGTGTGTGCCTGTCCTAAGCGTGTCCTAGCAACAGATGATGAGCGACCAAATATATTCATTCTACTTCTAAGCAATTAATAATTACTGGCGGAACTTTATTACTAACCACTGATTTCCTTGCTTAGAAAGAGAACAAATACATTTATCAGCTCATAATCTGTTTGCTTGTTCACACTTAGGCTAGGCACACACTAATTTGAAACATGGACTATGATGATATAGATTATGATGAAGGTTATAGCATGAGAGATATAGACAATAATTGGTCTGACAGTAACATGGATTATGAAATTGATTCTGATTCTGACAGTGATATGGATGACTATAATTATAATTATAATAATAATGCAAAAAATTGGAATATATTAACAGAAGATAAAATTAATCGACAGACTAATAGACACAATAATAGTTTTTTAGACGTAATTAATAAAAAATTAGAAGCTATAGAGAATGATGAAAGATCTACGGCATATACTAAAGATGATAGCTTTTTGGACCTCTATGAAAAAATGAAAATTTTAAATTCACCTTTAGAAGAAGAAAAAGAATTTGAACCCCATCATAGATCACCTTTAACAAAAGATATGACAGATAATTGGCATAATAGGCAGAAGAATAATTCGATATCAATAAATATGATAAATGGTAGAAAAGATGGCTTGACAGATAATATACCTATAATATGTAAAGACAAAGAAAAGGACGAACTAAAGAAAGAAAATAGTCATAAAAGAATTATGTGTGAAGAAAATGAAAGGCAAAAGATTGATAACATAAAAGATGGCCATGCTTGGGAAAGACCAACACGTATAGAAGATAAAGAAATGTTTAAAAAAGGAATGGTAAAAGAGATGATAGAAACGATTGAAAGACAAGATAATAGGAAGCTAAAGACAAAAGAAGATGTAGGGAAAGTTATAAGAAATGACAGATTAAAAGGAAATAGTGTTCTTGAAGAATCTCTACGTAGGAAACTAGACATAAAGAATATGATAGAAAAAGTCAATAATGGTTGGAAAATTAATAATGATAGTTCTAAAGAAGATAGACCTAAAGAAGAAGCTAGCTCAGTACAAATTATATGTAAGAAGCTAGAAATAGAAAGAGACATAGAAAGACAAAATAATATAATAGAAGATGATGTACGTGTAGAACTAGAACAAAAAGAAGGCATGGGACAAGAAAGAGCCAAAGCAAAGATAAATAGTAGTACCCTAAAAGAATCATTACGTAGGAAGATGGAAGTAGATGAAGAAATAGAACATGATAGAGCCAAAGATAGAAAAATAGTCAACAAAGGGAGGAAAACTAATAATGAAAGAAAAGAAAATAGTGATAGTGTAGTAAAAGCAAACAATAGATATAAAGTTGATAATACTAATAGTTTAAAAGAGAAAATTGATGAAAGACTAAAATTAATTGAGAAATCAATGATAGATAATAGTTTGGCAGAATTAAACAAAAAGATAAAAATTCTAAATTCACCATTTGATACAGACAGAAAGAAAGAGAAAGATATACTAAATTCACCATTTGATACAGACAGAAAGAAAGAGAAAGATATAGCAGTTTTAAATATTACTGAGGTATCAGATAATGAGAATACTGACAGGCATAATAGACATATTATTTGCCATAAATGCAAAAAAGAAGGACATACTAAAAAACAATGTGCTAGACAGAATAAAATTGCTAAACAAATTAGTATGTTGGAATTTGAAAAGGACACACTAAATGAATTAATGACAATATTTAATATCAGTCAAGAAGAGATAGATCAAGTAAAGAAAAAGGAAGAATTAAAATCAACCAACCCATTTAAAGTTAATAAAAGAAAAAGAAAACAAAAAGACATAATAGATAAATTAATAAATAATTTACCTAATCAAGACAAAAAAGATTATTTACTAAGTTTGAAAGAATCTATAGATATACCTATTGCTTGTATTAGATGCAAGAAATATGGACACCATGTTACAGAATGTAGAAAGCAAGAAAGAGCCAAAAAAGAAAAAGACAAGCAAGAAAAGATAAAAAAGAAAAAAGATGATGCAGAAGCAGTAAAACCTGTAACCATACAAGACTTATTGACAGAAGCAAAAATAAAACAAGAAATTAAAAATATCAAAGAAGATAATTCCATAAATATAAATAAACAGAATTTTAAAGAAATAATGAACTTGAAAGAATTTCCTAGACCCATGATAGAAACCCCTTTAATAGAAAAAGATAGCTGCAATAGACAGAATTTCTTTGGTTTAATTAACAGAGTAATCTTTCAAAACTGGCATACAGAAATCACTTTAGTAATTAATAAAGAATTTTCTTTGACAGAAATTACTTTAATAGACTCAGGCACTGACATGAATTGTATACAGAAAAAATTAATTCAGGCAGCCATTAGATTAATTAATCACAAATTACCCAATGAGATATGTGATCTTTCTTTAAATTATTTTATGGAGACAAAAAAGGAAATTAAGACTAATGTAATTAACGTACCTTTTACTTCCATTCTAACATTTATCCCAAAAGAAATTAGTTTCCCATATAAGATCACTATTCTACAGGATATTAATAAAAAAGGAACCTATAGAATTAAAAGAAGTTGGTCGTTTTTAGATAAAGAATTATCACTTGCTCACCAGTTGACAGAAAAAGATATAAAAAAGGACAAAAAAGACAAAGAGACAGAGATTTATCCTGAGACAGAGATTTGTTCTTATTTCCCTGTTGCTCTTACACACAAACACCAACATATAATTCAGAAAAGAAGAGTTCAACTACTTTATGAAAAGGAATCCAACAAAAAAGATAGAACTATGCTTATAAGTCAATATGATTGGACTGAACAAACAGATAGGTTGACAGATATACTAAATAGCGTTCATGCACCCTTTGTAGTAAAAATAATCTCAAACACTCATAATTTAATAAAAGAAGACTTGACAGACTCCCCTTCATTAATTATTAAAGAAGATATTAATTGTGATAATTTCTTGAGTAAACACAAATTTAACTTCTTGACAGACTTAATTAATAGGCCTCTTATAGATTTTCCCCAGACAGATTTAATAATTAATAAAAGACTTTATGGAAAAAATGTATTCCCACAAAATGAAATATATACATATATGAATAGAACGAATAGAATCATAACAGATCTTGAAAATATTTTAGATACTATTCACTTTGGCAGACTCCATCATGATTGCTCCAATATTATTACTACTCAGCAAGAGCGCAAAAGTATACAAGAAAAACTTTGTTTTATTATACGTACTTTGAAACTTAAAAATGATTTTCTTATAAAATATTTTAAAGAAATTTTACAGAAAGCTATCGGTGAAAAGATCTTGAAAGTATGTTTGAAAGAAACTTTGTATATAAATATTCATTCCCAAAATATTTCAAGACATAATCCTTTTCCCCAATCCCATTTGCAGACTAATATGAGTAACAGAACTTCTCAGGCAGACAGGAAAGGAAAGGGCAAGGCACTTGCAGTGCCCGAACATTTTCGAAAGCCCTCAGTAAGAATTATAGATGGGCAGGAAGGTGTCTTGTTAGAGACAATATCCCTTCAGGATACGTTGCAAGAAGCAATGTATTCATGTGGTGAAAATAGTGTAACTCTACAGAAAGTGCTTCGCACTGACCTCATGTTTCAAGACGGAGAATTTACAGACCTTCCTCTTCATATTAAGTTACTTCTTGATAATTTACAGGCAGCCTTTACCCTTAAACAGAAAGACTTATTCCAAAAGACCCTTCAGGCTTTGGAATTACACCTTGTTAGCACCAGGGCATTTATTGAAGCTCTCGGTTGTCAACTCCCTGGCAAGGAGGATGGAGATTCAAGCTCCACAAAGACAGAATCACAGTCTCTAAAAAGCTATCTTATGGGAACAAGCTTTTCAAAGCTCCACCCTAAGATTCAGCAAAAAACGAGGCTTGCCATCAGAAATTTACTTCCTGAAATCCAACAGAAAATATTAACCCATGCAGCTTTAACCAATTCTTATGACAGATGGATGCATCTTTTTCATGTATTTGTTTCTACAGCATTTATCAGAACAGAAGACATGACAGGCGAAATATGGTTATCTCATAAAGCTACATGGTATGAGAATTTTGGAGATGCAGACAGAGTTTATGAAAGAACAGGAGACAGATATGATCCCTACCCGGGATTACTTATCAATACAGAGACAGAAGATCCAGTAATTCGTGATCCTTTATGGTTATCTGAAATGCTGGAAGCAGGGTTTATTAGTAAATTAGTTATAACTTCTGCAGATCAGATTCGTTTATTCCCTAAAGTCATTAAAGAAGCGGCAGCACAGATTGGAGGACTTAATTATATGAAGATGGAAATCTGGAGTACACTTCCATTTTGGGACCCTGGCTATTATATGGAATCTCAGCCAGCACATCTTTTGGTCCTTATTCATGATTGGGGCTTTATTCCTGGATACAACTGGTATTCAGGAGATACTTTCTTATCACTAGATGATCCAAGTGCCCTGGCTCAAGAATGGTCTAATTTCAAGTGTAACAAGATTTATGAAGTACAGAAAGATTTAGACAGAGATTTCCACTTATATGGCTACACCAACAGGATAGCTGTGTATGGTCCAAGACCTTCAGCAAGAAGGCTTATTGGGAGAAGAAGGATTGTTAAAGACCCCAGATTGATGACAGCCAAGGACCGTGTTCCTGTTTTCATTCTGATTTCGTATTGTGCTTTATGCAATGATTATGGGGTGCCCCATGAGCATGAGCAGTATGAAGATAATACTGATCCGATAGATTATGATAACTATGCAGATACAGATTGAGAAGACAGACAGAAGAGTTTTCCCAGACAGACAAAAATGACAGATCACTATTCACTATTCACCAGACACATGACAGATCACTATTCACCAAGACAGTCTACACATGATAGATCACTATTCACCAAGACAGTCTACTATTCACTAGCATGCCTCCTGACAGATAGACAGATTTTACTATGCGCAAAAGTACTTGGGAAAAAGACAAGACAGATATTTTAAGTTACTGTTCTACCGACAGATTAACTTGAGTTCACTTTACTTAACTCAGGTTACTTTTAGAAGCTTACCATGGTTCACTTCATCTATAAAAGGACAGACTCCGAAGACAGAAGACAGGTCCAGTTCTAAGGTCCCAATTTCAAGGTTCAAATTTAAGGTCCAAGTTTTAGGTCCAAAATATCAGAAGAAAGTTTTAGAAAGCCTTTAGAGAAAGCCTTTGTAATAGCCATCCCTTTCAGAAAGACTTTTGTAACTTCCCTTTTGTAATCTTGTAACCTTTCTCCCCAGACAGTTTACTTTGTAATCTTCAGACAGTCTTTTATTTTCAAGCTTGTATCAAAGACAGTTTGTTTTCAAGTTTAATCAAAGACAGAAGTATTTTCAAGTAAGATTTTATCAGTTTCAGTTTTATATATTCCATACTCTGTTTTAACTTATTTTTGAATATGTATGATAAACAAAAAAAAAAAAAAAAGAAAAAAAAAAAGACCAATAGCATTACTTAAATAATAAAATGCAATATATATTATTCATTGTTTGATTTAATTCTATCATCCGTGTGATAACAAAAAAATTGGCCAATAGCATCATTACAATTAACCTGTCTCGTGCTGTAGCACGGGGTCACATACTAGTATATAATAATAGGTAAAGTAGAAAGAAAATGCAATTAAGTTTCAAATTGGAATTTAATTAAAGTCTAATTTTGCGTCATGTATTTCATTTAATCTAAATTTTAGAATTTTGTGCCAAGTAAGTTAATTTAGTGTAAAAAATAAATTACAATTAGAGTTGAATTTTACGCCACGTGCATGTGTCTTATTTTATCTAAATTTTTAAATTTTTGTACCAAGTTAGTTAATTTAGTGTAGAAAACGATGAGTCTAATATAATAAACCATAGAAAACATAATCATATAACTAAAAAAAATTCAAATTTATAAGTCATCTATATATATATATATATATATTAATAGGTAAAGCTGAGAGAAAATTGAATTAGAATTTGAAATTACAATCCAATTTTGCGTCATGTGTCTAAATTTATGTGAAAACTACACCATAATTATCAACTTAAACTTGTGTCATGTGTCTACTTAAATTTTTTAATCTTTGTGAGTGAGTGCAAAATGATAAGAATCTAATATTAATAAACTATAAATTTAAATTTAAAAAAAAAAATCACATATACTCAATAAAAATCACCACATGTTTCTCAAAAAATAAATAAAATAAAAATCACCACATAACAAAAATCACCACACATTTTATCTTATTAAAAATTAGAAAAAAATAATCATAAGTAGTATTAAATTTAGATAAGAATTTTAATATGTGACTAATTACATTTACTTTAAAAAAATAATTTGACTAATTATTTATATTTTATGTTAAAAATTGTGTTTAATTTTAAATGTATCTATATGTATGCAGCAATCATGTGTTACATGATTAAAAAAAATTGACTAATTATTTATATTTTTATAATAAAAATTATGTTTAATTTTAAATGCATTCATGCGTTTGCATGAAGTTACATGCTAGTATGTAGTAATGTTAATGATATATTAAATAAAATTTTCAAATCAATTTTGTAACTAAACTTTATCTTTAATTAAATTAACAAATTTTTACTGATTTTTATATGCATTCACTTCTTAAATTACATTTTTATTTACTAATAACAAATTTTCCGGTCATCAAATTTGACTTGTTCCACTTAATTGCATTGGGTTAGGGTTTGGTAGCCAAGTCCAGCTAGGAACAGCCGGCTGGATGTTTGCAAGTGGTGCATATTAGTTGAGAAATATGATAATAATATCTAATTAGTACAAAATTTGACAAATGTATTAAAAGCGTAAATAATATGTAATCTAACGATTAAAATTTTCAAAATATGTAGTAATGTTAATGATATATTAAATAAAATTTTCAAATCAATTTTGTAACTAAACTTTATCTTTAATTAAATTAACTAATTTTTACTGATTTTTATTTGCATTCACTTCTTAAATTACATTTTTATTTACTAACACCAAATTTCCCAGTCATCAAATTTGACTTGTTCCACTTAATTGCATTGGGTTGGGGTTTGGACTTAGCCAAGTCCAGCTAGGAACAGCCGGCTGGATGTTTGCAAGTGGTGCATATTAGTTGAGAAATTTGATAATAATTAATTTGGTGATGGATAACCCCCCAACCCCTAAAACTGGATATGCATACTGTCTTAAGTCGAACCAATTGTCAAAGTACCATTGGATCAAACGCAGTAATACCCAGATTGAAATTTATTAAGTATAAGGGCTCAAAAAATTAACAAACCTATGTTGAGCTCAGAAGAGTCAGAACCTCGTACTCGTGCGTTGGAACTGATCTTTTACTAAATAAAGCCTGTGGTTCGTACCACTACATCTTTTTCCTGCTCCTCGTTTCATTCAGGTTTTGCTTATATGTTACGGAATAGTGCAGTAGTTAGAAAGTTATCCCTAATATATGTATAGAGGTACCAAATATCTTCCTATTGACAGAGTAGGTCTTTATTTTGAGTAATACTCACGTACTTTTAAAATATAGAAAATGATGTTTTTTTTTTTTTTTTTTTTATTTGTGATAAAATCTATTTATTAAATTTATAGTAGAACTTACCATAAATATAAAAAAAAATATATTATTTTTTTGTACTTCAAAAATACTTAAGAATATTTATATAAAGTCTTACATTTTCATAAAATTTAGTCTTATATAAAGTAAACAATGCATGATAGAGAATTTTTGTTGGGCAAAAATTTAGGTTGACAAGCTTTGATGTTAATTTATAAGAGATTAAATTTTAAATTTAACCTGTTTGAGATCATTTTAATTTTTTCTTCCTTAAAACTTCAAAATTTTGATATACTCTTGTACCATTAGATACTCTTTGGAAATTTTTTTTTTTATTTAAAAAATTTTTCTTCCTTAAAATTTCAAAATTTTTATCTACTCTCCTATTATTAGATACTCTTTAGAAAGGAAACCCTTTGGTCTATGTTTAGCTCCTATGTGGTTGTTTAATGCCACTTAAAAGTGTTACAAGTGTGCAAAAAATTCTTAGGTACTCCCGGAGTAAGAAGAAAGATATATTCACTCCTCTCACATTCATAATAGACCCTACTATGAATTTAATAAATGAATCACACCATAAATAGGAGAGGAGAGAGCACCATTATTTGTGCTCTAGGAGTACTTAAGAATTATTTTGTGCATGCTAGTTTGCAAAATAAAATCATGCCACGTTAATTTAATTATTCCATATATTAAAATAACCTAACAACTTTAAAATAAATGTCTAAAATCAATAAAATAAAATAATTGATTTAATTTCTCTTTTTTTTAACATTTTATGGAATGAACACTTATTGTTCTGCCACGTAATATTTTTACACTCTTTTACATTGCATACAAAATAATCAATCCACCAAAATTGTTCCAAAGAATCGGAACCTAAAGATGTAAATTTACATCTCATATACTAAGAGTAAAATCAGGAATTAGACAAAGAAATAGATTTAAATAATAAATAAATCCAACAAAGCTTCACTATTTAATCCACCATGGAGCCCAAGACGAAGACCCAAGATCTGTTGAAGAAAAGAAATTTTATAGAATCTCGACTCTTGCTCATCCAATCGGGATATAATCTCAAATTCTTCTAAAATCCTTCTCAATAGATTAAGAACCACGGAATCAAATTTTTATTTAACACATTTTTCATTACATTGCATGTACATGGCGGGTTTTGTAACCCTAATAGATAGCCTATATAAAGGCACTATTATGAAAGAACTTTAGATAGGTTGGATAGCTCATTTGGGAAATTATTTACACATATGAAATTATGCATATTCTGACTTTATTATAGTGGATTGCTCATTTGGGAAATGTTTCCCCTATAATGATTTTTCCCTTGTATAGTATTCCACTTCGTCACCATATCACTGTCTCTCATTTTGATTGATCTTGTGTGATTGGTGACATCTACTAAATATGCCTTATATGCTTTATTTGTAATTATGCATATTCGGTTTTTTTTTTTTTTTTTTTTAATTTTTTAACTTTTTTATTGAACTTAAAGGTTAAAAAAATCCTAAACCAATGGAATTTGATTACTATAGTGGATTGCTCATTTAGATAAGGTTTCCTCCGTAGTGGTTTTTCTTTGATGATAGTTTTCCTTGGGTCTTTGTTAAAATTGCAGGGTATACTACAGGGCAGAGTAACACAAGACAAGCTGCAAGTGTGATAGATAATGCAGTTGCTATTGAGGTGAAGAGCACTAGCCGAGCCACAAGAGTTGTAGGAAGTACAGCATTTGCTGATAGGCAGTGCAATGATCAAGCCACACAGCATGCATCAACACCTGACCTGATTAGCACTGAAGTCTTGGAAGTCATTGAATCAATACCCTATCATGAATTCTTCATTCAAGGCCACTGAGGATTTGGGTCCCGAGATTTAAGGAAGCAGTTAATCATAGTTGACATGTGTATAACTCTAGAAGTTTCAATAACTGATTTTGGCGCCATCCTTGGAAGTAGTTATGTTCACTGTGTATATAAACAGAGCATTATGCATTTTATCACTCACTCTTCTTGTAATCATTTTTCTGATCAATGAAATTCTTCCAATTCTATTTAGATTTCTCTTAGTTTTTTTTCTTGGTATCAAAGCGGCTAGCACAGTTTACACTGATTTTCTAGCTTTAGTTTGGTTCTAGAAGATTTTCTTTCATTCCAAACAGGAATTTTCTCAAGAAAATTTCCTTAATTGATTTCCTAGCTTCAGTTTGGTTCCAGAAGATTTTCTTTTGTTCCAAACAGGAATTTTTCTCAAGAAAATTTCCTTATTTTTTCTTTTACTGAGAAATCTCTTGAGAATTTCTTTCTGTACTTTCTTTTCATTGAAGTTTTTCGTTCAAGCCTTGAAGATCATTCATGGCTTCTGTTGAAGGAAATGATCACTCTGATCCAACGCACACTCAATCCACGCGACTAGTCTCCAATTCCAATACACATATCAATTCGCCCAATCCTTTTCTGCTCAGTGCAAGCGAGAATCTAGGCAATATCTTAGTCACTCAGCCATTGTTGGGAATGAAGAACTATCAATCTTGGTCTAGGGCTATGGTTCTAGCACTCACTGCCAAGAAGAAGATAGGCTTTGTGAATGGAAAGATTGAGAAACCTAAAGTTGATTCTCCATTGTATGAAAATTAGGAAAGCTGTAACACAATGGTGCTTTCTTAGTTGATCAATTCGATGCATTTTGATGTGTCAAGTGGTATTATGTATTGTGAGACTGCAAGGGAGATGTGGCTTGAGTTACAACGTGTGTTTTCTCAGGGAAATGGACCAAAAATTTATAACCTTCAACAAGAAATCTCTTAGATAACTCAGAGTCAATTATCAGTGACTGAGTATTACTCTAAGTTCAAGAAGCTCTGGGATCAACTACTTCATTATGAACCCTTGCCAGCTTGTACTTGTGGTGCAATGAAGATACTCAGTGTTGCTCATGAGAAGTCCTATGTGATGAGGTTTCTAATAGGGCTCAATGAGAATTTTGAGACTGTGAGGAGCCATATTCTCATGCTTGAGCCATTCCCATCAATGAGCAAGGTGTATGCTTTGATTCTTCAAGAGGAGGCCCACAAAGGAATTGGTCATGGTCATGGTTCTGCCTATGTACCTAAACCTGATTCAGTGGCAATGTAAGTTAATACCAAAGGTAGCAAAGCTGGACCTAAGAAGGAAAGGCCCTTGTGCACCCATTGTAACATGCTTGGACACACTGTGGACAAGTGTTACAAACTCCATTGTTATCCACCAGGCTATAAGCAAAAGGGGAAGCCCAATGCCAATCAAGTCTCCTATCCATAAGGTGCTGCTGTTGAGAATTCTTTAAATGCATCTGCTCAGTGTCCTATTACTAAGGCACAGTGTGAGCAGCTCCTTGCACTTTTCAATCCTGGAATTGATCAAGGTCAAAATCATCATGTTGCATCTGTCAATACAAGTGGAAGTGTCTCTGGTTTGACTACTGAAGCTTGTGGTGTGCCTGTTGCAACTAGTGTGCCTTCTTCATCAGCCCATAACAATTGCAACTTTATTGACACTGTGTCAAGTAATACTTCAAGCCTTTTATTCAAACCTACTTTGCAACATTCTATATTTTCTACCAAAATAGTGGATAAAGAGTGTTTCCATACCACTAATTGGGTCATAAACACAAGGGCTACTGACCACATGGTACATTCTGTCACTTACTTTGCTTCCATCACCACTACTTTGAATACTCATGTTAATTTGCCTAATAGTGAAATAGCTTTAGTCACACACATTGGTACTGTGAGGATCTCAGAAAAGCTTACCCTTTACAATGTGTTATGTGTTCCATCATTCAACTTTAACCTTATCTCTGTCAGTCAGTTAGCCAAATCTATTTCATGTTGTCTTATCTTCTTTGGGACCTTGTGCTTTATGCAGGACCTTGCTCATTGGAGCACACTTGGTCTGGGTAAGGAGTGCAATGGACTCTACTTGCTGGAAAGGAGCAACTCCACTTCACACTCCATATATGCTTCTATTTCTGCTGCAATGCCTTTAATCCATAGCTCTCATGTATGGCATTCTAGGTTAGGACATATGTCTAATGCCAAATTATTTTCAATTAGGAATAATGGTGAACCACTTTGTACTTCTATTGAGGATTTTGCTTGTGAAATCTGTCCACTTGCAAAACAAAAACGTTTGCCCTTTAATAAAAGTTCTCAAATTTCTGCTACTTGTTTTGATTTGATACATTGTGACTTATAGGGTCCTTTTTCAGTGTCTACCATTGATAATTGCAAGTATTTGTTGACAATTGTAGATGATTGCTCAAGGTGTACTTGGGTTTACTTGTTAAAGCATAAGTCCCAAACTCAATCTGTTTTAGAAGGATTTTGTACCATGGTGGAAACTCAATTTTCTAAAAAGGTTAAGACCATTAGGTCTGATAATGGTACAAAATTTTTTATGAGGGATTTCTTTGCTAAGCAAGGTATTTGTCATCAATTGAGCTATGTTGAAACCCCTCAACAAAATGGTGTTGTTGAGAGGAAACATCAACACATCTTGAATGTGGCTAGAGTTCTCATGCTTCAATCACATTTACCTTTACATCTATGGGGTCATGCTGTTCTTGCAGTTGTTTACTTGATAAATAGAACTCCCTCTTCAGTTTTATCAAATCAAACTCCTTATGAAATTTTGTTTGGTCATCCACCCATTTATTCTCATTTGAGAGTTTTTGGTTGTTTGTGTTTTGTTTCTACCCTTTCTAATCATAGAACAAAGTTTGCTCCTAGAGCAAAGAAATGTGTCTTCTTGGGGTATCCTTTTGGGGTAAAGGGATATAAAGTTCTTGACTTGGCCACTCACAGTGTGTTTCTCTCTAGGGATGTTATTTTTCATGAACATTCCTTTCCTTTTGCATCTGTCACTAGTAGTGTTCCAGTTTCTTTTACTTCTTGTGAAGAAGTTGTTGCTCCCTCTCCTTTAGCAGGTAACGATTCTTTTGTCACTCCCATTAGTGTCCCTGATTTTGTTCCCAATGATATTGATAATGCCTTATTTCCTTCTTCTAATTCTGTTGACCTTGTTTATGATAAGACATTACTTCTTCCTTAATGTCTGTTGATGTTTCACCAAGTCCTAGTCAGGTTTTGTCTCCAACTGCACCTTCTTCTTCTCCACCAGTTACACCAGCACCTCCACTGCCTCTCAGAAAGTCAGTTAGAGACACTAGACCTCCTGCCTACCTGCAGGATTATGCTTGTAATGTAGTTGCACCTAGTGCTACTTATGACCTTACTGAGTGCCTCACCTACTCTCACTTGGAGCCTGGTTACCAATCTTACTTGTTGACAGTTGGTTCTAGTCCTCAGGAACCTCAGAGTTTCTCCCAGGCAGTTCAAGATCTATTTTGGAGAGCTGCCATGGACAAAGAAATTCAAGCTCTTGAGAATAATCATATTTGGGATGTGACTGCTTTACCTCCTGGCAAATCCCCCATTGGCTACAAATGGGTTTATAAAGTCAAATTCAATCCTAATGGAAGTGTTAAGAGGTATAAAGCCAGGTTGGTGGCTAAAGGTTATACCAAAAGAGCAAGACTTGATTTTTTAGAGACTTTCTCTCCAGTTACTAAGACTGTTTCAGTGAGAGTTTTGATTGCACTAGCTCTACTAAGTCTTTGCCTTTATATCAATTAAACATCAACATGCCTTTCTCCATGGGGATTTGGATGAGGAGGTTTACATGACTCTGCCTCCTGGTTTTCACAGTAAGGGGGAGTGTTCAATTCCTTCTCCAACAGCTGCTCCTAAAGTATATAAGCTAGTGAAATCCATTTATGGTTTGAGGCAAGCTTCTCGGCAATGGTACACAAAATTCTCAACAATAATTACACAGCTTGGTTTTGTTCAGTCCTAAGCTGACCATTCCTTATTTGTTCATAGCAAAGGACCTTTGTTCACTGCACTACTAGTCTATGTAGATGATATGATCATTACAGGTAATGATCTTGAATGTGTTGCTTCTCTGAAGTCAGTTCTAGATCAAAGGTTTGGGATCAAGAACTTGGGATCTCTCAAGTATTTCTTAAGCTTAGAGATTGCAAGAAACAAGACTGGCATCAGTTTAACACAAAGGAAATATTCTCTTGAAGTTCTTAAAGAAATTAGAATGACAGGTTGCAAACCATCTCAGACACCAATGGAGCAACAATTGAAGTTGTCCAAAGGTAGTGGGGATCTGATTTCTAATCCTAGGCAGTATAGAAGGCTTATTAGGAAGCTAATGTATTTGACTTTGAGCAGACCAGATATCATATATGCAATCCATAGGCTTAGTTAGTTCTTGGCACAACCTAGAGTACCACATATGAAGGCTGCTACCAGAATACTTCAATACATTAAAGGCACACCTGGACAAGGTGTTTTCTTTCCCACAGATTCTAATTTACACTTAAAAACATACTATGATGCAGATTGGGCTAGATGCCCTGACACAAGGAAGTCCTTGACAGGCTATTGTGTATTTTTGGGTGATGCTTTGGTGTCTTGGAGATCTAAGAAGCAAAGCATAGTGTCTAGATCAAGTGTTGAAGCGGAATATAGGGCAATGGCCACAACTACATGTGAGCTGACTTGGATCTTACATTTGTTGCAAGATTTACATGTTAAACATGATAGACCTGTGTTGTTGTACTGTGATAACCAGGTAGCACTTCACATAGCAGCAAACCTAGTGTTTCATGAAAGGTCTAAGCACATAGAAGCTAACTGCCATGTTGTGAGAAATAGAATCATTGATGGTACAATTAAAACCTTCTATGTCTCAACCAAAAATCAGTTGGCAGATGTATTTACAAAAGCATTAGGGGTTGAAAACTATTTGAGGTTGATCACTAGATTGGGTGTCATCAATATTTTTGCTCATGTAGTGGAGTATCCTTCCCCACCTAAGACAAGTCAAAAGGCAAGAGCTATGCTCTTAAGGGGGAGTGTTAAAATTGCAGGGTATACTACAGGGCAGAGTAACACGAGATAAGCTGCAAGTGTGATAGATAATGCAGTTGCTGTTGAGGTGAAGAGCACTAGCTGAGCCACAAGAGTTGTAGGAAGTGCAACATTTGGTGATAGGCAGTGCGGTGATCAAGCCACACAGCATGCATCAACACCTAGACCTGATTAGCACTGAAGTCTTGGAAGTCATTGAATCAATACCATATCATGAATTCTTCATTCAAGCGCACTGAGGATTTGGGTCCCGAGATTTAAGGAAGCAGTTAATCACAGTTGACACGTGTATAACTCTAGAAGTTTCAATAACTGATTTTGGTGCCATCCTTGGAAGTAGTTATGTTCACTGTGTATATAAACAGAGCATTATGTATTTTATCACTCACTCTTCTTGTAATCATTTTTCTGATCAATGAAATTCTCCCAATTCTATTTAGATTTCTCTTAGTTTTTTTTCAATCTTCTACTTCATTACCATATCATTGTCTCTTATTGTGGTCAATCTTGTGTCATTGGAGACATCTATTTAATTTACATATTTGGAATTATATTATAAAATCTGCTGCATAATATACCACCGAGGTTTGAAAAACCCAACAACTCAATCAAGTAGAACGGAGACAAAGTCACTAGTTCGACTGCGATGGTGCTAAATGTGCCTCTCCTCCTCCTCCTCCTAATCATAATCATCATCATTCGTACAAGGCCGTTTCAAGAAAGTGATAAGGGACATTGTGTGTGAAAGCAATTGAGGGCGGGGATGTAGGACTCGCGTTGGCAATGATAATGAGGAATGAAGAATATGTAATGTTGGATTAGAATGGTTTTGAGAGGCAGAGAGAGTGAGATGTGATAAAGATTTGAGAACGGGAGACCGAAAAAGAAAGTGAAAAAAAAAATAGAGTGATAAAAATATTTCTTTATAACTTGGACAAAACTACATTGTTTTGTAATTAGGTGGCACTTAATTAATGATCACTTAATTAACAGAAATGAATGGATAAACATTTTTCTAAATGATATCTAACATTTGGAAAACATATCAAAATTTTAAAACATATGAGGATGAACTAAACTATTCTAAACTTTAAGAATGTCTTTCGAAAAAAGAAAAAAAAAAAGAATGTAATTTATAATTTAGTCTATCAAAATTTCTTGTATTAACATGTAGTTTACCGTAAATTTTAGTTAACTCAATTTGTAAAAATTTTTATTATCAAATAAGAATAGATGGTTAGAATCCTAGCCTGGTGACAAAAACATTTAGCCTATCAAAATGCAATATATATTTTTTACTTGATCTCTAATCCTCAGTGTTATTTTATCAAAAATTTGTTCTATTAACTTCTTTTTCTTTTTTTCTTTTTTACTTTATCTCTAAGGCACTTTTCACTTTCAAACGAGAGCAATATTCTATTATGAATTCACTTTTGTTCCATACCATATATATCTATTAACCTATATGCATTTATACTAAAAGTTATGATTGAATTCAAGTGAACAACTGTTAACACACACACACACACACACACACACACACACATATATATATATATATATATTAAAAAAATAAAAATCCGAAGTCCAATAAATTTAAGGTTTCATACTAATTGAAATGTCATTGACCTACTAGACCTACAACGAGTTATTGCCCAATCGGTAGAGTTGTTTACTTTCATAACCTTTAGGCAAATCATATATATGTAACCTATTAGTACTAGTCATTACTACGTTTTCGAAAAATGTAGGCAGTACATACAAAGTACCCTGTATCTATCTTTTATGGTGGAGAAGATATCATATTCATATCATACATATATTTGTCCTTTCAGACACCCAAAGAGATTTATACTTTAATGAGTACGATTGGTATTTTTAATTTAGTCTGCGTTGAGGTTACGTGGATCCAAAATTGGATTTGACATTTATGATTCGTTTTCTTTTGAAAATCTTCTTCGGGTCCTCTCAAGTACAACATCCCTGAGAAAGCATGAAATCCTGATCACCTGCCTTCATTTACCTGAGCGTATGTTCACGCGCCGCCCAAGTCTGATGGGCTCACTTCACCAACCTTTTCACAATTAATGGTATTACCTTTTTTTTTTTTTTTTTTTCTTTTTTCTTTTTTTTAATATGGAAAAAATGGTACTATCGTTTTTATAAATTTGGTGTGATTTTAAATATTCTATATTCAGCCCTCGATACATATATACTAAGGTAAGGAAAATTTAGTGTTGGTTTTAAGATTTTTTTCTAGAGGGTTAATAATGGTGGACCTAGGAATTTAGTAGACGCTTTCTTTTTCTTTTTATTTATTTTATATACAAAATTCATATTATATATACAATAATTTAAAACAGTATTCTAAATACACAATATGTAATACAATTATATTATACAATAGTTTTAAGAAATTATTAATAGTTTAAAGAGTGGTCAGAAAAACAACCACTGAAAACATTTTTGTAAAACTAATAATAACTTATTATTATATTTATATATAATATCAATCAAATAAAAATATATGATAAAGAATAATATTAACACACGTAGGAGTAGGACTGGGAGTAAACATGAAACTAAGTTAAAGAATAATTATTGATATAAGTTTTTACTTTTGAAGTTTATGACTTTTTAATCATACACGTTGTCACTCTCTTGGAATTGGAGCAAGTTGTAAAAAACTTCGTGAACTTGAAAATCTGTAGAGCACACCAACTTCTTTAAATAGTGGATCAGTTAAAAAATTTGGGTGGTTTCAATTTTTTGGATTGGGCAAGTTGGATTAACTTTAGTTATGTATTGCATGGGTTGAAAATTTAATATTGCGTACTCTAGGAGTATGCTCCCTCCCTCTCATAGAGGGGCGGGTCCCATTAGGGCTATCCATGAGTCGGTCCGGGTTGGGTTTGTGCCCAACCTGGAACTGCCTCGATCACTTTGGGTCTTCTATACCTGGACCCGTCACTGACCGGTAGAAGAAGGTGGTTCAAGAAGTCAAATGCCTTCGGTTTTCGGTCGGGTCTTGGTTAGTTTCAGACTGTGCGGAATGTCATCGGATTTTGTAGAAATCAGTTGAATTTTGCCAAAATCTACTAGTTTTTGCTGGATTTGATTGGATGTTGAAGATATCTCGGTGGATCTCAAAGAGATCAAGCCGAATCTCGATGAGATCAGGCTAGATCTTGACTAGATCTCGGCGGATCTTGAAGAGATTAGGCCAAATCTCGACAGATCAGATAAAACCAGACCAGCCAACCACTCTAATCGGCAGAGAACAGCAGGTTCCAATGTGTGTTTCGATCAAGTCAATTGAAAATCAGTTTTCCATGCTCAGACCCGTCAACCAACCTGCCGGTCTCGAGTTTTAAGGGTGGAGACTCGTCGCTGACTGTCACCAGTGTCAGGTTGACTGGTTCTTGGGCCGGATCGGCCAGGTTAGGCAGGTTGGTCAGGTACCAAGTTTGGTTGGACATCCCTAGGTCCCATGGAGTATAGTACTGGAGTATATAATAATTTTTTGTAAATTATGTTAGCTTTATGGATATATTTATGTAGTTGTACTTCCTTTAAATCCTCTAAATCATTAAAGAAAATTACACTATCGACTTTCCTATTTATTTCTATACATATATTTAAAGCCAAAACTGAGAGATCAATTCCTCGTCTACACTAAAAATTGATTAGTATCTTAGTTTGATGATAAAGAATTTGAGTTATCATTAGAAGCGGAGGTCATATGTTGAAAATCTCTCAAAAAAAATTGAGAGACCAATTAGATTTCAAATTTGATTTCAATTTGAATTTAATTTTGTGTCACGTATTCCATTTATTTTTTTAGATTTTTGTGCCAAGTGAGTTAATTTAATATAGAAAATAAGGAATTTAATATAAATAAATTATCATAAACCTAATCATATATTTAACTCTATATATAAAACTAGCTTGTAACCCCATGCATATGCATAGATACACTTAAAAATATACAATAAAATGCATAATATAATTTATATATATATATATATATATAATTTAAATACTATTGGTAGTCATTTTTATATTTTGTTAACTCTTTAAAAAAATTTGTGAGGATATTATTAAGTATAAAATGTAAATTGTCCATTTTTTTAAAATTATTGTGAAGCACTTTTTATTTTTATTTTTCATTTTTTTTACAATTCATTTATCCTAAACTCTTTTGTTTTTGTATTTAATAACTCACTTGGATAAATATTTATTATGTGATCTCACATTTGATTCCAAAATTAAGAAATAAAACTCTTTAAGAATAAATAATTTAGGACACGTGAAGCAAAATTGAAACTCTAATTTGGAATTTTAATTTGAGTTTCTCTCAGTTTTACCTATTATTATATATAGAGACTAGAAGATGAGAGAGTTTGAATGATTTTACTTTTATGAGCCTTTTTTTTTTGTGTGTGTGTGTGTGTGTAACTAAAAATAATTCAAATTTATAAGTCATTTATGCAATACTATGAATATGTATTGTACATTACTAACTAAGTAGAAACATACATATTATATATGTGTGTGTGTTAATTGTGATTGTTTTTAATTATACCCATGCATATGCACAAAGTTATAAATTAGTATAAATATAAAGCCAAAACTAAGAAAAAAATCCAATTAAATTCTAAATTGAATTCCAATTGTTGTCTAATTTTACGTCATGTGTCTTATCTAAGTTATTTTAATATTTGTTCTACATGATTTAGTTGTGTAAAATATGAAAAGTCTAATATAAATAAAAAATCAAAAACCCAATAAACAAAAAAATAGTAAATCATGTGTATATCTTAAAAAAAAAACAAAAAATAAAAAACAAAAAAGAAAGAGTAAAACTCATGTATATATCTATGGATTAAAAAATGTGTAACTCTTATATCGGGTATAATTTGAACCTATATATATGTTTAATTGTGATTTTTTTTATTATACCGAGCATATGCATAGGTTATACACTAGTAAATCATAGTCCACATCTTAAAAAATTTTCTCAACCAAAAAGAAAAAGAAACTATCATATCCATGTTACTATGTGTGCTAATGAATATATTGAGAAAGCATGATTTAATTTTCATGTATAAATCATAAAGTTAATTTAAAAAAAAAAAACTTAAATTTTATATGAGATGGAGAAGGGAGAAGTCAGTTGATTTTTCCAAAGAACTTGAAGTGAAGCGCTATGCCGGGGCGGAGGGACAGGAAAAAAGACTGCTCCAAAGAAAGAAATTGGGGTTTCCAATGCTTCACACCCAACAAGATAAAAAATCTAAAAATAGATGATTATAAATATATATAGGTGAATTGAGTCAGGTCTTGAGGGTTTTAAAATACTCAACTTGTCAACCAACCCACCGTTGCTTTGATAGTGCTCCTAACCCGTTTAGAAATTAGTATGTGCAATTTTATTGCAATTTTAATAGATTTATTTTCAAATTAAAAATTTTTCTAATATGTTATAAATAAAACTTTATAGTTTAAAGTTATAGGGGGAAAAAAACAACGCAACAAAGATTCTTTTGTTGTCCTACTTCTTTAGCTTTCAAATAGCATGTCCACTCCGACCAAAATAATAATAATTAAAAAAAAAAAGAAAAGAAAAGAAAACCATTCCCACAGTAAATAAAACCTTGTTTATGATAATGCATGCTTCCTGACTCCAATCCTAGATACAAGGACTATTCCAATGGAAAAAAGCAATCAGGCATTAAAAAAAAAAAAAAAGCAAAAAAAGCAATTAGTTGATAATTGAACAATTTAACCTTTTCTTAATCAGGTTTGAATCAACAACATTCAGACATCGACGTCTTCCCTTAGAAAGATTGGCTAGTAAAATATATAGTACGAGGATCTTTCAGCTAACTATATTTGGCAGCAACACTAAAAAAAATGTATGCGTGCATCTTTCCCTAGGTTTTGATTACATTTGGACTATAACGTCCCAAATAATGCGTAGGTAATTTTTATAATATGTGCTACAGTTAATCCTTAATACTTAATTCACCAAATAATTAGTACATAGTATGTTGGGATCACATAAAGTATTAATTTCCCTTCATTTAAAAACAGAAGTTGGGATTGAACTTTTTGAGACTAGGGAATGCCTCAGAAAAGTATATAAGCTGTAGCCACATAGTTTAATATAAGCACACTTGGCATGTAGAGCTATCTAAGCTGTTGGCGCATACCTTAAACCCACTTATAGCCATTCCAATGCTCTGTATTTTAATTGTCCCAACCCAATATTTAGAAGACAAGGCCTCTTCCAATTTGTAGATGGATTTAAGTTTTTTTTATCATGGAGATTTTGAGTAGACTATTTCACGGCAATGTTAAATAATAATAATAAAAAAAAAAGGATTATTTATGTGGTTTTTAGCAGTCAGGTTCAATATAGGTGAAGTTATGTGAGAATTTAAATGAGAGGTAGAATGGAGGAGTTACAGATCAAACTCAAGATCTTCTATTCTAATATAATATTAAATTACAGATTGTCCTAAATTCTTAAAATATTGAAATATGCTAAATTTAATTATTTAACTACATACTTTTAACACGCTTGATTCTTTTCTCAATAAATATGACAATTTGGAGAGAGTGAACAAGGCTACATTGGGTTTTGCACTAATAGTGTGGGTAGCTCTCTCACTCATCATTTTGGAAATTGAGTGTAAAATTGTAGGTATTATGAGATATAAGATAGGGTTAATAGGATATGAAGAGCAGAGACAAAAGCAACAACTTTTTCTCAAGTTCTTAAATTCACTCAATCCAAAGTCAAGTGACATTTAGGCGAAATTCTCTAACCAACGCTTTTTAAAAATTGCATAGTTCGCTTGACATCCCTAGCTCACTCGAGCAAAAATCTTGAAGCTGAAGCTCCACTTTCAGCATATAATCATCTTAAGTGCAATTCTACTCAACGTTATACAAAAATACATGAAATTGAATTGCAAAAAATACAAATAATTTTAAATCAAAATATGTCAACACTAGAAATCCTAACACCTCCCATGAGAAGGGAATAACCATGGGACCTGATCCAATAAAAGACTTTCAGTATTCAATAATGGGTTTACAACAATCTTCTCTAGAACAAATACTAGAGCTACCAAAAACATCAAGAAAACACACCATTGTAAGTTCACAACAAATATTCATCACACAAAGGTGTCAACAATAATAACAAGAAAAAAAATCTCACCAAGTGGGTCTTATCATCCAAGTAAGCAGAGATAAATTTCAAGCACTAATACTAGTCAATAGCAAGCTATTTTTGTCAAAAACAACATACTGATATTTCATCATAATCGGCGTTAAAATGACCTTTCAATTTTACTTTGAAAATAATTGGTTTACACAAAAAAAAAAAAAAAAAAAAAAAAAAAATTATGAGAAATTATTCAGTACTCTAAGTGGATCATGTCACCGTCGCAAATGGTCCACCAATCCAGCAAGTGAATACCGTATGTTTTCCAACTTGGCAATGTTTTTACTAACATGACAATTTTAATGGAGCAATAATATATTACTTTTTTTTTCCTTCTATTTGCATAGAAGCCAATCAAGAAGAAGTAAAATAACATACTACAGCAAAATCTTGGAATTTTATTACAATGAATTCTAGCTAGAATTTTAAAAAATAATTAAATTCACAAAAATATAACAAGCTTACTACAAATAATATAAATTGTCACTTATTATTCTATTACATTCATATAAAATATAACATATTTAAGAAATAGATATTTCTAATAGGATTGATTGAGGCACGATTATCTCGTTCTTGTCAATGCCCTTGCATCACCTAAGGACAACATTCAATATACATCTCAATCAATGCAACAAGGTTACTAGCACAATATTGTCTTGGATACAACAGTCCAACCACGTATGTTATAAAGTCCATGGATATGCACAACACTATAGACTCCAAGCTACACCAAAGAAATACCATTCCTGTTTGTACACAATATAACAATTATAAAACGCCCACTAGATACGTGTATCTCACTATTTGTCATTTATTATTTTCAATTTTTTTTTAATGTATTCATCTAAACAAACATTCTATTCTTTTCTCAAAAGTGACAAGGCTCTTTTATATAGTGCTAAAATACATGTTATATTAAAGTGAATTTAATAACTGAATAATGAAGAATAGATTGTAAGGTTGGTCGGGTAGAAATATTTTTGTAGCAACATTTTGTTTTAATGGGTTATAATATATTTCCTAATAAATTTTGTAACTATAATATTATGAACATAAATTAAAATACACCAACAAATCCTATCATAAAAAATTAAAAATTAAAAATTAAAACAAATAAAATTATATCATCATTAATCAAGTTGGGTCAGTTTGTAAGGACAAGCGATAGGTACATAAATTGTGATAGGAAAATCATGAAAATTCAAATAGTCGAGGAAATTCAAAGAACCCACAAAATTAAAAAATATATTTTTTGTGTAGAATAAAAAGTGCACCTAGTGCCATCTAGTTATTCTCACTGTGGGCTGTGTGTGTGTGTCTTTGCCATTTTTTTCATTAATATTGACCCTTTAACCTAGCTGATTCAATAAACTGTTTGTTTATTTAATTTAGAGGGAAAAGGGTTGTTGCAGCAATAGAGCTCAATGGGTCAGGTATGGAAAATAAGATGGTATCAAGGAGTAAGAAAGAGACCGTGGAGATAGATTTGTGGCACAAGATCAGAAATTTTTGGAAAAAATACATAGGTGCAGCTTGGCGCGTTGAACTTAGCCGAAGATGCTGTATAACCCTATAACAGCGATTACACGATCATTTTGGAACACCAAAACGTGGGATAAATGTGCCAAATAATTCGACCCAAATCTAGTGAAAAAAATAGTAATTTTCACTGGGAAAAAGTAATGGAACACCAAATAATTTCTCCAATGTGTGAATGCACTCTCTAAAAAAACATGGGATAAATGTGCCACATAATTCGACACAAATATAGTGAAAAAAATAGTAATTTTCACTGGGAAAAAGTATGGAGTCATTTTGCTCCAATTCATTAATATTGACCCTTTAACCTAGCTAATTCAATAAACTGTTTGTTTATTTAATTTAGAGGGAAAAGGGTTGTTGCAGCAATAGAGCTCAATGGGTCAGGTATGGAAAATAAGACGGTATCAAGGAGTAAGAAAGAGACCGTGGGGATAGATTTGTGGCACATGATCAGAAATTTTTGGAAAAAATACATAGGTGCAGCTTGGCGCGTTGAACTTAGCCGAAGATGCTGTATAACCCTATAACAGCGATTACACGATCATTTTGGAACACCAAAACATGGGATAAATGTGCCAAATAATTCGACACAAATCTAGTGAAAAAAATAGTAATTTTCACTGTGAAAAAGTAATGGAACACCAAATAATTTCTCCAATGTGTGAATGCACTCTCTAAAAAAACATGGGATGCCACATAATTCAACACAAATATAGTGAAAAAAATAGTAATTTTCACTGGGAAAAAGTATGGAGTCATTTTGCTCCAATTCATTATGTGGCAAATGTCTAGATTATCTATGAATAGTTTTAGTTATATTATTTTTTCAATGAATCGTGTGAATTATTCAAACAATACACATTATTATAAATTGCCACTTAATTAATTAGAACTTTAAAAAGATAGCTCTAAATATGATTAAAACCAAACTTTGTCAATTTTCATAGGTGACAAATGTTATCGTGATTTAACTATAACATACGTGAAAGAACATGCATGTCACTTTTTGACATTATCATTACTAACCCCAAGGGTCAAAAAAAAAAAAAAAAAAAAAGGAAGAAGGAAACAAAACAACAACAACAACCCCCCAACAGGTTGTTGAGCAGCTCTCAAGATTGGATTAAGTGCCTCAGGAAGTGTTGGCTCAAACTTTGCTAACTCCTTTGAACCTTTAACATGCTAAGAATTAATGAAATATCCAAACAAAACTAAGGGAGTCAAAATATTAGTCTAAGTACATTAACTTAATATATTCACTTAAATAACATGCTTTTTTTTGGTTAAAAAAAAAAAAAGCACGTTTTTTAACATTTAATTTTTTTATTATTATTATATTGGCCGAAACACCTTAAATATACAGGGTATAGTTGATACAACCCAATATTTTATCCGGTATATTTTGAAGGAGTAATAGTATTAATTTAATGGTCGTTACTATTTATTTTTCGGTACGACTGTTAGAGGGTTCCTTGAACAAAGCCTTTGGTGCACTGTAAAAAGAAATCATCTCTACCTTAAAAGGGAGAGAATCCATTTCATAGTTAAGTTTTTTTTTTTTTTTTTTTTTTTTTTTTTTTTTTTTTTTTTTTTTTCTGAATTTACGTTAAGATTTTATATCATTTAAAATTATAACTAACGTAGTATTGGATATACTTTTATATTTATAATATTTAATCTAAAAAATGAAATTGATCCATTTCAAATACAAAAGATCCTAATAATACTGACACACGTTATTATTATGCTAAAGTTCACTTTTCATTCATATATTTAAGGGACATTTCATTTTAGCCCTTGATTTTTTTCTTAGAGAGTTTCAATTTCATCCTTACCATCATTTTAGCCTTATTATCATGTTTCGTATATATTATGTAAATGTTGAAGCAAAGAGAAAATTCAGTTAGAATCAAAATTAAATTTCAATTGAAGTATAATTTTATGTCACATGTCCCATCTAAGTTTTTTAATTTTTGTACTAAGTGAGTTAATTTAATGCAAAAAACGATGAATGCAATATAAATGAATCATAAAAAAATCCAATCTTATTTCTAATCCTATATATAAAATTAGCAAAAAAAAAAAAAAAAAAAAAAAACTTTGAATGATTTTGCTTTCATGTGCCATTTGGTTGTCTAACTAAAAATTATTCAAATTTATTAGCATTTTACATAATATTTTGAATGTGTACAATTCGTTACTTACTATATAGAAAATTATATATATATATATATATATATGTATATATATATGTATATGTATATGTATATGTATATGTATATGTGCGCACGCGTGCACAATTATGATTATTTTTAATTTTACATGTATATATGCATGGGTTATAAACTATTATCATATTAAAATCGAAGCACAATCAAATTACAAATTACCTTTTAATTATGGTCTAATTTTTCACGAAGTGTCAATTTGTATCTCTTAATTTTGGGACCAAATGATCCATTTATAATACTCACTATGAAAGTTGAGAAGACCATCTTATTTACCCAGGTAAAACCATCGTATATTTATTGTTATTGAATATTTTTGTACATAAACACGAATTATAGATTCCCAAAATTTGCTATTTTCTTCTCCTAATGCTTTTTCCTAAATGGTTGGCCCCTCAAAAAAAAGAAAAAAAAACTTTTTCCTAAATCACGTTAAGATACTTATGTCAACGCCTATAGGATGCATAGAATTGAGGAGTTTAAACGTTTAAGTCGTGACTCGTGATCACTTTTCCAATATTTCATCTTGGCTAACAATTTGAAGGTTCCTATTGGTAACTTTAGGTCTTGCTGAATTTTTGTCACAGCTTATAGACTAGTCTTTGATTAATTGTTTGTGTGAGTTAGGTGAACAACGGTCAAGTAAAAGCTAGCATATCCGAAAAAAATAAAAACTTTTTACTTAGAGCTTTGAATTTCAAGGCCTTATGCACTATGAGTATGACTTTGAAAGCCTCTCCCTTTTTTTCATTCACTCGCTTTAAATATGAATATATTTGTCTAGGTCTATTCTAATTCCTCCTAAGCCCTACGTTGTTATATTTTGCGTTGCTTCGTAATGGGCGAAGTGAATTGGATGGCCTCTTCTTAAAGACACGGTCGTGGTCTAAGCTTAACATTTTTGGAAAGAGCCTTTGGGAATATCATGAAAGCAAAACCTCTTCGGTATCTCCTTAACACATTATGTGAAAAACTTCTATTTTCGGTGGGAAAGTTACAGGGATGCCATGAGTTTCATGAGTCTTTAATTAAAATAAAATAAAAACACAAATTAAGTTACAAGTTTACAACAAGTGGGTAGGGGATTCAAACTTTTTTTTTTTTGGATCATATAGAAAACCAAACAATGTCATTAAGTTATAAGACTTTTAATTTATAATTCTTTTTCCTTTCCTTTAATTTATTGTACACTCCCATTTAGCAAACTTTTTTTCTCATTGTTTTAGTACTAGGGGTTAGGGGCAGCTTGATGTGTTTGGTGGTCCTAGGCGAAAATTGAGTTGAGGCATTGTATATATTATATTTAAATGACAAATTTTAGTTACAAAATTAGTTGTAATTTTATGTTACAACCTTACTCAATATATATATATTTGGAATGAATTTTGACAAATCTACAATTAGATTACATCTTTTTCTTATATTCTTCATGCTTGCAATATTTCTAGAAAATTAAAGATTAATAGCTATATCATCAATAAATTATTTAAATTGATTTTTTTTGGATAGTTTAAAATTATGTATAAAATATAAACTTATAGATCATATAATAAATAATATCTGATTGATATAAAATTTGACATGTGTATTAAGAGCATAAAGAACATGAAATTCAACGGTTAGATTTTCAAAATATGTAGAAATGTTTATTTTACTGAGCTTCACACACATATACACTTAGAATAGTTTAGAGTAGAATTTTTATCTTATATATATATATATATATATATAATAACAACAACAACAACAACAACAACAACAACAACAACAACAACAACAACAACACAGCCAAGAAAGAACTCAATTCCAATTGGGAGTCATTCTTACAAAGAAACTAATCCAAATTAGACTTAATCATGTACTTTGATCAAAATTTCTCTTTTTTTTTTTCATTATTTTTTAGGGAATGTATTAGAACTTTTTTTGTTTTTATTTTTTTGGGTGCGGACAAAAACACCTCATATGTTCATCATATAAACATGTAGATTAATATGCCTAGGATTATTATGTGATTTAGATTTATCATAGTTATGAATGTTGACTAGGTCTTTCTATGTATTTTCTTTTCACTTCCTCTTAGATTGTAATTAGAAAATAAAGATTGAAACTTTTCTTTCATAGATTGTATTTAGGACCAAAAACTTTTAATTTTTCAAGCATATAATGTACATTTTTCACCTGTTAATAAAAATATTTTTTAAGTGTTTTCTTAGTTTTTCCTTTTAATAAAATTAAGTGACAACTAGTTCCTAAATTCTTCAATTTAGGAGGATTATATCAATGGTTGAATCTCCACCGTGAGATCCCTTACCTTAGCGGTGGCGATTATTTTCTTATCCCCATTCCTTATATTGAACTTTGCTAGTATCCGCTTAATTTGGGTTGTAGTTTTAACGTCTATAATCGATAAAAATTTGGATCTTATATGCCATACTTATTTCACGTGACTCAACATAAGCATTATATGTTAAATTCTTTTATCATGTAATTCACCACATATGCATTAAAATTTTGGATCTTGAAATTCCTAATTTTCTCTTATCTTGATACTTCAATTTTACTATGGACTAGTTGTTAACTTGTACAATGTATGGAAAAAAGAGAGTATAAAGTTCTAACATGACTATGTTATAAGAGTTTCTTTATTAAAACTAATACATTGTTTAATTGGCTCAAAAATTTAACATGGAATCACATAAAAAATAATTGCAACATTCCCATTACTAGAAATTGACACAGAAAAATAATATAAAATGATATAATAATGTAATCGTACCTTAAAAAGTTCGTGTAATATTAAAGAATAAAAAAGAATATTAATGGGAAGTATACCAAATATGTTAAATAAAAGAATTTGTAGGAAATGTCAAATATGTTAATTATACCTTTTTAAAGAAGACCAAAATATTTCAATAGAATTTGGTGACTGTTAGAGGGCATCACCTCCAAAACAAAATTTTGATAAGTGAATTCTAATTGATTTCACCTACAGCAATTTAATACTTTTTACAATTTTTAGAATTAAGATCCTAACATGAAAAGAACCAAAGTCTTCCAAATCAGACAACAACACATAAAAAAGTTGAAAAAAGAAAGTTATATACCATCATTACACATTTTAATCTCAAAAGATCAAAATTGTTTTAATTTTGACCCTTTATATATCAAAATTTTTATTTTAACCTTTAGTGTTTGATTCATTTTCATATTAGTTTTATAGTCCATTTTCATTAATAATCTGATAGTTTATAGTGCCCGTTTGGCCTCAGTGTTCACGTTTTGGATCTGTGCGTTTTTCCTTTTTTTATTTCTTTTTGTTTTTCCGCGTAAACAGTAAAATTACTGTGCAGAGGCCAGAAATTACTGTTCACGCAATAAAAAATATTAAAAATAGGTCCTACGGTACTATTCACACATTTAAAATTTATTTTGCTACAGTGTTTTCAGTTTTCAGTTTCAGCAACAATAAGTTCAATCCAAACGGACCCATAATATATTTTTCCACTTACAACAATGGAAATTTTCTACACCATACAATATTTTAGAGCTAGTATTTCTTGAAAAAGTTAAACATGAACAAAATTTAATGGTTAAATTATTAATGGTACAGATTGGATATGGTAAACAAAAGGATTACATTCAAAATAATCTCATTTTGATGGACTTTTGTAATATATATATATATATATATATATATATAATTTAATAGAAAAATATTTTACCTCGAAACAAACTAAACCTAAATAAATGAAACCTTAATCTTAATCATGACTTGATGTACTTATGCATTTGACATACTTATTTATTATTTATGTTTTTGATAGGCAAATTGTGAGAGAAGAGAAAGGTGGAGTTCAAACTACAGAAAGTAAACATGACACACTGCAAATAATGCAACTACAACTATGCTATCATTTAATCTCTTACTTCTAAATACAATTATTTTGTCTTATTTTTTGTGCTCTACCAATTATAACTTATAATATATTTATTTGACTTTTTTTTTTATATAAAATTACCGAATTTAAAAATGAAAAAAAAAAATCAATCTTATCCTAAAAAAAAAAAAAATCAATCATATGACATACTATGATTAATAAAGTATAGTACAAAAATAAGACGGAGAAATTTTATTCCTCTACTACTAACTTATTTTTTAGGAAAGGTAAAAAAAAAATATATATATATATATATTTTTGACCCAAAAAAAAATGACGAAAGATACACTAATTATAGGATTGTATGAAATAATAATAGAAGTTACGCATCCTAGTGGAGCCAGTGAAGCAAAGTTGGGCGCGGCTAAAGGTAGATGAAGAGGGCCGTCAAGGGTGGGAGAAGAAGACAAGCCGGGGTGGGACCCATCCGCCGCAGCACCATCTCCCACTTGCCCCCAATCCATCCTCGTTTTTGTAATTTAGAATACACTTTTGTCCCCTCCTCACGTTTCTAACTTAACCCAACCTGGTCAACTTCTTCCTCCTAACCACGGTTGTTTTCCTACCCACATATTGTCCAAACCTCCATTACCTTTCAAAGTTCTTTATTTCTTTCTTTAACCCCACCCACACACTGCCCCATCTAGGGTTCATTTGCTCAAATGTTTTTGTCATTAGATCACACTCCCCGCCACGCGCCATTCTCATTTCTTTTCTTTTCTTTTTTTTCTTAATAAACATGATCTGCATTTTTCACACATCTATAACTTATTATTAGATTAAATACATCTATTATTTTTTTAATATAAAGTACATAAAGAAGTGATTTCCCAATCTATGATTAAATTAATTCATTTCGTATCAGAAAAACACCCCAAAATTCATGAACCTTTTCTGCTCAGGTGTTTTCGAAATATTTAATACATCTGTGATCACATACCAAAATTTGAAGATAAATATTTCAAGTTCATGAATATGTTACCATAAAATAGTGTCTTTTAGTCATGAACAGAATTTAATTACAAAATTAATTGTAGCTTAAAGCTACATACTCACTTAATAAAATAAATATTACAACATATTTTGAAAATCTCACCATTAAATTGCACGTTCTTTACGTTTTTAATACACATATTAAATTTTTTTTTCAATCAGATATTATTTACTATATAATCTATAAGCTTATATTTTATGTATAATTTTAAATTACAAAAATTTACAATTTAAAAAATTGATTGATGACATAGCTATTAATATTTAATTTTTTTGAAATTTTGCAAGCATGTAAGATATAAAAAAAAAAAAAAAGATGTAATTCAATGGTAGATTTGTTAAAATTCACCTCCAATAAAAATATATTAACTAAGTTTGTAGTATAAAGTTACAACTAATTTTGTAACTAAATTTTGTTTTTAATCATATATATATATATATATATATATATAATTTTGTATGAATATAAAAGAAAAACAAGTTTCCAATCCCATCCCATGTTTTTTTAAGGCTTTTAATGTAAAGATTATCGGAAAATTATTGAATACTCTAGGATCATCACTTTAAAATAATGTTGCTATTCTTTAATAATACATTGTCAAAAAGTTATTAAGAGAGTCAAACTCTACATTGGTAACTATTTTTTTTCCCTATATTTTGTTTTTAAAATAACAACCTCCAATTAAGGTTGAAAATTTTAGTGAAACGTTAAGATAATTAACCATGATTCACACTTTTAGTACCTTAAAAAAAAAAAAAAAAATCCAAATTGATGGGAGGAAACAAAGTATAACAGAGAAATAGAATTGGAGATAATTTAATAAATGATATTAATTAAAAAAAAAAAAATCAATTCATCACTTCCCGACTTACATATTTCACAGTTCCATTCTCCAATAACACCACTCTTGACAGTCCCATATATGTTCTCATCATATATATATAGCGTTCACTCCACGGTCTGAAACTGCGACTGAGACATGAATCCAAACCTTTCTCTCACAATACAAGAAAGCAATAAATTTTTTTTTTAACAAATTAGTATAATATGCATATATATATATTTAAACTTTTGGTGGTGTGAGAGAATAGAAATGACTGCGTTTTGAGACTTTGTCCTCTTCACCCATCCCCTTCTCCTCTTTCTTCTTCCTCTCCTTCCCTTTCTCTGCACTCGATCTTGCTGTTCTTGTCGTTGGTTTTTTATTTTTATTTTCTTAGAAAAAAAAAGGAAAGAAAATCGCTTTTCAAATCTAAGCTTCGAGTTCCGGAGCTCTCCCTATCTTTCTCTTTCTTTATCTTTCTTTTTTTATTTTTATTTTTCTCTATCCTCTCTTTTTTCTTAATGTTTACCCACTTCCCTTAAAATAAACAAAAGCTTAGAAATTTAAATTTTTTTTTTTAATTCGGGGTTTTATTTTTAATATTTTCCTTGTTTTCTGTTGTGGCTTTTATTTTTGCCCTTTGATGTGTCTATGGCTGGTTTGGATTTAGGCCCTGCTTCTCGCTACGTTCACCAGCTTCACAGGTCGGAATTCAACCTTCAATTACAACAACAACATCATCATCAACAACAACAACAGCAACAGCAACAAGATTCTGAAGACGATGGAGGACAGTACTCTGGGGATCATCACCAAGACGATGATCCACACCAAGGTCTCGAGCTTGTCACCAACAGCTCAGGCGGAGCAGGAGACATCGCGGGTCGGCGTCCACGTGGCAGACCACCTGGTTCCAAGAACAAGCCCAAACCGCCAGTCATAATCACCAGAGAGAGTGCGAATACTCTCAGAGCCCATATTCTGGAAGTGGGAAACGGATGCGATGTGTTCGACTGTGTCGCCACCTACGCACGGCGTCGACAGCGTGGGATCTGTATTCTCAGTGGCAGTGGAACTGTCACAAATGTAAGTCTCAGGCAACCAGCCGCGGCGGGAGCTATTGTAACGCTTCACGGAAGGTTTGAAATACTATCACTCTCCGGATCTTTCTTGCCGCCGCCTGCTCCACCGGGCGCCACCAGCTTGACTATATTTCTGGCTGGCGGACAAGGCCAAGTGGTGGGAGGGAGTGTGGTTGGGGAGTTAACTGCAGCCGGCCCGGTTATCGTGATTGCGGCTTCTTTCACAAACGTGGCTTATGAGAGATTGCCTTTGGATGAAGAGGAGCAGATGCAGATACAGACGCCTACTGGGCAGCAGGGTTCGGGTGGCGGCGGCGGAAGTGGTGGCGGTGGCGTGGGTGGGAGTAACCCTTTTTCGGACCCGTCAGCCGGGTTTCCTTTCTTGAATTTGCCGCTTAATATGCCGCCTAATGTCCAGTTACCGGTCGATGGATGGGCCGGGAACTCAGGCGGCGCAGCGCGTGGCGGCCCCTTTTGATTGTAATGTGAGATGGAAGAGGCTTGCTTTCTGACGATGTTATAAAAAAGGTCAGGACATTATTCATGGAGCGTCATGTTTCTTCTCTTTTCTAATTCTTCTTCCTCTTCTTCTTCTTTTGTTGATGTTGTAGTAACTCTTTCTTCTTCTTCTTCTTCTTCTTCTACTACTACTACTGCTTTCTTTTTGGTTCTTAAAAAAAAAAAAAAAAAAAAAAGTACTATTTTGTAATGTTGACTCTATTAGTTCTTTATATGAAATGGTTTGAAGATTCAGCTAATTTCTAGAACAACGTATGCTTTGTTTTCTATGTGTATCACTGTATATGTTTGAAAACTGGCAGTACACAGTGTGACTAAGATTGAATAGGTTTCCCTTTTGTGATGTGGACTAGGTTTTCTATTTTTAGATTATCTTATAGATGTTCCATTCCTAAGGATGATGGTTTTGTGTGGTTAAATCGTAAAACTGTTTTCGTTAAGTAGGTACATCATCTTTGTGAGATTTAGGAACATGGGTTTCTGTTTTTTTTTTTTTTTTGGCCTTGTTTTCACAAAATAATAAATACAACAGTGAAAAATTAATTAAGAACAAGGGTTTTTCAAAGGGTTAGCATTCTTCTAGTACTAGTTGGATGGACTTCGTTAATACTACTTTAATGTTCAAGCTGACTTTCTTAATCTACTCCTTTTGGAAATGAATTTTTTTTTTTTAGTTTTCTACTGAATTTCAAATCACTCTTATCATCCGTATCTCTTAAAAATATAAAAAGAAACTTCCAACACCCACGCAACATGTCTTTAATTTAGGCTATTTTTTGAGTGCTAAAGCTACTCATCTCTCATACATCAAGTCCATAATTAAGGTTCCTAGTGGATGATTTCTCATGCATTATTTACTCTAATCCATTAAATTTTTTGAGATAGAAAAATTAATTTAACAGAAGTTCTTTCTTAAGCAACCAGTTTGGATGTTAATTATTTCTGATTTACGATTCTCATGGCCTAGATGTGGCATTACATAGCCTACTCAAATGAGGATCTAGTTTTGCTCACTTAACTGTGTGCATGTCCGGCATGTCCATTTGATCTTGTTGAGCAAAGAGTCTTCTATGCATATATTTAGCTAGGAATCTTGATTTTATGGTGATCTACTCAGAGTCCAAACTATCTATTTTAATATTTCCTGACATCATTTGGGGTTGGAATTAAACAGCTAGGCACTGTTAAGATAGATGCCTTTCCAAAATTTGAAAACCTTCCATGGTTCCCTTGAGGAAATTTACCACTTGCAGAGAAGTAAACAAATCTATGTAGACATAGACAGCAGAGATAAGTTATGATGGGGCACCACCCCATCATCACTTATAGGGCCTCACCCATTTTCGTATGTATTGGTTGGATTAGTGGTACGTAGATTGCATCCGTATGAATAAATCTATAAACTATATAAATATATATCTTTTAAATTTGGTTTAAATGATTAGAGGTAGTTTTTATTTTTTTTGTTTGAATTTGAATGTTGGATAACAGTGCATACATATGGGAAGAAATGGAGAAAATATTCTAAAATACAGAATTTAAATTACTTGTTTATCTTTCTTTCTTTCTTATAAATTACTCGTTTTCACTTTGTTATCTATTGTAGAAGAACTTTTAAATTATAAATTATTACATATTTTCGTAATATATTACAAAGCTTCACCAATATAAGTGAAAATGGGTGAGATGCTATTGAGATTGGTAGCAAGGATACGCCACTCTATTGATATGTATTAAATTTTATCTTTATTAAGAGCAATATTATATATACTCTGGGGAGTAGCTTAAAAAAAAATTCATGAATATAGTTCTAAAAGTGGTTAAGTCAAAAAGCATTTTCCTCATGCCATATTATTCTTTTTTTTTTTTTTTGGTTATTTAACTGTTGAAATGATCTGTTTGATACACTTCATTGGGGAAATACCTAACTTTTAAAGTTTTCTGTTGGTATACTTATTTATTTATGGATATATATATATATATATATACATATTGATATACTTATTTGGGAAATTGCATTAATTATTTAAGTGCTTCAACAAAATAGACAATGAATATCTAAGTCAGTTTCTTCTCTTCGCATCCCCTCCATCCCCTCACACCACATTTCAGCTCATCTTTCAATTAAAGGGGTAGACAAAATTGAATAATTTTTGCAACTACTTTGAATTAGCTTATTAATATCTAGTATTAAGTCAAGTAATCACCAAAAATTTTGGGTTCTCAAGGTATAGAGACAGTGGTCTGATGACAAAACTTCTAACCTAGCTATTGAAAGCCCCATCACCTCAGTCTTCCACTAGGAAACGTGGTTATGACCATCAACATTGTTTCCTAGTCAGTCAGATTTGCAGTAGAGTTAAATATTGTTAAAATCTAGTGTGAACCGACTTTAAATATTCTCCACTTGAAATGCTTATGCAATGTGCCATTGATGAAACAAATTCTTATAGGTCTTGTCTTTGGACAGTTGCATTTGATTCCTTAAAGCACCCTAGTTAAGGAATATGCTTTACAATATCTTCTAGTGAATTTTCAGGCCAACCAATTAGGTTACAATATGAATGATGCGAATTGTGAGCTTGCATGAATTAATATATAGTATTATGTGATTGTACTCCAAAAAAAGAATGATGATTGAGGGATTGCCTAAAAAGTTTTTGTCAAGAATTTGTAGCAAAGGGTCACCTTTATATTCTGAAGTAACAATCATATTCAGTTTTATAACTGTGTATTTATTAGCATTTTTATATATACGTTTCATCAGGAAAATATCCAAGAATTTTGTGCGTTGCATCATAATAACTCCTGCAAAGTATGGATACCTCCAGGTTCCAGCCTCAACTGCACTGATGGCATATGAAAGAAAGAACAAATGCTACAACTTAATGTGTTCATTTAATCTCTCAAGAATACTGGCTTTTCATTTTCTTTTCCAAAGTAGATATATATGTGCATAAAACCAGGGTTTTTTTTTTTTTTTTTCTTGAATCATTTAGGAAAAGTACAAAAAAATAACCAAAACGGTGTAAACAGATATGCTTGTACTTCTTTCTTCTTCCTAACTCTCTCTTCCGTGATTGATTTTGTTTCCAATGAAAGAACTCAAAGATAAAGAGAAGGTTCCTCCATGAAAATCGAAGAAGGCACTGAAAATGATAATGAAATTGGGGCCTTAATTTTCAATAATCAACTTATTCTGCTACTTAGTTAAATGCCGTAGCAAGGTTTTGGTTGCTCCAACACCCATTTTATAATAAAAACCTATTAAAGTAGGTCTAGTTTGGAGCTCAACCGAGCCATATGTATGTGTTGGAGTGATCCTTTTAACCCTCTCAAGCGTTTCTTTAATGAAGAGGCCTTTAATGGTGAGATCCGACTTTTCTCTTGACGCGGGATATAAAACTGTAAATGAAGTATATGTATTAAACCACAAAACATGTGTACAATTATTGACCTCAAATCTTAAGTCTTAAGATGTGTTTGGATACCGCTTATTTGCTGAAAACTGAAAACTTATTGTTGAAAACATTGTAACAAAATAATTTTTAAAGGTATGAATAATACTGTATGACCCAAATTTACCTAGAAATCTGTATTTTGATGACTTTTGTGGGTCTGTAAACAGTATTCATGAGACCCACTAAAAAACACAAACACACGGATTGGGCAAAATGCCCAATCCAAACGCGCTTAACGTCCACAAGATGAAATTTTCCATCAATTTGAAACATGGATATTCATCCCAATTTTTTATGCAAGATATAGTTCCTTTTTCTGTCTTGAAAATATATGAACACTAAAATCTTTAAGAAGATAGAAATTCTTCTTATAATTACCGGGAAAAGCCTCACTTCTTTAGGTAGGTAAGCCATATCTGATCAGTTCATGCCCCCAATTGCCTATGTATGTTCAATCTTCATCATGCATGGGCCTAATAAGATTTCCTCTCTTTAAAAGTATGAAGTGACAAAAGTGTGAGATTTTATTTCCTATCCAAATTTTGACATAATGATTATGATGAGAGGAGAAGAAGAAGAAGAAGAAGAAGAAGAAGCAGAAGAAGAAGAAGAAGAAGAAGAAGATGATGATAATGATGAAGAAAAAGAGAGGAAGAAATGCTTTTAGAAACTTGAAAGGAAGTAAGGACTTTGGAGATAAAGATCTTAGCTTACCAAAAATTAAAGTAGTGCAAGCTAGTGTTGTAGAAACTTTATTAATTTATCCAAAAGAAATGAAATGGAAAAATGAGCTGACCGTGTCGTATGTGCAATATAATATCACATTGTGTCTATTCTTAGAGCATTGATTTTAAGCTGTCACATTTACAAATAATATTCAAGAGTAACTGAATTTTATATATATTTCAACAGAAATCATAGCTTTTTTTTTTTTTTTGGTTTATTTTAAGGAATGCTTCCAGTAAACAATTATCATGTCTAACCACATTTCTGGGGACTGCTTTCTGGTTAATTGTGTATTGTGACCATTAAGTAGGTGACAATAATGATTGCAAAGTACTACGGATTCTGTTCTGGTGCTCCTCTCATGGAGTTTGTTTAATAAATAGTTAGGATAGTATTCAAATGATCCAAATCATGATGAACATTAAACTATAAATTTAGCTGTCGACATCCTAGACACAGCAAGAAAATACATGATTCTATGGCAGATGCATTAAGAAATGATGTTGTCTTAGATGTTATAATAAACAGTACTTAAAAGATGCAAAATATGCCATGATGAATATGGACTGAAAGTTATGTAGTAATTATATAGAGTTATAGACCACGGGGTTTAAATATATACAATAATCGAAGCAAAGTTGATGTGGATATGGAAGGAAATATGCCAACAGTGAGAGGGCAATTGGTACGAGCAAGATGAACAGTCATTGTTTGATGAACTTCCAGGTACACAGTAGAGGGACGATATGTATGATGGTGAAAAATTGTTCACATTGATGCAAGATTGATACAATTACGTTTAGAATATATTTGGGTTAGCATTCTGGAGTATCTTGGAGACTTTGTAGGTAGGCGTAGGGTTCTACGGAATGTAGTTGAGAAAATAAAAATGTGACTCACATTACTTTCCAGAAAGAAAACATCTATGATATTGGTACGTGGCTGTCATTTAAGACCCATATAAATGCTAGGTTTTCATGTTAATTAGAGCAATTCATTAAGAGTTAAAAATATGTGCGTGTACAGTTAGATTCTGCTCTAGTTGACTCTCAAAAAAAAAAAAAAAAAAAGATTCTGCTCTAGTTAATTAGCCTAAACTCCAGCTCAATAGATTTTTTGATCGAAGTCTAGCTTACTGCTAACGCTATAATGTTCATCTAGCCAATAAATTAATATGGCCGGTATGTGATTCAAGTTGTCAAAATTATCTTTCACTTTCTCAATGTAGCTTGAAGATTGATTATCAATTTGTATGAACCATTGCCTAATTGATACTTTGGCTATTGCACTGATATCATTTGGCTAGAGGTAGTTACACCCAAAAACATGTTTAAAATCTCCAAACATAACGAATCCCCATTACTTGCCTTGATTTTCCCTCAAAATCAGATATTGTCTAGTCTCAAACTATACTTTAGTACTAGCTCTCTAAGGAAAACAGAAAAAGAGAGCAATTAATTTAAGGGCTTGCATAGATAATTTGACCCTGACAATAATGGTTTCTGCAAGAATAAAACAGACACTGATAATAATCCAACATTTTTTTTCAAAGCTATTGAGCATCATTCAATGTTAATTAAAACTGATGTTTTGGTGTTTGTATTTTAATAAATATATTTTGATTCAACCTTTGTTTCAAGGATAATAATGAGTAACATATATTACAAGATTAATTTAATGCTTTCCTATCTTTTGTTGTTAATTAATTTTGGCTTGTTTCCTGTGCAACCCACAAACTTATGCAAGAAAAGAGACACCAACATTTGGGGTCTCAAGTGATGCCTTTAAAAATCATGTTGAACACCACTCCTAATAAAAAAACAATTAAACCTTAGACTTTGGGCGGTGGTGTCCATGGTAGGGAAACTCAGTCAACCAAAGTTGAAAATCTTGAGGCTACAGTCTTTGGGAAAATATAGAAGGATAGAAGCAGTTCAGCTCTAAGCCAATCAAAAGCAAAATCCTAAATTTGGAGTTTTACTTGGAGTCACCACTTAATTTACTTAATTTATTATGAACAAAAAAATACACTTACATAAAATAGAAAATGCAAGACCATATTTCTAAACTACAATCTACGAAATCAAAGAACAGCATCTTATTTCCTAATTACAATCTAAAAAAATGAAAAATTACATCGATAATCCCTAGTTTATATCCCTTAATCTAAACACCACCTTACTGGATACAAAAAACGATCTCTTAAAATATAATAGCCAATAACAATTTACCCCATATATACAAATGAGAATAAATATACTGATGTTCATCATACATCGTGGAGAAGTTATATCATGTTTCCGTTGTATGTTACCTCTCCCTCACAAGAGGGTGGTTTCTACATCGTGACTCACAAAAATAACATAAATGATAAAGAAAGAAAAGATTTGACTAGACTATTTATCAAATTAAGTTATGACATTATGAACACACTCAAAGTTAGATCAACAAAAAATTGCATAACCTCTTCTATTTCCACAAACAAAGATGCATTTCTAATTTCAACAATGCATGAACATATATAATTTTAATGTATGAGGATCTAACTTGATGACTTGACCCGAGTTTACGTGATTAAACCCTAATTTCTTACGTGCGTTGCATCTCATGTGTCACATCTAAAAATTCACAGTGCTATATTGAATCCCTTAATTGGATGATACATCCGCATGTTATAATGACTATTCACATAAAATTTAAATCTAACAAAACCCTAAAAAATGCATGACTTTATTGATGAAAAAATGGCATTAATAGAGAAATCAAAGATCAACTTGTAGAGTGACCATTTAACGACTAACACCAAGTGAGTGATTATTTGGACCTGTGATGTATCATTATCTAAAGATGAGAAAATATTTTATTTTATTTTATTTTTATCGACCAAATTTCATGATTTTTCAAAAATATAATCTAACCAAAAAGCTTTGTAGCATTTAAAAGAAATATGAGTGAAGAATACTTATTTGAGTACAAATCAATTTTTAGTCTGCTTGAAGTGATTAAACACCATTCGAAGCAGGAAACTCACTTCGCATAAAGAGAAACAGTTTTGGTACCACCTAACTTAATAGGATTTTTTATGAAATGCACAAGTTAACGGTAAGAATAAGGAAATTAAAAGATATTTTATTGACAAGAGTAACAAGATTACAATACATAAGTTACATGCAAATAGCTTAAGTTACAATGCCTAATTCAAGTGAGGCGAATTTGACACACTTACAAACATGAAGTGATAACTTTCGGATTTTAGGTACATGAAAGAATCAATGATTCTAATTTTGATAGATGATTTTGTGTGTCTTATGTGAGAAAGTGTCTTTCTATTTATACATGGGGCTTTGGCAATTAATGTTGATCCTTTCCATGTGTTGTGTTGCGATTGGTCATTTTCTCACAAACTATTACTAATAGTCCTCTAGAAACTATCTCAAAGTAACTACTCTTGCTCATGGAAAGAAAAAAGGTCAAAAGATGGAGGGAGAGGGTGCAATTTGGTGTGGGTTTTCCCCGCTTTATTTATTTATTTTCGAGTTCTAGAAACTTGGTGTACGTGCAAGTTAGATATGAGCTTATATGAGAGATAAAATAAGTTATCTAACAGTACATCTAAATGAAAAAGCTCATGAGTGATAGAAATGCAAGCTTTAACATCATAATATCAAAAGAAGAAGAAAGTGATAGCAATGATGTAAACTAGACACAAGATGTATGTGGAAAACCCTAGAAAAGGGATGAAAAACCACAGTTTGAACAAGAATGGCCTTGTATTATATGAGAAGAAGAGGTAACTCTTGTACAATAAGGGCGTTTTTCCTTAAAAGAGAGACACTATTTTCTACCTTCCTATCTTATCAACTTTTTACTCTCTTCTCAAAAAATCTACTTGGGTTCTTACCCCAAAAGTCCAGTTGCATGTTCCTTTTATAATTAATTTGAGGAATATGACTGAGCAAAGACATGTGTCAAGTCATCATTTCCTATTTTTGGACCTTATTATAACTGGGGTATTACTTCGTGACTGAAGGAGAGAGAGTACGCCAACATCAGCACTGTGGCATGGGGGTAGCTGACTTTGCCACAGTATAGGGAACAACTTTTGAGCAATGAGAGGGACATCAAAAGCACTATAGGTGATACATGTGTCCTTGAAGTGGTCCAATATGCACTCAGCCAATAAGGGGTGTATCTATAATTGCTAACCTCAAAAAGTCACTATCTCCCTTTTGTGGGTGCTTGAGTACCATGTCAGATGCATATCTTACTTCCTTCCCAAGGCAGTCACACCTTTAGCGTGGGCTAAGGATAAAACTTTGTAACCAACGTTTCCTCTCCCTTTGCTCACAACTACTTCACATGTAAGGTCCAGATCCAGTCACATCGACATTCTCCCATGCCTTGGCTGGTGTACTGTACACTTGGTAAACCTTATATTTAATTGATAGAGTGAAAGTTCAAAATGTGTGTAAAACACCCTTTAACATTTAGACCCCAAATTACAAATTATCAATTCAAGCTCATTATCAAACAATTAATGTGCGGAATATGAACATAAGCCAAACACAAAATTGATAAACAATCTAAGCCAAATATAAACACATCCACAACAGAAAATAAATGGCAAAGATAAAGGGAAAGAAGATTCAAACACACAAACAACACACGATGTGTTATCGAAGAGGAAACCGAAGCTCTCGGCGTAAAACCTCTCCGCCGCCCTCCAAGTGGTGAAATAATCCACTAAAAAATGTAGTTGGGATACATGAACAGCAGAAGACCCTCCAAGCCTAATTTACCCAAGTACCTAAGCGCTCCAAGTTTCTTGCTCCAACGAGGTTACGTCGAATTTATTTCTTCTTTAACTTCCTGGATTCCGCTACTAAACCATAGCATCAACCAATGGATATTGGTTCCTTCCAAACTGCTTCCCTTTGCACCAAATGAACCTTCTCATAGACGTGGGTGTGGTGAGAAAAGGATTTGGTCAATGACCTCTCAAGGGTATAACAATGTAGAGGAAGAGAGTAGAGAAATTTGTAGAGGCTCTAAGGTAAAGATTGGGGATGAGGCAATCTTATTTTTCTCTAGGGTTTCTCTCACAAAATTCTCTCTAGAAGCTCTCTCAATTTAGTGAGTATAAGGGTCTATATATAGTGGTGTGTTTTTGAAACACAAAAAGTTAGTTTTTGCCAAACAAGGCTGATTGGTGGCTTGGGCTCGCAGCTTGTCCAAGTCACGAGTTCAAGTCGCAAAGTAACGGCCTGGCCAGCCTAGGACTTTTGTCCTGTAGTGCGACAGCTGGCATGACCCTTCAGCTTCCCTGTGTGCTTCTCACGTGCCTGCATTTGGCGGCTTGCCAGTTGTGAGTTAGCTGCAAGTCCTAGCCACGAAACTCTACTTCTTACACATACTTGAGTTTTTCTTCACATCTTCTCACACACTACCCTTACAATAATCCCACCTAAATACAGAGTTTTTAAGTGCTTAAATTACAAGCAAATTAACACGAAATAAAGCCAACAAGATAGTTGATAAATTTCAACCTTACATAGAGTGATACATTTATTCTTAAAAAAAGTTAGAAAAAATTTCTACAAGAAAATTCAAACAAATAAATAAGTTTGGGAGACAGTAAGATAGAGTATCAATCTTGCCTTGTTGAGTGCCAATCAAGAAATAGAAGGGATAGATCTATACATTATGGCTAAATGGACTCTTCTTTGGATGAACATATTTCAAAGTGGTATTAAGTTATTAAAATCATCAATTTAATTATTTATTTTTTAAAAAAATATTTTTTATTTTGATAATTAAAACTTTTATAATTATCTTGTAGGATTTTACAATGCATGCATGAACATGATAATCTTTTAATTGAACCAGTTATAATAATGGTCTAAATGAGGCCAAAATGGGCATTTGCCCTTTTTGCCAAAACTTTCCCACAAAATACCCATGTTTTGAAACTATTTAACAAAACTGTCTTGTTTTAAACTTAATTTTTTTTAAATCGAGTTTCAATGAAAAACTCAAGTTATGTGAAATCAAACCAAAAAAAAAAAAAAAAAAAAAACATGAACTCAAGTTCCATGTAAAATTTCTCACATTACTTGATTTTTATCAAATCGAGTTTTTCATTGAAACTTGATTTTCTAAAAATTGAGTTTCAAAACAGGGGCATTTTGCTAGATAATTTCAAAACAATAGCATTTTGCTACATCTTTCAGGCAAAAATGGCATTTACCCATTTTGGCCATCTAATTGATTTTGCTACTTCTTTCAATGACCAATCAAAATGATTTAATTTTAATTCTATGCATACTTTCGCTTACTTTGAAATCATTTTTCAACTAATAGAAATAATTATTTCGGGAGACTTATCAAAAACTCAAACTTTTACTTCTAAGTTGACCATTTTGACATTGAATTCCATAATGACCCACTTTGATGTTCTTGATTACCTAGGTCAAGTTTGGAATATTATGAACTTGTAAAATGAAACTTTTACACGTGGATGTGTAAAATGAATATTTTAACCTTCTTCCAATTTTATTATAAGAAATCCTAACGAGTGCCCTTAGAGTATTGGTTAACAATCCATTTTATGAAAGTTTTGACATCACTTTTATAGAAAATGAAAAAAAACTCTCAAAACATTAATTTTTTTTTTCCATAAAAACTTTATTTAACTAGATTGTCAACTAATGCCCTAAAAGTACTCGTTAGCATGATCCTTTTATTATAAATGATATTTCTAAGTTTGTAAATAAGTTGTCAATTTGGAATCCCACAAACCCTCGTATTTTGTGAGAGTGTGAATTCCTTCTTAAACATGAGATATCCTTATTCCTAAGATATGAGATTAAAGTTTTGAAACCCGGACCGTTCATTGAACCGTAAAAGGGAGAGGTTCAAGGTTTTTAAGATTGAACTGAGATTGGACCGAAGTCGAATCATGATGACATTATAATTAATTTAATAATTATTTAAATATAAATAAATATATTAAATTTGTAAATATTAGCAAAATTTAATAAAAATATCTTAAAAATTGAAACAAAGTACATATAATAGTACATTATAAGGTTAATAAAAAATAGTACAACATAAATAAGCATAAAAAGAAATTTTTATAATAATCCTTTAAGAGAAATCATTTCAATTAACTAAAAACGACTTTTAAAATAAATTCATAAATTGCATAGGTATTATTCTTAAATAAAAAGTTAATTTAGTAATATTTAATATGTTGAGAAAGATAACATAGAAGTTTAGAAACTATAAATCATGTAAATTTAATATAAATTTAATAATATTGCATATTAACTCCTAAGAAGAGCACTTCATCCATTGGTTATGGATTCAGTCTTGCTTATAAGGTGTGAGAGCTCAGGTTCGGATCTTGGCAGTCGCATTTTTCTTTAATTTTTTCCTACTCCATGACTGGTTGAATCAGCCTACGATTAGTCCGGTTTTCCCAATTGAACCCTGGTTCATCCGATTCTCTCAGAACTCATGTATACCTGGTTCTCTATGCTTAAAAAACCGAATTTCAATTCAGTTCCCAGTTTTTCCAGTCAGACTACCCGGTTCAATCCAGGTTTCAAAACCATGTATGAGATTTTTTTAATATTTTTTCTAAACAAGAAAAATATAGGGAGTTTAACTAAAGAAGCAAAACTTAAATTATTATTATAAGTAAAAAACTATTAAATTGATTTAATCCAAAAAAAGAAAACTCAAATCTCATAAGTAATTGCTATAAGATTCCTTTACATGTAAGGACATGAATATATTACAAGGTGTTTTACATTATTAATGATGTTTTAAATAACAAAAACAATATCAAAGTATTGGTTCCAAAATTTTCTAGGTAGTTGTGAATCATCAATAAACTAATTGGGATCAATCAAATATATATTGTTGTCATTTTATCTTATCCAACATTATATTCTCCCATCTTCTTAATTAACATTTTTAAATTATGTCTACAATTTTAGTTTTAGAATTCCTCTAGTTCCTCTATTCCTCATCTTAAATCAAATAATTCTCTCTTATTTTTGTATTTATTGATGATTTAAACCATTATTAAAATATATGAGATATTTGAAGTATCCTTGTACATAAATACATTGGAATGATTTCTAGACAAACTAAAAATAAAAATTCCATATTCATTGTTTTGGGATTTCTAAACAAACCAAATGTAGGCATAAGTGAATAACTACATTTCCAAGTATTTAGATTAAGGTGTGAGATGGTTCATTCTCAAAAACGTCCACGTGTTACAAGTGTAGACATGACCCTTCTGTTAGACTTTTGTCACTTTTATTTGGGCTGTGTTTGTTTTGACTTCAAAGTACTTCCGGAAAACCATTTCCATAAAATTTGAGTGTTTGGCTGATTAGGAAAATTCGGTCAACTGAAAATGAATTCACCTTTGACCGTAAAATACACCTCCCCAGGCGGAAATCCATTTCAGCTTTTATTTTCCCTTCAACCAATTTTCGGAAAAGAGAGCTCTCTCACACGCACTCAGCAGCAACTCTCCAAGCCCCAAGCTCCAAGCTCCAATCCACACACCGACGAGCTCCAAGCTCCAAGCTCTGATCCACACACCGAGCTCCATCATCTCCCTCACGCAGCCAATCCTCTCCACACACAGTGAGTTTCCCTTTTCCATTTCTGAGCGTAATTACTAAATGCTACTCTGACTATACAATTTTCATATGTAGTAATGTCAAAGGGCAAAGAGAAGGTAACCAGCAACAAGCAATTCAGGTGGCTGCCCCCCATGCATGAAATGATGCTGAGGATACTTGCACAAGAGGCTGCAAAGGGCAACAAGCTCTCTAGCACCTTCAGGGCAGGCTCCTTTGCTCTTGTAGCAAAGGAGATAACTGCCCAATTTGAGGTTGAGTGCCACCCATCCTATGTTGATAATCGGATGTGAACTCTAAGGACCATATGGTCTACTATTGAGAAACTTCGAAAGAAAAGTGGATTTGGTTGGGATGACAACCTAAAAATGATAACGTGTGATGCAAAGATATACCAAGAAGAAGTTATGGTATGCCTTCCAACTATATTTTCTTAATATAAATGATAATATATGTTTTTGTCCAAAAATTGAAATTTATAATGTCATTCTTTGTTAGGATTCCATTGCTTTTGTCAATTATTTGGTATTTTAAAGAGTTGTAAATGAAAAAAAGAAAAAAAAAAAAAAAAGAGAAAGACAGCCATATCTTAGTTTGGAAATTGAAGGCAAAGAATTATTTGAAAAGATATTCAAAGTTTCAACCATATCCTGCCTAGTACGGTTTACTATCCATAGTCCAAGAGTAATGTCACACCACCATATCTAGATGTTTAAACTCAGCATCTACTCCATACCATGATTTTATGTTTAATTTGACAAGGATGGACACCCATTTTGTTTTTCAAATAATAATAGATTTGTTCATTTATCATTGACCTAAAACATTTAATGGCATCTATATTGAATTTATGAGTGAAGTGATTATTGCATTGTTATTATACGGTCCTTCCTCCCTTACAGGTGCATCGAAAGCATGCAGATTACTTAAACAAAAAAATTGTGATGTATGATGAATTGGCTATTGTTGTGGGGAAGGACATAGCCACGGGTGGCTTTTCTAAGTCCTATGTGGATATTGAGAATGAGCCGGACAATGGGGACAGTGCTGAGTTTGTTGCAGACAATGTGGAGGAAGGTGTGGTCGAGAAAGAGAAGAATGCAGTCGAGTCATCCACCACTGGGTCGGGAATTTCCAAGTCTCGCAAAAGAGGGCGTGCACCTTCTAATGCTGATGATAGTGTGCTGACTGATATGTCTGATCAGCTGAAGAAAATAGCTGGGGCTCTGAAAGAACTCAACTAGGGCCCGGTGGATTACACAACTTTTTACAATGAGGTTATGGCTATGATGGCGGATGGGTATAGTGAAGAAATGCTCACAACTGCGTTTGACCATTTTTGTGAAAATGAGAAGGTAGCACAGGGATTTCTAGCCAAGAATGCTAGGCTACGAAAGCTGTTGTTGGATAGTTTTTTTTTCTCACAACTTTGACTTATCTGTTTCATGTAGACTGTGACGGTAGCTTTAGAAATTAACTTTTGTTGTAGTACTAGTATTGATCTACCATTGTATTATATATGTAGTATTTTGTATTATTAGGACGATACAATTGCCCAAATTATGTATTTGTATTGTTCAAATACCACGAGTAGGTATCATTTTTGTACACCATGGAGGTGTAACGACAATGGTGAACGATTAATGTGGCTATTTTTATATTAATTATTATGGGTATATTTAAATGATTATTTTTGATGTTGAAGTGGATGGTTATTTTTGTACTGTTACAGATATGTCTAGGCAATGCAGGTGCTTGAATTTGGATGATTAATATTGATGTTGAAGTAGATGATTAGTTTTGTACTGTTACAGGTTTGTCCAGGTAATCCAGGTGCAGAAATTTGTAAGGCATTTCATATTTTCTGTAAAATGATCCACAACCAAACATGGGAATTGATTTTCCATAAAAAATGAATTCCATTTTTCGTAAAATGTTTGACCGAACCAAACATGGAAATTGATTTTCCGTAAAACAGAAAGCATTTTCCGTAAAATGTTTGAACAAACCAAACACCAGAATTGATTTTCCGTAAAACGAATTCCGAAACAACCAAATGCCCTGAATACATTTTCCTTTTCTGGAAAATAGCATTTCCGAAAAATATGTATTTTCCGAAAAACGTTTTACGCGAAACAAACACAGCCTTGATGAAAAAGGACCACACAGGCTTCACATAAACCAAGACAAGTGCACAAATAATTGATGCTAACCTATCACATATGGCCATGTGGTCATTTCCCCTCCATTAAAAATGAAAAAAATAAACAGAGTGGTCAATTATAATATTTTTAATACCACAAGGGTTTAAAACGTAAATTTTATAGTAAAATGGGTGCTTTGATAATGACCCATGCCACAAGGGATATCTTTGTATTTAACCTAACTCTATTGTGTAGGGTGTTCGAAGCAATATGGAATTGGAGTTTAACCATGGGAACCAACAGTCGAAAGAAGAGGAGGTGGAACTAGCTAGGAGTGTCAAGAAATTCAAAGATAGCAATGGGGCTGAGCCGTTTTCACAGCCCCGTAGTTAGGTGAGTTATCAGGATACACTCATTGGAGATATTGTAAGAGCTTATGCCCAAGCATTTAGCCTTGACAGAGCAAATGAATTAGAGGTGGACTCGGATTTCGAACTAGAAGACCTCACAAAGGGTATGGCGGAAGTCAAACTCTCCAAGGAGACAAAATCTCGTATCAAAGCTCCATGGTCAAAGGTGCTGATGGTGAAAGTTTTCGGTAGATTTATGGGTTACAACTATCTAACTTTCGAGCTTAACGCCTTGTGGAAACCAGTGGCTAGAATGGATTCTGTAGACCTTAGTAAGGATTTTTTTTCTTAATTAGATTCAGTAATGAGGTAAATTATGACAAGGTGCTAAAGGGAGGTACCTGGTTTATTGGAGAGCACTTTCTTGCTATGAGACAGTGGGAACCCTATTTTAATGCCTTGGAGGCGAGCTTTAACTCAGTTGCTGTGTGGGTAAGGCTCCCATAGCTTCCCATTGAGTTTTATGATAATTCTATACTCCTGGAAATTGGAAAAGCCATTGGACCAGTGTTGAGAATTGATTCATACACAGCATTTGGTTCAAGAGGTAGTTATGCTCGACTGTGTTTGCAAATTGATCTAACAAAACCTTTGATCAACACCATTAAAGTTGGCTGGCTATGTCAGAAGGTAATGTATGAGGGTGTCTCTTCTTTGTGTTTTTATTTTATTTTATTTTACTTTTATTTTTATGGCAAACTAGGTCATAAGCAGGAAGCTTGCAATTACCATATATGCCCACCTAAGGAGGTAGTGGATGAACCCACAATCACCTCGCTTGATAACCAAACCAAACAGCAACCAGGTCCTCATTATGGGGAATGGATGTTAGTTACGAAGAAAAAACAAATAGTTAAGAATGGACAAGGCCATGCAACTAAAATGTCTAGTCAGCAAGTTGAAGTTGAAACTAAATGAACCAAGACCTCAGTAATCCAAGTAATAGCCTAACTAAATTGAGTGTGGAAAAGACATTTCTTTTTAGAACCAACACATCCTAAAAGGTTGTGGCATGTGAGGAAAATGTAAATCACACGCCTAAGAGACAGATGGAAGCATTGGGTAGTGGTTCAAATGACCGTTCTGACCGGTCAGACCAACTGGAAGAACCAGTGAACAAGGAAGCTAAAGCACCTAATACACCTCGTGATAAGAAAAGCACCAGTGCAAAAGGAAAGAAAATTCTAAGAAGATCTAGCCTAGATTCAGGCACTAATCAAAGCCAATCCTCACCGTCTTCTCTCCCTGATTTCAGTTCCATTCAAGCTCATGGAGCAACCTGGCCGAGCCAACAACTCCTCCCCTCTCAGGATGGGCAATATGGTTCAAGGGCAAAGCTATAGCCATCCCCGACGAACTGATCACGCATATAAGAGCAGTGCCAATGACCACAATAGGGAATTTCGAGGAGGAGCTTCGGGTAGCTTAGAAGAATCTATTTCCACTAACTCAAGCCAGTGGGAGAAATGGAAGTTTGGCGTTGGACTATCCGGCGTGGGACTCAACACCAAACCCATGGTGGAAGTTCATCACAAACTTGCCTTTGTTCTCAGAGAAAGAAGCCGAAGAACTGAACAGGCTAAGAAGGCCATTAGTGGTGCCACACTTGGATAAATCAGGCTGGCTAGTGCAGGAAAGGAAGGTGATAGACTTCAGGGGAACAGTTTCGATGCACCTGGGGAACATCCTGACAATAAAACTATTCTAAACGATCAGTCTAGTCAAGACATGCGACCTATTGATCAATTGCAGGGAGGAGATCCACGGAATTTTTAATCACATGGTTCTATGGAAGCCGAATTGGGTGGTGTCCAAGGATTTGCTAAGGAAAGTGGGATGGAGCATGATAGCATCATCAATGATGGGAACTAACCCGATGGAGATTCTGAATAATCATTATGTGTAGATGAATATTTTGTTGTGGAATTGTAGAGGTGCTCTAAACATGGATTTCAAAAGAAGAGTGATGGAGATGGCAGTCAATTATTTTCCATTCATCATGGTTCTTATGGAAACCAGGGTTGGTGGGAATAAAGCAGCGAAGATAACAGAAACCTTACCTTTTGATGGCTTCTTCACCATAGAAACCATTGGCTATGGCGAAAGGCTCTGGCTTCTTTGGAAGAAAGAGGAAGTTGAGGTCATTGTGCTCAACCACGAAGCAAGAAATACATGCCACCATTATGGTACATGACTCTAACTTTTCTTGGATTATCTCCCCTATCTATGCTAGTTTGTGCTTAGCTGAAAGGAAAATATTGTGGGCTAATCTGTCTCATGTTGCCCAACTACACAATCTCCCTTGGCTCTTTTTAAGGGACTTTAATGAAGTTCTATGTAGCGATGATAAACTAGGAGGTAGACATGTTAATCTAAATAGAGCTCTTGACTTCAAAGCCTGCCTTGACTCTTGTAACCTCTTGGACCTGGGATTCTCGAGACCAAAATTCACGTGGTCAAATTGTAGGTAAGTCTTGAATTTAATTCTAGAACGCATTGATAGATGCTTTGCTAACCCCGCCTAGAGGCTTATGTTTCCTAAAGCTTCTATTACTCACCTCCCTCAGGTTTTCTTGGACCATTGCCCCGTCCTATTAGAACTCTCTCATTCCACTCAAGGTCCTCAAAATAAACCTTTTAGATTTTTACCATGTGGCTACGCCATTAGGAGTTCCTAGACGTGGTCAAGAAAGCCTGGGAAGAGGAAAATGTACTCTCATGTGCTATTGAAAAATTAACTTCCAGTGCAAAACAATGGAACAGGTTGGTGTTTGGAAATTTGTTTGCAAGAAAGAGGAGAGTCGTAACCAGGATAAATAGAGCCCAAAAAGCCCTTTCAAGTGGGCCTAATCATTTTTTTGTCCAACTAGAACAGGACCTCATCAGGGAATATTTGGAAATTATGCAGCAAGAAAAAGAGTGTTAGGCCCTAAAATCTAAGCTAAATTGAGCTGCTTATGGGGATCGAAATACCTCAATTTTCCATGTATCCATGTTGGTGAGGAGACATAGAAACAAAATTAAGAGTATCAAAAATTTGATTGGGGAGTGGATTATAGAAGAAGATGAGATTAAAATTTTCATTCTCGCTGGTTATGGGGAAATCTATGAAACAAGCCATTTATTCTTTACTAGGAACATGGAGATTGAAAATTTTTCTTGTTGCTTCCTGTCGAATGAGGAGAAGGGCCTTCTCAACTGAAGAGGAGATAAGGCAAGGGTTGTGGGCCTTAAAGCCCTTCAAAGCATTGATGGGCTGATGGGCTTCACGTGGGCTTCTTTCAAATTTTTTAGGCAGATGTTAAACACTCGGTCTGTAAGGAAATTTTTGATATCTTTCTGACTAGGGTGGCACCAGAATACCTTAATGATACACTTATATGCCTCATCCCCAAATGCCAAAATCCAGAAAGTCTAAACAATTATCTACCTATAAGCCTATGCAACTCCATTCACAAGGTGGTGTCAAAGATCATAATGGTCCGGATCCGACCATTTCTTGATAAGATTATCTCTCCAGTTCAAGCGGCATTCATGCCAGGGAGAAAAGGTTGGATAATATTATCATTGCACAGGAACTTATTCACTCAATAGACAATAAGAAAGGTAGAATGGGGTTCATGGCTGTCAAGTTGGATCTAGCCAAGGCCTATGACTGCCATAGTTGTCAAATCATGAATCGTGTCGTGAATCAATTTTTGATTTTTTTTTTTTTTTTTTTTTTGTATAGTATATCGTATCAAATTGTGTATCGTAAGATATACAAACACCTAATGAAATTATAAAATAATTATAGATATACATATATAAAAGGTATATTCATTATAAATTCAAAATATATTCAACTAATGACCAATTTAATCATTACTTATGTAATAAAATTTAACAAAGCTAACTAAATAAATCAAATTAACTTGTGTTTATAACATGCACATTCAAATTGATTAAATTCAGAAGTAATACATGATATATGAACCAAAATAATAATATTTTTTCGTCATCTTGGTTAATCAACTCCATCTAAGTCAATGTTATCATCATGTTCAGCATCTTGCAAAAAAAAATTTACATAGACATTTTCTTTATTATTATCAACATTTACCTTTTTGTTTTTTTTTTATTCTAATAATTTATTCTTTTTTTTTTCTTGCCATTCTAGCTTTTAAGACTCAAAATAATAATAAAAAAATAAAAAATAATTATATTTTCATTTAATACATTATTAATAGCATAGAAAATAACTTTGCACATATGAAAGTGAGTGTTATGAGTATAGTCTAAATTTTGTAGGAGAAAGAGAAAGGAGGAAAAAAAAACTCTTGGACTTGCTATTTCATTAGACTCAATTAAGTTTCTCAATAATTTTGTGTTAACAAAGTTTGACAACATGTTTAAATCAAATAAAATCACAAATTTTAACAAAAAAAAAAAAAAACTCATTTTAAACCCACATGTCAATGTATCATACGATACATACGATTCACCGATACGATACAATTCATACGATATGCACCTATGTATCGGACGATTCATGAGCACTTACGATACGCCTTTACAATACAAAACTTTTTGTACACGATACAGTACGTATCGCGTATCGTACGATATTGACAACTATGATGACCGCTTAGAGTGGAGTTTTATCCACAAGGTACTTATTGCTTTTCACATTCCTTAGAATCTGATAAAGCTAATTATGAGCTGCATCTCCACTACCAACATGTCACTTCTTTTCAATGGAGACAAGCTTAATGCATTTAAACTTCGAAAGGAATCTAACAAGGGGATCCCTTGTCCCCATACTTGTTCATCCTATGTATGGAATACCTCGAGTAGCTTATTGAGAAGGAGTGTATCAGGAAAAGGTGGATTCCACTGAAAGCCTCAAGGGAAAATATTGGAATTTCACATCTGTTTTTCGCGGATGACCTAATGCTCTTTGCTAAGGTGAGTGAAATGGGAAGTGATATGTGCTACTCCTATGCAGTTGTCGGGTGATGAAGAAGACACCTTGATGTGGAAATTCACAAGGGATGGGGAATTCAGCACTGCCTCAGCTTATGTCCTGCTTAGACCCGAAGGAATTGAGACTCAAACTTTTGAAGGAAATTGGATTTGGAAGCTTGATATTTGGCCCAAGATTATCTCCTTCCTCTGGTTATGCCATAATGACAGTGTACTTGTCAAACAGGTCATTGCCAACAGAGGGATTAACTGTGACCCCAGGTGCCCATTATGCAGAAATGAAAATGAATCAATTGCTCATATGCTTAGAGATTGTCCTTTTGCAATTAATCTTTGGGTACAGGTTGGAATTCCCCAACCTCTAACTAGTACATTTCGACTGGACCTGCTAGAATGGCTAAAAAGAAATTGTTTATGCAGCAACCAATTTCAAGTTAATGGGATCCCCTGGAGTATTTTGTTCCTTTTTACTGTTTGGGAGCTTTGGAAACATAGGAATGGGGTAGTTTTTGACAATATACCCCTTTAACCTTAACCTCCATCACACTTGTATCAAACTTGCAACGGAGTATTTCTTCTATGTGAGTAAGCATCAAAAAGAAAAACACTCCATTACATCTAGGGTGTACTTAGAAGCCACCAGAGGGCTGGTATAAGTTGAACTCCGATGGGGCGTTGATGGGAAATTCGAGGAAGGCAGGGGGTGAAGGCTTGTTCTGTGACTTTCAAGGGAAGTGGGTGAAAGGTTACATGAGAAAAATAGGCATGGCAACTAGTGTAGTTGCATAATTTTGGGCCTTGAGAGATGGGTTGATTTTGACCTCTCAGATGGGGATTAACAACATTGTGGTGGAATTTAATGCAAAAGTTGTTATTGATCTGGTTTGTGCTAACAACACCCCTAAAAGATTTTATACTCTCCTCTTGAATGACTGCAAGACCTTGCTCACATGGTTCCAGGGCATAAGGATCAATCATGTGTATAGGGAAGAGAATAGATGCGCGAACAAGCTTGCTAGGGAAGGTTGCTGCTTGAATGATGATTTTGTGCTTCTAGATAATCCCTTGTCAAATGACCTTTGTATTTTGTTAAATGTAGATGCTGCTGGCATGCAGTCTTTAAGGCTTATAGCCAACTCACAGCCCACACTAGCTAGTTAATCTATAGAATATATCCCTTTAACCAAAAAAAAAAAAGAGTCTATGTATTTAACCCTTAAATTATAAAGCATCACATTTCAATGCAAGGGCTATATTAAATTCCCATATTAATCAAATTCTATGTTAAGGTTTAGTCGGGCGACATATGCCTGGCAAGATAACATTTTAATCTATACTCGGGCAAGATACTTGATGGACTGATTCATTAAACCTTAGCAGCTATAATGGTTACTAATGTTTTGAACTTTTTTTTTTTTTTTAATTTTTATTTAATGGGTAATTTATAGATTCCATCTATATCGTGAAAACATAGGGTTACTTGTGGTTTATTTTGCAACACTTACCTCTTATGTAGTTTGTTTTATAAGATATTTGTACTAATTTAAATTTTTTTTTTTTTTTTGAGAAGCAAAAAATAGGGGTCTTTATGGTCATATTACACCCCCGGACAGGAAGCCAGTGGCCTTGGTCAGGGAGTCCGTAGTCCGTACCCGTTCTGTACCATCTGTGTGGGAGTAACCTCATATTTTGTGAGTACACCTTACCACTAAGTTTACCCACCAACAAAAGCCTACGGGTAGTAGGACTCGAACCTAAGTGTGTTGCATGAAGCGTCCAAGCTTTCCCACTCAGCCAAGCCCTCATTGGCTTGTACTAATTTTAATTGAATTTGATGAAGTGGCAAGTACCAATGCTACATACTAAAAAAAAAAAAAAAAAAAAAAAAAAAATCAAGACAAAATTGTTTTACCCTCATATTTTCTAATTCTCTCTCTAACTGTTTCCTCCAATCATCATTTGAGTTTGTGTTTCTTCACCTTAAAAAAAAAATAACAATAAAGAATTTAATTTCTTTTTTTTTTTTTTTTTTTTGGTGAAAACAATAAATAAATCTAGGAGAAGGCACACTAAGCTGGCACATTATTTCCCCCTTAGGTACTCGTCCATCATGTCCCCATCTTCAAGAGTCAAGACTATTACAAAGTGCCCTATTCCAGCCCAACTCGTGCAATTCTTCATTAAAAAAATGATTGGCCCAACTAGTGCAAGTTGGGCCTGTCAGAACACAACCGAAAGCTATATGAAGTATGAGTTTAGGCCATTAAATAGATAGAGTTTTAGATGAGCTTCAACTGAAAACGAAAAATTGCACAAGAAAAAAGATGGAACCAAATCATTTCTCTACGATATTCAAACTTCCCTCCTCAATTAGATTTCTAAGATGAAGTTCATGATCTGATGCCATTTAAACTAACTATACATTCATATTTCATATACACAAACACACACAAATCCATTCAAGTAAGCCCAATGCAACATATCCCAAACTTAGCGAGAAGTCTGTTCTTAAAAAAAAGGTCCCAACTCTAAGCCCAAGCAATGGCCTGCCAAAAATTTCTAGGCCACTCTAGACCAAGATGCTTCCTTCTCATAGCCCTCACATATGCAAGAAATGAAAGGTTGTTTGGACTCATGATTCTTTACCTATGTCTGCTTTAAAAATTATAGTAGCGTATAAGCAGTAACGGACCTAGGCGGAGGCCTAAGAGGGTCTGGGCCCCGAGTTCAATTTTTTTTTTCATTATTATATATATTATTTTTGTAGTAGAGCTTATTTCTAATTCAAATAGCAACTATCCAATCCAAAAATTTAACAAAAATAATAAAAATATCTACAATGGTGATTGTATTTTAGCCAAGAAAAAAAAAAACTATTTTTCCACTAAAGAACCAAAAAATCATGTGTTATTGGAGAAGTTAAAATTAAATTTTTTGCAGCTACAATAAAGTAGTATAAATACTAGTTGACTATCGTAAGTTATTAAAAATAAAATAAAATATTTTATTAAAATTATATCTCTTCATTCAATTAAAAAACTCAAATTCTCTCTCTTCCTTTATCATCTTAATGAGTTGTTTTTATTATTTTAAATGGAGTGATAAAAAAAAAATAGAACAATATTTGATATTGGGCGTATTGTAAAGTGAGATGGTAAAATAAATAAAATAATTTTTTGAGGTGCTAAAAGCTTAATTTTTAGCACTACCACTATGAATGCTCTAACTTAAAAAAAAAAAAAAAAAAAAAAAAAAAAAAAATCCTAGGCAGTCTAGTATTAAAAAAAAAACATTATTCTGTTTTTGTTTTTTTCTTTGTTAGTAAATGATTGCATTTTAATGTATTTAGAAACAAAAAATTTGAGTATTTATAATTTTTTTAATACTATATGGATGCTTATTTGGATTCTTTTTTAATACTCCGGCCCCGGCTAACTTAAAATCTTGGGTCTGTTCTTGCATATAAGGAACAAAACTTCTCTCTAAATTAGTTTGAAGAAAACCTCTTCAAACTTCTTATATATCTCTTTTTTAGGGGAAAATTTTGAAAATTTAACCGTTGAATTTCATATTCCTTATGTTCTTAACATGCATATTAAGTTTCGTTCAAATCGGATGTTATTTGCTATTTGATCAATAAACTTATTTTTTATATACAATTTTAGATCACAAAAACTTGAAATTCTTACACTTGTTTAAAGACATAGCAATTGATCCTTGATCTTCTTAAAATTTTGCAAGCATGAAAGATATAATAAAAACATGCAATCCAACGGTTAGATTTTCAAAATTCATACCCAATATAAAAATATATAAAGAACTTGAAGAGTTTCTCTCCAAGTTAGTTTGAAGAGAAACTTTATTCAGCATATAAGCCCTTACCAACCCTTTATAAAATGAAATTCCATTATATAATTCTCCACCATTGCTATATAAATCCCTTTCCTCCATTCTACTTATAAGACACATAAATATCCTCTCTTCTCATCCCTTTTGAGTTCTAGTGAAACAAAGTTAATTTTGTCATACTGTAGACACCCCAATATCTTGGTCTTCTTAAGGCTCAAGATATTGAGTGGGTCTCACTCTTCATTTCCTAATTCTTCTTCTCTACCATACCTTTAGTACCTTTACCAAAAGCCTTCTCCTCCACCATGTGGATCTTGCACGCAAATATAATCCATTTTCCTAACTTGTTTTTTTTTATTTTGCTATAATTTTAATTTAAGATTAAAACATGTTAGTTGATTATTTAAATCCCATGAATATACTTGAATGTTCTTGATATACTTAAATATTATTTATATGTGTCCTTCAAATGTTCTTTGTTGTTTATCACATGTTCATGTATAGCATCAACTTTGATCTTAAATTCATATCCAAAATAAGAAAAATATGTTAACTTCACAATTCTCTCAAATGCTTGAATCCAAGATATCACCATTCACACAAATTCACTATAATTTATTTTTCATCCAAATGAGATGATGAATAAATGGAATTAGAGTTTATCACATGCACACTCAGTTAAATTCAAGCAAGTAGCATGCCATTTAAATTAAAGTAATAAATATTCAATTGATTGATAATATGTTGATTGATTAGATGATGTGCCATGAACATTGGCCACCATATTTAGTTTAGAAGATCGGTATCATTGGGCAAGGTGGGTGCCTAACACCTTCCCTATCTTATGATAGCCTCTGAGCTTAGATTAGGGGTTAGTAATCAAATACATTTCAATTTCTAGATTGTAGCTAAGAAACAAAGTCATATACTTTATCTTAGATTGTATCTAGGACCAAGGCCATGTAATTTCTTATGATCAATGTACATTCATTCTCAAATCAATAAAATAATGAATTTTTCAATTGTAGTTTTTTTTTTTTTTTAATTCCAATAATTAAAAAAGTGGAAACTATATCATAAAACTCTTATTTTAGGTGGAAAATATAATCAATCTAACCACCATTTTGAAAGACACCAACCTGAACCAACCCATTCACAAGGGTTTGGCCCAAACTAATCAATTCAAATGGGCTGGGAGCATTGTCTCTCATGCATTCATATTTACTTGATCTTATTGTACTTGTTTCTTATTTCATACCTATTTCTTCTTGTGTTACATTGTAGGGTCTAACCTATCTTATACAAGTGTTTCAGGTTATTGGTTTTAAGTTCAAGTTTGCATTTCAATCTTTAGAGTTAAGTGTGAGTCCTTTGTTGGTCTTAGGTTTCCAACTCACAATTAAGTCTAGAGTCTGTATAGGAGTGTTTTGTCACAAAATAGTCAAATGGGAAGATTGAAAAGTCCATGTTTAATTGGTTTTATTTAGGGAAAAATTTATATGTATGTTTTAGTATTTTTAATATATCTTTCTAAGAGTTAATTGTATTTGGGGGAAGAAAGTACTTGATCCTCTCTACACTTACAAAGGCTACATTTAGAGACAACTCATGATCTTAGGCGACTTGCTTAACTCGCGAGTGACACGTGGCAAAAGAAACAGATCAGAGTTCTTTTTGGTGGTTTTCCATTGGTGCTTCAATGGAGGTATCTCCAACAAGCTAAGAGGAGAAAGTAGTCAGAGAAGTTACTTGCTAGCTGGAACTTGGAGGGCTTAAATACAGTAGGGTTATGGGCTTGGATGGTCTATAATATTCCTTTCTACTGTAACTATCTTACCTAGTGGAGATTTCCAACTGTATAGTTGGGAGAGACGTTTATCTGCTTGAGTTTCGAGATTCCCTCTTCCAAAACACTTCCTTGTATTTAGTGTTGGTTTGATTTCTTTTACTATATTTCCAAATTCCTATTTATATGCTTCAATGATAGTAGCTTTAGATTTGTTATATGGAAATTGGTTAGATCACGTACATTGGATACATTAGTTGTTTAATGCTAAAAGTGATTAAGCTGTAAAAATTGTGTTTTAGGGTTCTAAATACATGCTAGGGTAATATTAGCGTTTTTTTAATAACAAAATAAAATTTTCAAAAACCGTAATAGAAAAACCTAAAACATCAAAACAAAAGCAAATGTAACCCAAATACCTAAATCTCCAATCCAACCAAAATACCCAAAGATCAAGTCATATTTCATACCTAGATCTAAGAAAGGGGAAACAATTATCGAAGGAAATTTTGACGATATGAATGGTGGTAAGTAAATGGCCTAATCAATGGAGTTAATGACACTTAGATTTCTCTTCCTCAATTCATCTCTCTCTCTCTCTCTCTCTCTCTCTCTCTCTCTCTCTCTCTCTCATTTTTGTATTTTGACTAGTTAGTTTTTTTAATTTAAGAAAGAAATTTTTAAACGGTGTTTTAATGTTTCATAACTCTTCACTTTTAACATGTAAACATGGTAGAAGACGGATAAATTTTGATGAATCCTGAACAGTGGAACGATTGGGCTTCTGTGACTTTAAACTGTCTTCATGGCAGAAGTTTAAGTAAGTTTTTTTTTTTTTCCCCGTGGCCAAACAGACTTAATTTTAGGACTTTACTTTCTCTCAATTTTTCTTTTTATTTATAGTATTATATTAAACAGATATTTAAGATTTTGATTCAATTTTTTTTTTTTAAATTTCATAGTTACTATGTGAAGGAAAAATTCAAATTCTAAATATCTCATTGGAAATGCCACAGGTGTCAAAAGGACTATCAACCATAAGGTTTTTGGCATGGGGCAATATCTTTTAATTCAAAAGTCTATCTGAAGGCACACAGCACACATAACCCTTTATCAAAAACTTGTACAAGAATGACATGTTCTTCGTCACATTTGATATGATATTCAAGCAATAAAGATTAAAAACTAGCTGCAGTCAGCCCTAGACGGAAAGTGCAAAATTCCTAAGAAAAATGCTCTTTTTTTTTTTCTTTTTCTTTTTTTTAATTAAAATAAAAAAAAAACACGTTATAGACTCCTCTGGTTATCCTTGAGAGGCATATTGGATTTGTCACGCCAATTAGTTTTAGTTTCATTGACCACAATGCATGTTGATGTGGTGGTTTTCAAGTTGTTTGGTTGAGTTGAGAGGGACCAGAGGATTGGCAAAATTCCGTAACTTTACGCTAATTAAAGTTGGTTACATCAACATATACAGATGCAGTGAAGTAATTGCAAGAAAGCTCAAAGATAGGGGATTGATGTGCTTAATCCCAACAACTTTAGGTAGGAGGATGGTAATTTAGTTCCACTCCCACCTTATGCCATATTAGACTATTTCAATGTGAACGACATATATTGGACTTCACCAATCTAGAAAGTGACTGGCAATGGACGTGCGTATTTCATCAACATAAGTTAAGGGCCTTTAATTAATTATTAAAAATAAAAAATAAAAAAAACCTTATGGGCTTTTACAAATATTAATTACAGATATAGATGTGGGTATCAATTTGGTCAAAGAACTTCTGATTTACACATTCAATCCTAGAAAAATTAACCATTCAACTAAATTTTTTTGTCTAAACCTAATCACGAGATGTACAAATTTTTTTATCATATCATCAATAATTTTTTAATGACATCTTTAACCTCAAAAGAGTGCACAATTAAATAGAAACTGCATTTCATGAAGTGTAGCTTACTAGTTTGAATCTTTCATTTCCCCTTTCCTTTGGATCAAAAATCACCTCTCTCTCTCTCTCTCTCTCTCTATATATATATATATAATAAAAATTTTCATTTTGAAGCATAAGGCATATTACAAAATACCCCAATTATGCAAAATGCTAAAAAGTCAGGTGGGGATATTGGAAAATTTTGGTTCCTTGAGGATCCACTCTGTTTGTTATTCTAGGTTGAATGACAAATTTGATTGTAATCTTTACAAAAGTTACATTGTAATTGTTATTTAAATTCAATTGTAATCGTTTGGTGCAAGTGAGGTTGAAGTCAAAACAGAGTTGTTCACTATGCTAAGTCTGGGAATTTCAATCGAGCATAATGAAGCCTATTTGAAAGGATGTTGGACAGAGAGTTCTCTCTGACAGTTAGCATGCCTTTTGTAGTCTTTCAACCCTATAACTCTACACCTTATACGAACCCAAAAAAAAAAAAAAACAATAATATTGAAGAGAGAAATACGATCACATATCTCATTGAGAATATTTCAACCTCTCCAATTGCTATATATATGTACTTGAGAGGAGTTTACCACCTAACACAAGATCGCCAACAATGTTGTTGGAGTATTGTGAAACCATTGAGACAATGCAAAATCTTCAAGTGACCTTGAAGTAACCAAGAGATTGGTTTGGCAATTGATGATTAACTTTCGGCACAAAATCACTGTGAAGACTAAAATCTAGTTCAACAGTATGAGTAGAAGTAGAGAGTTTGGATACACTGTCTATCACTTCTATTGCGTGTTTTTCTTGATTGCATTTATATATGTTACACTTAAACTTGATTAATTAACTATTCAATTGAATAACTAATAAAATTAATTGTAAGTTAGACTAGGGTCTAAACAACAATTTTTTCTCACTTGGGTATTTGGTTCTCAACTTCTAATAGTAGTTTGAGGACAGAAGTACTCACAATTTGAGCCTCGGGAAATTTTGATTGATATCATTTAAAAGTTACGAATAATATAACATAAATTATGTGTATAATATATATCACTAAATAAAATATAAGAAAATTTAATAGGAAAATATAATAGATGGATTATTTTATTATTAATCTTATGTTTAAAGGATCGATGAATTATTCAAATTAAATTTCAAATACAAAATTGATATCTAGGTTAGAATTCAACGTCAATACTTAATGCTTATATATCCTGGTAAAAATTGTCAATGTTTAGCTGCCTTCCCTACCGATTAACCAAAAAGAAATTGACTTTTTCAACAACTTGCATTCGTTTTGAGGAAGAAACAAAAAAATAAATAAATAAAAAATAACAACAACAACCACATACATTCGTAAAGAACTAGGAACAGCCTGTTGAATTGGTAAATGAACATTTGCTGTTGAATTGGTCCCGTTACCAAGTTTTACGGTGGCTATATGCAATATATAGTGAAAAAGAAAAAAAAGAAGCCTACATGACTTAACGCTTATGGTGATATTAATTACGATTGGATTCAAGGAAGAAAATGTTTTGTCACGTAGTTGTAAGCCATGATAATAGGGAACTCAGTGTGCTTGAACAGTAAATAATTAAAATCATAAAAATCAAAAGTGATGGAAAAATATAGGAAAATCAAAGAGAGAGAAAATAAATAACGTAATAATGTTATTCATGAACATGTGTATTATTGCGAGTTTAGGATATATAGTATAAAAATTTCCTTTACAGAGGGACACCGACAAACTCTCAAAGTTAGTACAGTACCTCTACATATATATGTATGTTTTTGTGTGTTCCTCCTGATCTAGCTAGTAATCTTGAGAATAGAAGTCAATTATCTCCTTGAGGTTGAGCTTAAACAAAGAAGAACAATCATTATACATCAACCACAACATGTGCTCGAACAAAATCGAATCCACATCCACGAAAATCACCCTCTTCTTGCTCCTATGATCCACAACGAAATTCTTCTCCTGATCATTCTTCTTCATCATCTCAATCAAAACCCGAAAGGGGTTTTCTTCTAGCACAAATGGATCCACCAAGAACTCTCTCTTCTCCTTCCCGACCACCACCGTCACTTGATGCCCCGACTCCTCGAACCCATCTTCGGTTAAAGGCCGGTAGCCTAGCCGTGACCCCGTGTAGCGCCTCTTCAAGATAGTCACCGGCAAGACCAAGCAATCCATTAAAGAGGAAAAATCCTTGTGCCTAGACTATGGGGGGAAATGGTCATAAAATGTGTATCAAGAATAGGTGGGTGAGAGGAAATATATATATGTAGGCCTATAAATAAACTATGTATGTATGTGTATTTGTGGGTTTCTTTGGTGTTGGGCTATGTTGGTGTTTTATATATATAAACTTGGCTTGTTGGGAAGTGAAAGCGAAGGAAAGTGATTAGGAAGAGAGATTGAAAGTGTGGAATTGAATTGAATAGGATAGGACAAAGCCAACGGCTAGAGAGAAAAGAAATAGGAAAGAGTAATTATATTTATAACCAATGAAAGAAGCAGATTGGGTGTAATGGGTATATATGTGGCTATGTGGTATTTGATGTTTCAGGCTTTGCTGGCAATTAATAGAGAGCCGTTGGTGTGCACGTAGCAGTAGTGTGGAAGAATCTTTGGGGAGTTAGGAATTGGAATATGACTGCCGACTTAAGGGGTGGACCACAGCTGCTCTAATCGCGCGTGTAACGCGTATCATATAATCAGAGCTCCCACAACTTAATTGTTATTTGCTTCTGTTTCATTTCTGGGTGATTGTGCGTCCGCTCCATTTGTGGTGGAACCCATATGAGACCCACTACATGTGATGATAATAAGCGTGTGCTAAAATGTATACATGGTATTACAATATTACATACTAAATCATTCTCACATTTAATTTTATATTTTGTTAAGTGATGGATAAAAATTAGTGGGTCAGTAGTGGACAAAAAATGTCAACCACTCACCATCACACGTGTCAAAATGTTATAAAATTGAGACAAAAATTGGGTATTTTTGAAATTTTTCTATAATCACTATCTCTTAAACTGATAAATTTCATATTTATGGAGTTCAATCCAACCCTACATGATAAAGTAGAGAGCACTAACATATAAAGTTTAAAATAAATTAAATAAGTTTCAATTAGCTCAAAAATAATTTTATTGGTGTTTTTGTTTGAAGATAAAAATTTGCTGGCCTGGCGCGTGAGAGAATAAGATTAGATTTGGTCCCATACAATGTTTCCATGTCCGCTCCACTTTGACGTTACTTTGAAAGGTATTTTTTATTTATTTTTTTATTTCATTCAGCCCAAAAAAAAGTATTTTTTTTTTTTTTTTTTTTGATGGGAAAGTATTTTTATTTTGATCAACAAATTCAATTGTATAAACATGTAAACAGTAAACCACCTACCACCGATCAATTACTCTTCACTAGCCCAGAAGATAATCAAGCTAGCTATACTATAGACAAAAAACCAAACTTGGTTTGGTCAAATACTCAATTTTAAAAAGTCAAATGTGACCTTTAGCAAGAATGTAAATCCATCCAAGGCAACTGAAATCACAGTTTTACTACAACTCAAAAGGGCACATTTCTGTACAAAGTACCTGGGACTCCCTTTCAGCCACAACTCAGAAGGGCAATAGCCTCAAAGAATATGTAAAATGAATTCAAAAACCATATTCAAGGCTGGAAAGGTAAAGTCTCATCTCATCACAAACAGCTAGAGGATGCCTCATAAGGTCAGTTGCTTCTTCTACTGTCATCCCCTTCCTCACAAACCTATTTGGTCTCGGATTTCATTTAACCAGGCCTACTTTTGACTAATGGAATAAGGAGCTCATTAAGTTGGTCTACCTTTGACACTGAGACAACAACCAATACCCTCAAAATCCACCTCTCACAACGTCCTCGGCCTGATAGACTGTACACCGAACTCTAAAGGGAATCTCTCCTCAAAATCAGCTTTTAAATTCAACCAACAATTTCCTTCAGATGACACTAGACCTTTGTTCAATTTTGGTTGGAAAAAAACCCTTGGATAAGGAAGATGAGTGACTAAAAATTCTAATTTAGAATACCCTCCCCCAAAAAAGCAATTAAACTCTAGAGTAGATATCCTAAATCAATCTCTTTTATTGTATACACATCCTCCAGAAACAATGAATCACTTATTAATAAAACATTAAATGCATCTAAACCATTGCTCCGAAATCATTTATTAACAAAATCCTTACATGAATTACACTTTTCATATATAATATTATCTCGTGTTACATTCAATAATAACTTCACTGTTTTCTATTATTTTTTATGTTTTTTTTTTTAACTTAAAAATTTTAGAGGGCCACAAAAGATACTATATATATATATATATATATATGTTAACTCCAATGGTAGACTTGGCCACATCATGTACAAACAAAAGGAGTTCCTTTTTCATTTTATTTTATTTATGCTTTAGTCAGTCACTAATAGGGTCACTTATGACTGTAGTAAGTTTCTCACATCTGCTAGTAATTCACATCACGAAAGTTAGATTCTGATCATGTAACAAAAGATAGAGAAATTATAAGGTTCTCATAGTGAACAAGTGACGTGGTCCATCATTTCATTAAAAGACTCCTACTTGTTTAAAATTACTGAATTAGAAAAAAATTTTAAACAGAAAATAATTGACTCTGCAATTTTATACAAGCAGAAGCTTTTTAGTAAAATGGTAGACAAGTGACGTGCTCCACCAAAAAATTGTATAATTTCTCTAAAAGATGGTGTGTAAATCAAATATGAGATAGGCTCAATCAAGTCACATGGTAAATCTTTTTTTTTTTTTTTTTGTAAAGTTGATTAGTGGTAACAAGGTTACTAAAGATTGCAACTTTGTCACATCCATCGGTAATTCACCTCCCGCTCAACAATAACCTCACAGTTTTTCAACATTGCTTACTTATCTATTTATTTATTTATTATTATTAACTTTAAATTCTCTTTTTTTGAAAAAAAAAAATTGACTTTAAACTCTAACATGATCACAAAAGATTGTGTACACATCTAGTACTAATGTACAATATATGGCAAGCTTTTCAGCACATCACATGCTAATAAAGATTTTTTATTTTTATTTTTTTGGTAATTTTACATTAAAAAAAATTTGTTGTTAGGTTGATTTAAGATCACTTATGGCCAAAACTTTGTCACATCCAATAGTCACTCATGTCACATAATGTAGTGACTCTATGAATTTTGGAGTTTTTTGTTTTTTGTTTTTTGTTTTTTTTTACCAGTTAAGTTAAACTATGATCATGTCACATAGTACGGTGAATACATCAAATTTGACTACGTACTAGTACTAGGCCCTAGCATGTCACATGGTAGAGCTCTAATTAATTTATATTTTTTAATTGAGTAAATTAATTACATCAATCGGCTTGAGGTTTGGCAAAAATAATTACTCTCCTTCAAATGTTTCAACAAATAACACTAGCTTAAAGTTTATATAAATGCAATATAGAAGTCAATAATACATATACAAACAAACGAACAGAGAGGAGGCAGCATTAGCCATTAAGTCCATGTGCCATTGTGCCCTCTCATTTATAAGATGAAACTAGCTGTAGATTCTTTCTCATGAACTATGAATTGACTTCCCAACGTTTATCATAAACAGCAAATTCTAACAAACGCGTAAGTACGTGGGATTAGGTAGAGTGGATAACTCTTTTTTTGAGAAAAAAAAAAAATCTCAAGCAAAAATAAAAAGGTAAAGTGGACAACATTTTTTCGGCAATTACCCGTACTATCACTTTTTTCTATAATTATTATTATTTTTTTATATATATCAAATTTATGTACAATTATTGTTTATTATTATCAGATTAAAACACTAACCAATTTTTAGTATGAATGAAACTTCAAACCTCAAATATTTTATTGTTTAGATATGACAAAAAAAAAACATTTAATATCCTAAATTGAGCTAACTAAAATTTACATTATTTTTTCTGCATAATCAACTTTATTTCAGTAACTTATGAGGTTCGCATGAGAATAATCATAGTGCTTAATTAGCAGCCGTCCAGAGCCTTCGAGTGTTATATCCCCGTTTGTCAAAAGTGTTGTCGACAACTCTTATGTTATGTGATCTACCTAAGCCACAGTTTTAGCTACATTTGTAGTCATCAAACACCATGTCGGTGACAGTCATTTATTTTAGGTTGGCTTTGGTGTTGATGTGGCATGCATGCATGGTTTACGCGTTCTTTTAATCCTTCTTTCATTTCAGCGTCAATCGTTTTTCTTCTTTTAAATTTTGTTTTTTGAGACTAGTTTATTTTGTTTGAAATTCAAAAACACCGATCACTTTGCTGCATTTAATTCAATTATTTCAGTTCCAATTAAGTCTATTTCTATGTCTAATTCCACCACACAATAATTTTATCAACTGGTATAGTTGATTTTTTTTTTTTTTGATCTGTATAGTTGAATGTTATGCAATCGTTTTTTAACCATTGCATTTATAGTGTCTATATGTATGTAGTGTCCAACTGTCCATGGTTCCTAAATTCCTACAAATACAATCCCACTTTTTTACTATTATATTAAACCATCTGGAGCGTCCATTTGGCATTTCCCTGCAAACTTTCAGCTCCGATTGATCCAACATTTGTCTTTTGAATTGGAACTTTGCAACATCATTGTGATTTGACATTCACTACAACAAAAAGAGTTTATTACAGCAACAAAAAAAATAGTTGTACCAACATCGAAGTCATTGCAATAGTATATGCAAAATGTTGCAATAAAATTTGAGATAATAAATTTATATTACAAAAAATTTTTGTTGCAATAACCAATAAACCTTAAATATTTTAATGAAAATTTTGATGTAATAATATATTTGCTATTGCAATAAACAATTTATTACTTCGAATATTTTACAACAATAGACTATTATTTCATGAATTTTATTACAATAAATTGTAAAGAATTGACAAAAATAATTTGGGTTCAAATTATTGCAACGGTATATTTGTTGTAATAGTTATTTTTTTCATATATTTTCTTACAATATATTATAAAATAATTGGAATTAGATCTGTGGGGTCTATGGGCCTGATAGCCTCAGCCCATCGCCTAGTAGGCCCAAGGCCCATGCTGAGGAAGACTGATCATCCGAGGCTAAGATGGAGAAAGCCTCTTTTCGGTTGCAAGCCGAGAACCTCTTTGTCCTCGGCATGCCGAAGATGAATCTTAGAAGGGACAAGCCCGGGGCAAGCTGTCACCTCCGCACTTAATGCATTCACCTAACCCCTCTGGCCGCATTAATGGTGATATAACCCTTTGGCAGGGCAACGTTGATCAGATTGAACCACTTGAGTACTGATAAGACTTCTGATGGGATGGGCAACCAGAAGAAAGGCGAATAGATGATCAACAGATGGAAGAGCAAGAGAGGATGGTGAGGACTATATAAGAAAAACGAGTAAAGTAAAGGGAGGGGGGAGGAAAGCTAAAAAGAAAAAGGGCTCCTCGGCCATAGGCCGAGGAGCATTCCCCAGTTGTAAACAAGTTACAATCATATTTTATAAGAGAAAAGAGATTCTTGCATGGGGGACGACGGTCAGCACCTAATCCTTCTTCCCATTCTCTACAAATTTATTGTTTGGGCTTGATGGACTGAAAACCCATTTATGTTCTGGGTCCAATCAAAAATTGAGTCCCTACAATTGGCGCCGTCTGTGGGAAAGGATTAGGGTGTTGGCCGGCGCACCAAGCGATTGTTCTAAGTGGTCGTTTTACAATAGGCAAAAAAAAAAAAAAAAACATATAGAAGATTTGACAGTGAAGAGAGAAATTATGATGTTATTATTTCATAAATAGAAACAGTACAAATTACAATCAGAGGCTCAGGCAGGTGTGTTTCACACAAATTTACAAGCTAATCCCACCAGCTATTTCTACAATCAGAGGCCCAGGTGAAGCCGTCCTAAAAAAGCTAGCCGGTGGGAAGTGTCAAGCCGTCCCTTTATTGGCATAAAGAGAATGGGAGAGCTTGACACAAAAGGCAGAGAAGGGGGAGGGCCATCATGTTTCTGGGCCACCGACAACTCCCTTCTTGGCGGGGCGGAGCTGGAACAAAGAGAGAAGCAGATGCAGGGGCTCCGGGATACCTTCCCCCATGATGTTCCCCTGATTCTCTCCGATCCTCACGAGTGTTGGCCGTTGGAGACGGCAACACTCGGGCACCGCCCATGAGGTGAATTCGTACGTCTTCTTCGTCGGGGGTGCGCTCCGAGGAGAGACGTTTGGTATTCTAACAACATCCCTCTGGGCCACCTTGTAGGGCGCCATCGGGGTTATGTTAAGATTCTGCCGCACCGGAAGCTCAGTGGGGGCTGCGGCCATACCGGCTTTTGCCAAGTCCGGTCATAGTTCCGACGGGATTGTTAAAAGGGCTTGAGGAGCTGGAGGAATGTGTTTTCTTTTTTCTGTTTGTGTTAAGAGGTCCATGGATTGTGGAGAAACCATCTCCTCACCTTATATAGGAGATGGGGGTTGGTGAGAATTAATTTATGCAGAGTTCGAAAAGAGAATTATCAGTTGGGCTAATAATGAAGCTACCAATTTCTAAGGAGGCCATAGACTGTTGGAATCGTGTTAATTCATGAGGACATTAATGAGGGCGCGTCTTGTGCACCGAAATGTTGAGCGCGGAAAACGAAACGCCAAAGGACGCCTCGTAAATGAAAAAGATAAGGCCTCGAGCTGGAGGCAAGATCAACGCCATGTGTAAAAATCATAATCCGATCCAAGGAGGAATCACCTCCAACAAAGCGGTTCGAGGACAAATCTCTGCTGCCAGAAAAATAGAAGTGGCAGACAGAGCCAAGGTATTGCATGGTCCTCGGACCCAAGCCTATGGTAAAACTATACACACCATTATACCTGGGTACTAGACAGAACCAAGGTATTGCATGGTCCTCGGACTCAAACCTATGGGGAAACTAGATACTTACAGAAAAGTAAAAGTGGTAGACAGAGCCAAGGTATTGCATGGTCCTCGGACCCAAGCCTATGGTAAAACTATACACACCATTATACCTGGGTACTAGACAGAACCAAGGTATTGCATGGTCTTCGGACTCAAACCTATGGGGAAACTAGATACTTACAGAAAAGTAGAAGTGGTAGACAGAGCCAAGGTATTGCATGGTCCTCGGACCCAAGCCTATGGTAAAACTATACACACCATTATACCTGGGTACTAGACAGAACCAAGGTATTGCATGGTCCTCGGACTCAAACCTATGGAGAAACTAGATACTTATAGAAAAGTAGAAGTGGTAGACAGAGCCAAGGTATTGCATGGTCCTCGGACCCAAGCCTATGGTAAAACTATACACACCATTATACTTGGGTACTAGACAGAACCAAGGTATTGCATGGTCCTCGGACTCAAACCTATGGGGAAACTAGATACGTACAGAAAAATAGAAGTGGTAGACAGAGCCAAGGTATTGCATGGTCCTCGAATCCAAGCTTATGATAAAACTATATACACCATTATACCTGGGTACTAGACAGAACTAAGGTATTGTATGGTCCTCGGACTCAAACCTATGGGGAAACTAGATACTTACAGAAAAATAGAAGTGGTAGACAGAACCAAGGTATTGCATGGTCCTCAGACCCAAGCCTATGGTAAAACTATACACACCATTATACCTAAATACTAAACAGAACCAAGGTATCACATGGTCCTCGGACTCGAACCTATGGAGAAAATAAATATTTGGAGAAAAACCAAAGCGTTACCTAGAGTTAAACTATGATATGGTCTTTATATTTATATTTGAAGGATAACAGGCAATTTCATGAGACTAACTCTAAAATAGAATACAAATATTGAGCAGAAGATTATAGTAAGGCAAACAAAAGAAAATATCTGTAGTTGGAAGCAAAGTACTATGCATTCAGCTTAAACAAAAAGTATACAATTTCCTTACAACGCCACTAAGGCAAGAAACAAAATGAAATGAAAGAGAAAATAAACAAAGTTATCCTATATTGTATACCAATTCCCTCAACTCAGTAGGCAAATTAGTTCGATCAGCAAATTGAAGGCTTCAGCCAAGGCCTAGGGGCTGTGCTTCAAAGGGTCTGCAGGGAGCCTCGCCACATCTGGTGGTATTTCCTGACCCTCGGCTCTAGCTCCTCCCAACGTCCTCGGGGGTTCAATCTCTTCAGATGGTTGGTCAGTCAAAGATATATCCTCGGCGGTCTTATCGTGACTCTCAATCGCTGGTAAGGAAGACCCCTCCTCGGGAGCATCGATGGCAGTCTCGCGAATTGCTATAGGGTAATATACCCCGTCCTCCCTCCTAAGGTCGGATGAAGCATCAATCCCCGCTTGGTTAAGAGCTTCATGCCAGGTCTGAGAGCAGTAATGCCTGCATACTGCAGGAACCTACGCCCGAAGAATGGCTTCAGTCTTGGCTACCCCGCTTGCAAAGGCCTTCTCCTCTGCCTGTTCTACAGAGCGCTCAACATCTATTTTTGCAAATACTGCCTCATCTTTGGCTCTCACAGCCTCATCCCTGGCATACTCGGCAATACCTTTCTCGTGAATTGCCTTAGTCAACTCTTGCTTCAGGTATTCATTGCCTTCCTTGGCATTCTGTAGCTGGCCCTCAATGTCTTGCAAGCGGGTGGTTTGGTCCTCAGCTTGCTTCCTGGCCACGGCCAGGTCAGATGCAGTAGTGTCTCTGGCCCTTCTCATCTCCTCTAGGTCCTCGGTCACCTTTTTCAGGTCAGCCTCAGACTTTTTGAGGGTACTAGCAGCTGTCAAGAACTTGTCACGCTCTTGTGCCAAGGCACTGCTTTGACCATCAACCTCCTCGTCCAACCTAAATAGAGCCTGGATAGCCTGCCAATGAAAACAAGTAATTCCGTAATGGGAAATGAAGATACTAGGCGACAAAAGTTGAGTAAAGTAAATAAGTACCAAAGGACTCACCATGCCCAGATACTTCTTAAGGTCAAGGACAACCTCGGACCCACTCATTCTTTCAAGCTCAGCCATGTCAGTGGGAAGAAGAAGAGACTTCTCCAGGGCATCGGCTACGAGGGCCCCCTCAACCCCTTGAGATTCCCATATAGACGCGTTATCCGTCAGGGGCTGATCGTGAAGCATGGCAGCGGGCAGCCAGGCTTGAGCCTCAGACGGTTGGACGATCTTCTTACTTTTCTGTGGACCACCGAGTTTCAGTTATTTCGGAGGCCTGCGAGATTTATCCTTCTCGGGCGGGGAGTAGGACTTACTCTTATCCATTGGCTCCTTACCCTTGTCAAGTCTTTTCCTTTTCGGATCGAAAGACTTTGTCTGAGGGTCTGGTGCTACGGGGACAGAAGATGACCTAGTTTGCACAGTTAGTATCTGGGGCGGAGGTGTTGGGGGCTTCGGCTGCGACTCTTCCGGTGCACTCTTCTTTGAACCACCTTCGAGCAGGTCGAGAAGGCTGGTTTGGGGCTATCTTTTTAAACCCATCTCAGCCTAAGTACCAGCTCTTAAGAATCGAAGGTCGGCTTCGGACAAATGAGGATCTCCTAGGTCACTAGGGGGATACTCGGACTGATCAGCTAGGTCAAACACCCTATATTCGTCCTCGGAGGAACTCAGTTCAACTACCTCCCTTGCCTTCTTAAATAATCCTTCCTCGGCCACCGTTACTTGTTGGGATGAGGAGGGACCTGCTAGTGGTATGCCTTCAGGAACGTAAGACCCCTCGGAAAATGCAAAACCATCCTCCACCACGGTGATCTGCGTAAGCCGAGGGTCACGAGCTCTAATTACGTGCTTTGGGATTGAGGATGATTTCTGAGCTGGGTCACATCCAAGGATTTGATGAGCGGCTCTGACCTGGTTATCAGGTTCGTTCAGGAAAAGGTCCGACCTAAGAACGGTTTCCAAATCCGCTTTGTTAACCAGGTGGAAATGACGTGCAAAAGCGTGCAGATCTACAAAAAGAAAAGTGAAACTCCTGTAGTTAGTCAACCAAGGCGAATATACAGTTATGAAAAGTAAAGATACTGAAACCCCCGCTTCGAGTACCCTACCTGGCTCCCCCTCTACCGTTGGGCAATGAAAGCCATTATGCCACTCCCTCGACACTATAAGAAAATCTTGAGTCAACCCCTTATTGGAATCAGGAAGACACTGGATGAGACGAATCCTATCGTCCCTTGTCTTCATATAATACGTCTTACCCCTTAGGTGATGAAGGCTGTAGCACCAGTTCACATCGTGGTGAGTCAGTCTCAGCCCCATTTTCTCATTCAAGATGTCTAAACACCCTAATATCCTAAATACATTCACGGCACACTGGGTGGGAGCCAGGCGAAAATGCCTAAGGTAATTGAGGGTCACTGGCCTCATAGGGATTCTCATCCCTCCCTCTACGAAAGCGACTATAGGGATCACGACTTCACCCTCTCTCCTCTTAAGGTACCACTCCCCTTCTTCACAGTACTTCAGACTCACATTATTGGGTATCCCATAGTCGACAATAAATTTGTTCATCATCTCGTCGGACTCAACCAACTTCTTAAACTTACCCATTCCCCAAGGACGACTAAAAGTTCTAAAAGAACAGAAGGGGAAGTAAAATCAAAAAAGTTTAGGGTCGCTAGAAGAAGAAGACTTACAGAAGTATGATGATTCTCTTCAGAAAGAGCGCAAGTTGAACTAGACTCAAGTCATACGCATCAATGATTGTAAGCGCGAAAATGAGAGAACCAGGCGGTTTATACAGGTGCTTATATTCCCCCTTTTAGGTCCCCCAAATGTAACCGCCTGCCCATAAAAGCAGGAGATCCCCACCGAACGATTACCATCACACCATTGAAAGTGGGAAACGTGGTGCCGCCAAAATTTAATGTGGACACACATTAAATCTTGAAACGCAAAAAACGCACATCGAGTAGTCGAAAAGTCGCCAACATTAGCACAAACCAAAGTGGAGCGGTTCGCCTAGGAGGGCCCGTAGGTATCAAAACCCTCCTACCCATTCGAGGGAACGTGCAGCAGGGTTTTGAGGGGCTATTGTGGGGTCTATGGGCCTGATAGCCTCAGCCCATCGCCTAGTAGGCCCAAGACCCATGCCAAGGAAGACTGATCATCCGAGGCTAAGATGGAGAAAGCCTCTTTTCGGTTGCAAGCCGAGAACCTCTTTGTCCTCGGCATGCCGAAAATGAATCTTAAAAGGGACAAGCCCGGGGCAAGCTGTCACCTCCGCACTTAATGCATTCACCTAACCCCTCTGGCCGCATTAATGGTGATATAACCCTTTGGCAGGGCAACGTTGATCAGATTGAACCACTTGAGTACTGATAAGACTTCTGATGGGATGGGCAACCAGAAGAAAGGCGAATAGATGATCAACAGATGGAAGAGCAAGAGAGGATGGTGAGGACTATATAAGAAAAGCGAGTAAAGTAAAGGGAGGGGGGAGGAAAGCTAAAAAGAAAAAGGGCTCCTCGGCTATAGCCGAGGAGCATTCCCCAGTTGTAAACAAGTTACAATCATATTTTATAAGAGAAAAGAGATTCTTGCATGGGGGACGACGGTCAGCACCTAATCCTTCTTCCCATTCTCTACAAATTTATTGTTTGGGCTTGATGGACTGAAAACCCATTTATGTTCTGGGTCCAATAAAAAATTGAGTCCCTACAGTATTAAAATCTATATTGCAACTGAAAATTATAAATTAATACAACTAATTATTATTAATGTAATAATTTACTATTTTTAAGTTACTATTATAATGACTTTTAATTTTTAGATGTGATATTATGTCTAATACCACTATACTAATTTTGTTGTATTAACATTTGATGTAATAGACTTATTTTGGTGTAGTGATTGTAAAACACATACATAACCTTCTATAATTTCCTTTCAATTTTTTTTACCTGCTCTTTTCTACTTTGAATAGCATTGACATGGTAGTTAACTGTTCTTATGTTGGACATGATTGAAGTTTTGGTAAAGAGGATAGAAATTAAGGATTACAGCCATAATGATTATCTTTATTTGAAATTGGTCTATTTCATATTTAATTAAAATATAATATTGCCAATTCTTTTTTTGAAATTGATCTAGCTCATGTTTAAGATATAATATTGCCAATTCTTTTTTAGGATCACCGTTGGACTAACTTAAATATTTTATATGGTCAACTCCTATTTTTGTAGGCTAAATTTTTAAATGTTAAATATTTATATTTAGCTTTACTCCTGTTTCTAACATAATCTTTTAAAAGTTAAAATTATCCTCACTAGTTATAACTATTGAATTATAAAAATAATTAAAAATATATATATAAAAGAAAAAAAAAAGAAAGGAAAAGTAGTTTATGATATTGATATCCTTTCTGTCCTCCAATATCGATCTCTCTAATTTGTTTTAACTTTTCAAGTATTCTAGTAGTTATTTTATAAAATAAGTTTACCCTTTACGAGCAAGATGGGTTAATATCACTTTTAGACGCACTACACAGACCACTTATCTAATTAGGGAAAGAAATTGGGAAAAGAAATCCCTCTACGATAAAGAAAAAGAGAATGACAGTCAAATCTTTTTCCAAAATGAATGATCCTGCCATATTTTTTAGAAGCATCAAGCATTCATCAAGACTTTTATTTCAGTGATGTGTTGAATCAGCTCAAACAAATACATCAATGTCTGGTGAAATATCCTCTATCTAGACTATAAAGTCAAAAGAAATTAATCTTTCCTAGTAAAACATCCTACGTCCAGACCAAAAAGTTGAAAAAAATTAATCTTTGCCTTTTTAACTAAACCATGGGAAACAGCATTACCATTCCAATGAAAATGAGAAAAACAAAAACTTTCCATCTGTTGAGCCAACCACAATGGATCCTTAATTATGTGATCGAATTGCAATTGCTGGTCTATCTTTTACGGAAAGCGTTACAAATAATGGCTAAATCTCACTCAAAAAAAGATGTAAAACCCGGTTCACTTGTAAATAAAATGGCACTTACGTCTTGCCACTAAGAGTACTCACAACAGTGGTGTTATATTGGTATATTGCTATATTTTAGCTTCTCAAACACCAAAATCATGCTCCAGCAGTGGAGCTAAATCTATTTTTTTAAGGTCCATTGCTACAGTGCACATCTATAGATAGATGTGCACACTGTTCATGAGAGCTAAACAAAAAAAATATTATTTTATTCCCAGCCCGATTAAAATATTATTTTATCCTTTCTTTTTTTTTTTTTCTTTTTTTTTTCTTCTCAGAACTCTCACAATCTCTCAACTCTCTCTCTCTCTCAACTTTTAGACCTCTCACGCCACCGTCCCCCTGACCCATGCCACCGACCCATGCCGCCACAAACCCAGCTCTAACCATAGCAACCCCCACCACCACCACCACCACATCTTCTCCCATCTCTCTCTTTCCTCTCTTCTTTGTCTCTATCTCTCCAACAACCACCACATGAGAAAGATGAGCTCAGCCACCCACCACCTCCAACACCCAAAAACACACAAATCCACCACCACTAAACCCATAAATCCACCATGAACCACCACCAACAACAACCAAAGCAACCCCAAAACCCATTAAACCCACACCACCATCAACACAACCAAAACCAAAACCAACACCATCAACCCACTACCACCAATCACCAAACCCATCTCAAAAAAAAAAAAAAAAAAAAAAAAAAAAAAAAAAAAAACCCACTGATGAGCAAACCCACCACCACCACCAATCTACACAAACCTAGACCCATTCCACGGACCAAATCCATGGACCCAAACGCATGAACCCAAACCACAGCACCTCTACGGACCCACCATGCTCTGCCACCGCTGATCTACACAAAGTAAGGTCACCTCTACGGACCCACCATGCTCAGCCATTGCTGATCTACACAGAGCAAGGTTTGAGAGAGTTGATATGAGAGAGAGAGAAAGGTTGAGAGTTGAGACCGGTGACTAAAGAGAGAGAGAGAGAGAGAGAGAGAGAGAGAGTGAGAATAAAATATTAATTTTTTGTTATGTATCCTCAGACTCACTATTCACAGTTGGTAAATTTTTTGGGTAACGATTGCAGTGGTGGTGGAAGAGTTGGTGGCGGCAGCGGTAGTGGCAACAGTAGCGATTGTTGATGGTTGTAATTGTTGTTTATTGTAATGGATATATTATTTTATTGTGATATTTATATTATTTTATTATGTTAAAAACTAAAATAGATCTACTGCTGCAACATATTTTGTAAAGTGAGTAGTTAAAATAGATAAAGTAACTTTTTGTAATGCCAAATAGCTAAACTTTTAGCTCCACTACTGTAGATGCTCTAATACCTCCACTGTATATCTACAGAAGATGAGAGAGGATTCGTTGGAGAAAGAGTTGCCATCACCAGTCCCTCATGGTTCCAACCAATGCTGAATAAATGCAAAGAATTGTCACCTTTCTTTTTTGTTTTTGTTTTTTTTTTTTTTTTTTTTTTTTTTTTTAAAGCAAAGAATTGTCACTTGAACGCCAAATTGGTACAGTTTGAGGTTTAATTAGATAGAATAAGAGAGACAATCTTATTTTAATCTAATTTTAAAGTAAAATTCTCATATAATGAAATAAGTTTAGTTTACAATGGCCACCCTCAATATTAGTTACATTTACACTAAGGAGCTGATTATGCTAATAACAACCCCTAACAAATTATAGCTAGCACATGCGTTAAAACAATTGATCACATGTATTAAAATCATAACAAATTAGGTTTCAATATATATACACACACGTGTAAAAAAATTGATTATAAGCTTAAAACTAGGTTAAATCTTGTTACACTTATTATTATACACTCTATACACACTCTTTTAAATCTTGTTAAGGTGTGGGGAATATGTCGTAAGCAGTGTTGGACAGGCTTATTTATGAGTCTTAGAATGCACTTGTAGGCATAGTTGTCAAAACGTGAATCGTATTGTGAATCAATTTTTAATTTTTTTTGTATTGTGTATTGCATCATATCATGTATTGTAAGATACACAAACACCTAATAAAATTTATAAAAAAATTATAAATATACATATATAAAGGGTATTTTCATTACAAATTTTGAATATATTCAACTAATGACTAGTTTATTCATTACTTATGTAATAATATTTAACAAGCTAACTAAATAAATCAAACTAACATGTGTTCATAACATACACATTCAAATTTCTTAAATTCAAAAGTGATAATATATAACAAATGTCCCAAAAATAATAATTTATTTTCATCAAATTGCCTAATCAACCCCATCTAAGTCAACGCTATTATCATGTTTATAATTTTGCAAATTTATTTCTTCATTAAAATTTTCTTCATCATTATTCATCATTAACATTTACTATCTCTTCTTGTTCTTTTTATTTTAATAATTTTTTTATAATTTTTTTTTTTTGGGCATTCTAGTTTCTTGGAATTATAACAATAACGATAAAAATAAAAATAAATTTTAAAATATTAAAGTGAAAGGTAAGTGTGTACTATGTAGTCCAATTGTAGGAGAGAGGGGGGAAAAAACTTATAAATATATTATTTTAGTTAGCTAAATTAAGTAAACTAATAATGTTTTGCTAAAAACAAGTCTAACAAATTGTTAGATTCAAACAAAAGTACAAATTTTAACAAAAAAAATCTCATTTTAAAACATTTGTCTATGTATCATACCATACGTATGATTTTATGATACGATACGCACATTGTATCGTACAATTCATGAGTACTTACGATACGCCGATACGATATGGAACTTTTTTCACACAATACGATACTAACAACTATGTTTGTAGGTAAGCAAATTTTAAATTTAGCTCTTATTGAGAATAAATATGTGGATTTTAGGATTAGAAGTACAACTCTAGGACTTATTTGCAAGTTGGATTTGAAAAGCCTAGGACAATGTTAATTGCAAGGCACTCTTTTATTTGTTGGAGAGAATGAGATTTGGGGGTAAATGGAGAGGGTGGATCCATACTTGCTTCTCTATAGTCCAATTCTTGTTATTAGTGTGATTCTCCTATTGGGTTTTTTTGGTAATTTGAGGGGATTGCAACAAGGAGATCCTTTATCAGTTACTTTTCAACTTGGTTATAGAGGTTATGGGTAGGATGCTAAGAAGATTGGAGGATGTTAGCCTTATTAGGGTTTTCATTGCATGTAATGGAGAAAATGATGGTTTATGTTTCTTGCACCTGTTATTTGTTGATGATACAATCCTGTTTTGCAATGCTAAATCTGAACAAACTCTCTACATTTGATTGTAATGATTTATTTTGAGTCAGTGATTGACCTAAAGATTAATTTGAGTGCTAAAGATTAATTTGAGTGAGAGAATATGGTCCAAGTAGTAGTGGTTGAAAGCATGTCTATTCTTGCTAATATTTTTTATTATAAGGTAGGGTGCCTACCATTGACTTATATTGAGATGCTACTAGGGGCTTCATTTAAGTCTACATAAATTTGAAACCCCATATTGGTGAAATTTAACAGTCTACATAAATTTGAAACCCCATATTGGTGAAATTTAACTTTGGTTAGTGAGTTGGGAAAAGTTTTACTTGTCAAAATGGGGACAATTAACCTTTTTGAAGAAGACACTTTCGAGTTTACATACATACTTCTTATATTTATTTAATTACCATCCCCATGAGTAATAAGATTGAGAAGTTACAGAGAGATTTCTTGTGGGGTGGTCTGAGGGATGAAAACATTACTTGGCAGCAAGGGTGGCGCTAGAGGTTTTCCAAAGGGTTTAAATGAACCCTTTGACTTGAAAAAAAAAATTATAAATATATGAGTGTGTATAATATTTCATTTCCAGTTTAATTCACCATTAAAAATATTTTTGCACACCATAATCACATTAGCCAAGCTCAAAATCAAACAACATAGATCAACCAATCCCGAAATCAAATAATACAAATCACAAATCTCTCTCTCTCTCTCTCTCTCTCTCTCTCTCTCTCTCTCTCTCTCTCTCTCTCTCTCTCTCTCTCTCTCTCTCTCTCTCTCTCTCTCTCATGAATCACACCCCATCTATCTTCTCTATCAGATTATCTCAATATCTCTAAATCTAAAAAAAAAAAAGAAAAAAAAAGTGAGTGTCTGTGGGTTAAGTTTCTCTCTCCTTTTTACAAATTTATATTATATATGTGTGTAAGTGTCTAATATATGCGTTGTTATTATTATTATTATTATTATTATTATTGTTATAATGTTATTTGTGTGAATTGTGATGTGTGTGAATGTGTGCATGTATAGTATAAATGTAGGGGCTCTTTTTTTCGGAAGTGGGCCCCCGACAATGAATTTGTAGAGAGTGGGGCAAAGAATTTGGCTCCGGCCGGCCTCTCGCCGGTGCTCCTTGCATTTTTCCTTTGTCGCTCTTCGTCTGGGGTTGCTCCTCGGCTGGCGTCCGAGGAGGCCCCCCCTTCACCAGAAGGGCTCTTTTCCTTATATACTCCTTATAGCTTGATCTTGACCCTACAGCTGTTGACCATCCAGGCCACTGCCTCTAGAGCCTGTCCCATCAGACAAGTTCTTCACCATGCTGTGGGTTGTGGCCTCCAAGGCTGCACTGCTCAGGGGTCTTGTCACCATCAATGCAGCCTGGGGAGTCGGGCAAACTTACTAAGTTGGGATGTGACCACCTATTCTGGGTTTGCCCCCTACCCAGGATTAGACTAGACGTGCCGAGGAAGGGCGTCTCCTCGGCATGGGTCCGAGAAGGGCTAAGGCCCTTTGGACGGCTGTCTGGGACGATTGTCCTCCTCGGCTTGGGCCTTGGGCCAGCCTAAAGGTGGGCCGGGGATTCCGGGCCCACGGGCCCCACAATAGCCCCTCAAAACCCTGCTGCACGTTTCCTCGGACGGGAAGGAGGGTTTTGCAAACCTCGGACCTTATGTTCCGGAAGGCCTTCAGCCGGCTGGTTCTTCCTTGAGTGGCCGGATCAACCCTTAGACTCTTCAGTAGGTAGTTGATTTCTCCACAAGACTAGGTCTTTGGACCACGCAGCACCTTGGCTCTGTCGTAAATAGCTAGTTTCCCATAGGCTTGAGTCCGTAGACCATGCAAGACCTAGGTACAGTCGTTGCCATCGTTTGGTAAGTGGCTAGCTCCCTATAGGCTTGAGTCTGTAGACCATGCAAGACCTAGGTACAATTGCTGCCTTCAGTACGAGTAGACAGCTCCCCGTAGGCTTGGGTCTGAGGACCATGCAAGTCCTAGGTACAGTTGCTGTCATCGTTTGGTAAGTGGCTTCGTCCCCGAGTATGAGGACACAGTGTTCACCTCTTTGGGCAACTCAGTCCCACGTCGGATAGAAGTCCCTCCCATTAGCCCCTTGCAGGCTGCTGGAGCAAGAGTTAGTGTGCCACTACTACACAGTTGCCTTCAATAGGAGTTCGTCCTCGGATCCGAGAACTTTGCTTTAGTGTGAAGACGTCCACGGGTCATTTTCTGGGAGCTGTTTTTCCTCGGGTCGGATTGTGACTTCGCACGTGGGGCTGATCTTGCCTCTAGTTCGTGTTCCTCGTCTTTCTGGTTTACGAGGCGTCGCTTGGCCTTCCGCGCTCCGTGTTTGACGCTTTGGTGCCCGTAACGCGCCTCCATTAATGCCCTCGTGAATTAACACGAATCAGGCAGCTGGCAATCCCCTTGGAATTGGGTGGGAATTAATTCCCTTTGACAATTCCCCCTTCGAATTCCGCGCGGCTCAACTCCCACCGGTTCTTGCCTTCCATAAAAGGCGTTCTGGGGGGAGTGTTTCTCCTCATTCTATGAATCTTCCACCACGAACAGAAATATACACATTCACCTTCCTGAGCCCCTTTGACACCGCCACTAGGATTGTGACCACAGTTAGGAGATCTGGAGTTAAGGGCCGCCGTGGCTGCAGCCCCCACTGGGCTGCCGGCGCGGCAGAGTTTAGGCGTAACACTGGCAGGGCCTTGTATGGTGGCCAGGGGGGACGTCATTGAAGTACCTAACGCCCCTCCGCAGAGCGCACCTCCGACGAAGGAGGCACGCGAACTCCCGTCACGGCTGGTGCCCGAGTATTGCCGTCTCCGACGGTCAGTGCTCGTGCAGTTTGGAGAGGGTCGAGGAAGCATCACGAGGGGAGGTGTTCCGGGGTCCCTGGGTCGGCTCCTCACTTTGTTCAAGCTTTGGTTTCAAGGTGAGCCAGCCCCCAGCCCTCCTTCCCATGCTTTTACTGTCCAGTTCTCCCATTCTCTGGACGCCGGTAAAAGCACAGGTTGACACTTCCCTCATTCCTGATATTAATTCTTTGCGAGCCTCTTGCCCGGCCAGTTCCAAGACCGGTCCGCCTGGGCCAATGATTGTAGGATTAGGTGGTAGGATTTTTTGTAAAACATGCCTGTCTGAGCCTCTGATTGTATTTGTAACTTTTCTTTTTGAAATAATAAAGATCGTTATACTTGTAATCTTTTCTGCAATAATAAAGAACTTTTCCTTTATTTGCTGTTGAATTTTCTTTTCGTACTGCAATTCTTCTCTTCTTCTCCTTCTTTTTTTTTTTTTTCTTTTTTTTTGCACCGCCAACTTTGCATAGCAACTACTTTGGAACGACCGCCGGTTGCGCCGGCCGGTGCTCTAACCCTTCCCACAGAAGGCGCCAATTGTAGGGGCTCCTTTTTTCGGAAGTGGGCCCCCGACAATGAATTTGTAGAGAGTGGGGCAAAGAGTTTGGCTCCGGCCGGCCTCTCGCCGGTGCTCCTTGCATTTTTCCTTTGTCGCTCTTCGTCTGGGATTGCTCCTCGGCTGGCGTCCGAGGAGGCCCCCCCTTCACCAGAGGGGCTCTTTTCCTTATATACTCCTTATAGCTTGATCTTGACCCTACAGCTGTTGACCATCCAGGCCACTGCCTCTAGAGCCTGTCCCATCAGACAGGTTCTTCACCATGCTGTGGGTTGTGGCCTCCAAGGCTGCATTGCTCAGGGGTCTTGTCACCATCAATGCAGCCTGGGAAGTCGGGCAAACTTACTAAGTTGGGATGTGACCACCTATTCTGGGTTTGCCCCCTACTCAAGATTAGACTAGGCGTGCCGAGGAAGGGCGTCTTCTCGGCATGGGTCCGAGAAGGGCTAAGGCCCTTTGGACGGCTGTCTGGGACGATTTTCCTCCTCGGCTTGGGCCTTGGGCCAGCCTAAAGGTGGGCCGGGGATTCCGGGCCCACGGGCCCCACAATAAATATAATATAACTTTATATAATTTAATAATTAAGAAATACAAAGGGTTAGTTACATGTGTGTATATTGTTATTATGTTATAATGACTTTGTTTTTTATAAAGTTGGTGATTGTTCAAGCATTTGATTAGTTAATAAACACTTAGTGTATTATTTTTATTTATGTATAGACAAGTGTGGTTGTGTGGGTCAATAAATAATATAGGGCAAGTGAGTTGAGTTTTGTTATTTAGTTAAAAAAAATTTTATAAAAGCAATGAGAACAATTGCATAAAATAAAAATGTTAAACAAACTTAACAAAATAAAACGGTCACGCCTACTCACATGACGTAGATAATAATAACTAAATTGGACTTAGTAGCTGCAGTTAGAAGTTGCAGTTAGTAGTTGCTTAGATTCTATTGGGATTTTCATGAATGACAGTTGGACTTAATAGTTATTTTTCTCCATCTTCTAGAATCCCATTTTCATGGAGGTGGATTCAATCTTTTTCTTCCAATTATAAGGAAAATAAATCCCGAGAAATCCATCAATAAATGACGAACCCTATTAAAGAAGAGAAATGATAGAAGGACAGGGGTAAGGCAGTAATAATAAGAACAATGAAGAGTTTGTTTGATATTCGTTCTTTATATAACATGCTTTGAAGGGGTCAACTTCTGTTATTTTTCTCTTGGAAAGGAATTTGAAATGTGAAAGCCCCACAGAGAGTTTCCCTTTATGTTTGGACGACAGTTTGGAGGAAGATTCTCACTTGAGAAAATCTTAGGAACAGAGATTACACTATCTATAATGGACTGTGCCAGTGTCACAAGGAAAAGGCGTGGCGGACCACATTTTACTTCATTGCAAGGAAAGGAAGCCTATCAGTTGTGAAGTTATGTACTCATAGCTTTTGGAATCCTACTTTGTTCTTCCGAAGGCATTTGGAATATTGTTCCTTTATTATGTTTTGATATAGAGTCTAACGCGAACATAATAATTACGTTTAAGGATCAGTCTCTACGACCTTCGCAAGCTCTTTGCTTGATTCCGTGGATTTTAAAGTTTCCATCCTCTTTTGAACATAATTCCCTTATTTTTTTTTTTTTCGTTACTTTGTAGTCAACTTTGTGACCATTGTAGATGAAGTAGTCTCCATTTAATAAAATTATTCTTACTTATGGAATAAATAAAAGAAAGAAAGAAAATGAGACTCAACTCTACTGAAAAACTGCCATAAATCTCATTAGAAGTCCATAAACTACTAACAGGAAAGAAATATATAGATCTAAAATACTTAGAAAGCAGTTTGAAGTGACGACTTCCTAAAAATCAGGTGGCATTCCCTCAGCTATGAACAAAGCTATGAACAATAGCCATCTTTTTTTATATATATATATAAATTATGTTGTAGGAGAAAAAAAAAAGACTAAAAAAAAAAAAAAAAAAGAAAAAAAAAAAAGAAGAAGAAGTAACCCGATCTAGAGAACTTGCAATAGACCTCTCCATCTGCTTCAAATAATGCATTTTGTTAGCTTTTGGAATTCAGCTCTACCCACTACGCAGAAGAATATCTGAGTCAATAACCCAGCGCACTGTTAAAGGGGGAAGCATCCTCACTGTTGAGTTTGGCCAGCCCAGAGTTGGTACATCTGCATGTTATGGAGGGGTTGACCTGGATTACTATAGAGTCCAGGGCCTCTATTAATTGGACTACCACCACCGTTCTCATCCGATGAGTCACTTGAGCCCCCTTGAGAGGGAGGGCTGGCTGCGACCACAGGGGCACCAAAGTTTAACATTTGGGATGTCGGTGCTGAAGAAGGCCCAGATTTCGGGTTATTAGGGTTTGATTTTTTCCCATCCGCAATAAAGCTACCTACGATGACCTGGCAGTCGTTGAGAAAGTTAAAATAAAAAAGTAAAATGTATTTGTATCTTTGTCAATTCCTCAGATGTTTGGACGTTTATTGGTGCGCCCACATCAGTACATAGGATCCACTTCATACACTTAACTAAATGTGCAGAAAGAGAATATTTCATCATAAATTCATAAATGAAGCACAAATTAGAAAGGAAAAAAAAAAGTAGAGCAATACCTGAACAGGCGTCGCTGCAGTTAGCATTCCAGCAACTCCCCCACCTAATACTCGACCATCTGACCCTGCCAAGGACACACTCAAACCACCTGTTCTGCTGCGACTACCATTGTTTTCAGAAAGCAAAAAGGAACCTGATAGAGAAATAATCTCAAATCGACCCTGCAAAGAACAATAACACCATGACATAGAAAATTTATGCATATGGAAGAAAAATTAAATCTTAAAACCCATGAGCTATAGCTCAAATAACATGTCACCAGTTCAAAACCCACCGAATGCATGTGTAAGTACCAATAAAAAAAATTAGAAATGACCTTGAAAGACATAAGGTCAGATGAGCATCTCGTCATTCAATATGGTATCACAGTTCATGGTTATTCATGCCACGACCATAATATACCTAAAGTTATTCTACCATATAAAGGGTAAGATGCATAGAGCACAAACATTGACAATGTCAGAAATCAAGGAAGAAAAAACTCAAAAGTCATAACATTGATAATGTTTACAGCTTTCAATTCTGTAATGAACCTATTCACAATTTACATAACTGAAATTTATTGACGCGTACAACAAACCCTTTGTCATCTGTGATACTTTATAAATACTTTATATATCAAGGAAACTACTTAGAGATAAGCTTCATCTAAAATAACCAACACCATATAACAGAAATTTTCTATTATAACCACTCTCCAGCCATGGACTTCAACAGTTAAGGGTCATATCCAAGTCCCATTATATCCATCCTGACCTTATTAGGTACTTTCAACTAGCACTAGCATTTTCTTACAGCAAAATATCATTGGTCTTCATTGAGCAATCCCACTTTTTTTTCAATAACGTGGGAAACCTTCAAAAGAAGAGCCCCTTGGACTCACCTCTAGCCAGCAAAACCTAAAGGCAACTAACCCCACCCAGCCAAAATTAGTTGCCAGGCAATCTAGGGACATTCACTCTTGATGGGCTAAGTAGTTTATGCTCATGCCCAAAAGCAACCATTATCTACATTTCTTCTCTTCTTACAAGTATTATCTGCATTATAATAACTAATCTAACTCAACATTTTCCAGGAAACATTATAGTAAATTATATTTATCATAAATCCTGTTGTCCAGCATTCTACTATATAAAGCACATCCTAACTTTATTATCAAACACAGAATCAAAAAAGTAAAAAGAAAAACATGCTACAAAGCAAGAAGAGGGCCCGGGTTGGAAAATCATGCCATACATTTTTGGACTAAATGGAAAACTACTAATAACTTCTCCTGTTTTGGTTGGAATCTCATTTCCTTTTGTGGTAAACAAGAAACTAAAATAACTGCAATGCATCTTTTTTTTTTTTCTTTTTTTTTTTTTTTTGTTTAGAAGACGTGGAACCTCACCTAGGTCTACAGCTTATCCCAAGCCTCCAACCACTAGGCAGCACTTGGCGGGTAACTACAGTGCATCATCTTATGCAGAAGGCATGCCAGAGAAAGCTTTAATGCATTTCTTGTGTATATAAATGAAAAGAAGGAGAAAAAATCACTCTTAATAATGGGACTACTCACACCTAATATAGAAAACTTGGAATAAATTGCCATCTCGATGTATTGAATGTTAAATCACTTGCAAGAAGTCATAGATTTAATGGGATTAATCTCTATTGCATAAACAATAGTTTCTATTTATGAACCAAATTATCAGATCTGGCACTCTTATTTATTGTGCATAGCACTCATCAAGTTTCATTCCAATATCCTCTCCCTAGCCAATATGACAAACATAGGTTCCTAAAGGTAATTCATTTTGTTTCCCTTCACTCCATAATTTTCCAATAAAAGGAAAACAAAGACAAAAGACAATTAGTAAAAAAGAATAGTGTTAGCTCCATTAATTCATTCTTGGGACTTATGGTCTCAAAGCCATCAATGTGGAAAGATCCATCACATGTTGCAAGGCAATTCCACAAAAAGTAATTTGTAAATACAGATATACAATTTGACATGACACAATTAGGGACACTCACAATATGGGTGTCTCTCTTTATATATATATATATATATATAAACACACCACAAAAGATCACTGCAAATCAATCAAGGACCTTGTCATATAACAGTCATCCTCAATTACCATTGCATCACAAACATTGCTTCTTTGGTCAAATATTTTTGTTCACAGCAGATGCCAAGCCCAATAAAGGAGAGTTGCAATAGGTTGACAGCCAACCTAAAACTTAGTCACTCTATTCTAAAAAATTCCCTTTCTTAGATTCGGAAATAAATTCATATACTAGAAAAAACATTATAACTTTGACAGGCCTCACCAATTTTTTGTTTTCCTCTTATAACTCTTGCATCTCGTGTCAAAAATAACTCAAAAACACTCAATTTTTTGTATATATCTTTTTGCAACTTCATTCTTCTTGCATGAAGTAGCATTTTTCTAATAAAGCTTTTATTACTTTATAAAATAAATAAATAAAAAGATTTCAAGCATATTTCTCTATTTCTGTTTCTGATATTAGCATATCTATTTTAATGAACAGAGAAAGGTATCATGAAAATTTCATCTGTATTCATTATTAATTCACTTTAGGAAACTGAATATGCGTATTGAAATTGCAGGGTGCAGTCTTTCATACACCTTGAAGGCTTGATTTTTGATAAGTACGTCATTATAATGAAAAGCACCCTTGAAAGCTTGAATTAACAAGAAATCTTAGAAATATTTCTGGAAATAAGAGTCAGTAATAGTTTTAAGATTGTTTACCCTTAATTTTTTAAACCATTAAGGTATCCTCCAAAAGACCCACATTTCCACTGGCTTTGAATTACAAGGCCATTCATAGATAAGCTAAGCCACATATTATAACTATTTCATTCAAACCATGGTATTTAAAATTCAAAGAGATCGTTTTAAGTGACAAGAGGTACCACCACCGTCAATTTCGATTGCCTTTAGTTGTTACCAATAATTTTTCAACAGAAATATTATATTTTAGTATCGAACATGACTGTTTTGTTTTGATATTGAAAAAGTAGGAAGAATGTGAGAATAATAAGTTTTCAGGTGAATGCAAGAATGTGATATGTACACAGATAGTTATGGCTGTATGTATGGTATTTATGCATGTATTTTGATTTTGTCATCAGATTGCATATCATTCTTTGGCACTTTCCATATCAGTTTAACCTATTCTATCACAAACAAGTCCCCATATTTCTGTACATGTAAAATAACATGAATAATACTTAATTCGTATCTGATGGATCTAAGACCAAATAATTTACCTCATATGACACAGTACCGCCCGACATTGCTGGTTGGCGAAGGGTAACATTGCAGATGGCACCATTAGCAGAGAGGATACAAACTGTGCGAGGTCCCTGCTGTGAAAAGGCCATAATCTTTGACGCTATATCCTGCAAACACAATAGTTAGCTGATTAGAAAGTTACTATAATTGAACAAACAGCTCCCTTCTAAAATCCAACTAAGAATTTCAACCAATAATACAACATCATAATATACAAGACGTTAGGAGTTAAAGAAAGCTACAACTACCCTAATATCACCAAGACTTCACTCACAAGCTTTAATGATTTACAAAAACCTCTCTAACCACTAACCACAAATCATATCAAGAATATGTTTTCAACCCATTGCTTTGCTATAGCATAATAATTGCATGACTTCACCATCTTAATTATTATTTTTTTATTGGTAAGTTACACATGCACCCATTGGGTCTATTTGATAAGAACACAATACCAGTTTGGTTGTTCTTATTCTTGAATAGAGAAGATGAGAAAAGTAGAATTTATGAGGGTTTAAGGTTTGGGCATGTAAGGAGGTGTAAGAGCAGAAGCAGATTCTTGTTGATGTGAGGGCTTGGATGAGATGTTTAGGCACGGGTAGGCTCAACCATGGCCAGGGAAGCAACTATGGATATGGTTTGAGGTGGTTTGAGATTAGTTCTTGAAGGGGAAAATGGTGTAGGGATGATGGGATGCAATTAGGGTTTGGAATGGATAGGACAAATGGATGGATAATGAGATTGAATGATGTTGGTGGAAGATAGATGGATGAATGCTTGTGATTTCTACAAGAGAATCACCTTATCCAATTGGGGTGCTTGATGGGAATCTCTACCTCCAAGCAAGACTACAATAGTTTAAGAAACCTATTGCAACATTATTGTCAACATTATTCAATGAGTAGAAATGAGAGCACAACCATGTATTTATACTAATACTTCCATGATCTACATGGTCCAAATGGATCCATCTCATTGGTACTAATCTACCATGTGCAACTATTATTTTCAACATAAGATTATATGAATTACACGCGATAACTGATAAATGTTATAACCAAGTTAGACTTCTAACTAGATAACTTTAGCTTATCTAACAGTAACTACCAACTAATTTTGACTATTTGACTTTTTTTACATGAGTTCACCCTAAGCTAAGCCTCCCACTAGAACCATTAGCTGCCAATACTTGTCTTTAATTTTAATCCTCAAGAAGTTGCTCTAAGAAAATGGGAGAAAGGGGAGGAAAAGAGGAGGTACCAGCTTGGGTTCCATCACTTGAAGCATGACCTCACTCTCCATTTAGGAGGTATAAGAGGAGGTACCAGTTAAACTAGAGCTCATTGCCCTTCATCATATTAAAAATCACACATACATGATCAATAAAATAAGGTATTAATTCTTAAATAAAAGTCACAGCAACTATTTAAATCTTTTAACTGCATCTAATAATCAATTGAATTTTCAACCTTCTGATACAGGTTAGACAACACCAAAGTTATTTCTCTGTGCCTCAATCTATGTCCTCATGCCTTACAACAACTGACCCAAACAAATATAATGCACACTCAACAAAACCCACATATTAATAACTTTTTGACTCACCTGAAACTAAATGTGGTTCATTGTTAAGGCGTCATTCAAGTGAAAATGCAAAAGACCAAAAGCAAAGACCGATTCAAAATCTTGTTGGAAGGAAATCCAAATATACACAATAAATCTTAAGTACCAATCATTGGACTTAAAACAAATTAAAAATTAATTTGATTCAAACATTTGTGCAGAGAAGGCAATACACACGAGTCTACCATAGGCATCTTAGAAATATTCAGTTGCTCCCCTGTAAATAGAAGTTGATACAGAGATAAATTTGATCACTTGAAAGTCATCAATTAGCTTAGTTGAACAATTGAATGTTCAAAAAGTTACATTGCATGAACACATCTAAACTGGGTAGTCCCATTGTTTGACACTGTTAAGTTAATTCTTTATTCATTCTGACATGATAAATTATTTCCTTATAGAGTATGCAACTTGCTACTTACCTTCTTTGAGGCATAAGAACTAAACCACACATTCTATCGCATATAAGCAGGATGAATTTGTGTGTGCACATGCAAAAATTGGCTCAATCTCTACACATTGGCTTAACATAACCAATGTCCTTTGGTCATTTGTCTTTCTTATTATGAACCATCCCCTCTAAAATTTAACATGAGAACAAGCTCTCTCTCTCTCGAGCCAAGGCGTTTGGAAGCTACCAACATCTCATCTCTCCAATCACTGGCACTTGCCACAGTATTGGGTGAAATCTATGTTATATATTACATGCATCAATTTAGGCAACGGCTGTTTAAACCCTAGATACAGGGTCATACATCAGCTGATAAATTGTTAATGACTTAAGTTATGAGTAAGACAGCAAATCACCACCTCGGGTTTTATCTCAAATGTATTATGCCATGATTATCATCAATAAGTTATGCACCAATACACTGTTCTAGCATTGTAAAGGACAAAGAAGTCATGAAATTAATATTCTGGGAAACTGATACAGCTACTGCCATAAGAACAGTCAAACAAAATACTTCCAATGTAGTCCCTCATCCTTTTCAAACCAAAATGAATCAAGCTACCATGAATGTTAGAGTAGAATTTGATGCACCCTTCACATAAAAACAAAAGTTTGATGACATTCATATAATACTACTGTAACTTTTTTTTAAAAGGAAAAAAACAAGAACGAAAACGAAACAAAACAAAACAAAAAGGAAAGAAAGAAATTGAATGCAATAAATAAACCGTTTGGCACATTAAAAACGCATACAAACAAACCAACTCTGATGTGCATTTTGACTAGGATTTGAAATGAGTTGCCTTTCTTTTGTTGACTCAATTTTTGTATATCATCTTTTATGATGAGTCCATATCAAGCTACAAAGACTCAGAAGAAAAAATTTGTACCTTGAAAAGCTAAGAAAGATTATCAAACTTCAGTATTTTAAGTTTTACGCTCACCACTTTCTTTATTTGATGAATTAGGGCAATCTTTGATCCTTTTTTCTTTCATTAGCATAATAATTACACTTTCCTTCCAAACAATTACAAGAATTAACTAAAAGATCATTCTTTTAGCCACCAAGTGGCAACATTTCCCAAATTATAACGAACAAAACTACCGCATATTCAACTACATTCTCATCAACTAAAATTAATAACTAACGCTCACCACTTTCTTTATTTGATGAATTAGGGCAATCTTTGATCCTTTTCTCTTTCATTAGCATAATCATTACACTTTCCTTCCAAACAATTACAAGAAGTAACTAAAAGAACATTCTCTCAGCTCACCAAGTGGCTACATTTTCCAAATTATAACGAACAAAACTACCGCATATTCAACTACATTCTCATCAACTAAAATTAATAACTAACGCTCACCACTTTCTTTATTTGATGAATTAGGGCAATCTTTGATCCTTTTCTCTTTCATTAGCATAATCATTACACTTTCCTTCCAAAAAATTACAAGAAGTAACTAAAAGAACATTCTCTCAGCTCACCAAGTGGCTACATTTTCCAAATTATAACGAACAAAACTACCGCATATTCAACTACATTCTCATCAACTAAAATTAATAACTAACGCTCACCACTTTCTTTATTTGATGAATTAGGGCAATCTTTGATCCTTTTTTCTTTCATTAGCATAATCATTACACTTTCCTTCCAAACAATTACAAGAAGTAACTAAAAGAACATTCTCTCAGCTCACCAAGTGGCTACATTTTCCAAATTATAACGAACAAAACTACCGCATATTCAACTACATTCTCATCAACTAAATTTAATAACTAACGCTCACCACTTTCTTTATTTGATGAATTAGGGCAATCTTTGATCCTTTTTTCTTTCATTAGCATAATAATTACACTTTCCTTCCAAACAATTACAAGAAGTAACTAAAAGAACATTCTTTCAGCACACCAAGTGGCTACATTTTCCAAATTATAACGAACAAAACTACCGCATATTCAACTACATTCTCATCAACTAAATTTAATAACTAACATTCAATAACATACCTGGCCAGCTTTAACCATAACAACATGAGCAGTAAAACCATTTTGCTATATACAATTTAAAATGAGTCACCTTTGTTTCAGTGACTCAATTTTGAATATCAACTCTTATGATGAGTCCATATTCATGTCATAAAGACTCCAAAAAAAAAAAAAAAAAAGATTGTGTCTTGAAAAGATTATTAGACTTCTATATTTCGAATTTAAGCTCACCACTTGATTTAATTGATGAATCAGGGCATTCTTTGATCCTCTTTCTTCCATTAGTATAATAATTACATTTTCCTTCCAAACAATAACAAGAATGAACTAAAAGATCTTTTTTTTTTTAATCACCAGATTTTCCAAATTAAAAATATATATATATAAAAAAATAAAATAAAATAAAATAACTATGGCAATCTTTAATCCTTTTTCTATCATTAGCAAAATAATTACACTTTTCCTTCCAAACAATTCCAAGAATTAACTAAAGATCATTCTTTTAGCTCACCCGGTAACTACATATTCTCAATTATAAGCAATCTTCATCCTTTTTCTTTCATTAGCATAATAACTACACTTTTCCTTCCAAACAACCACAATAATTAACTAAAGATCATTCTTTTAACTCACCCGGTAACTACATATTCTCAATTATAAGAAATCTTCATCCTTTTTCTCTTATTAGCATAATAACTACACTTTTCCTTCCAAACAACCACAATAATTAACTAAAGATCATTCTTTTAACTCACCAAGAAACTGCATTTTCCAAATCATAACTATATAAACTAACAAACATTCAATAGCATACCTCTCCCGCTTTCACCATAATAACATGAGGAGTAAACCCGACACCGCCGGTCCCTGCACACCGAAATTAACTGTCAAACTAAAAAATTCATTCATATTACAATCAAAGTAAACAAATTTAAACACACCCAAAGCGTCCAACTGCTTTTTCCCGGAACCGGGTGGGCGGCCGCGGTGCTTCTTATGCGAGGGCTCAGACGAGGGGGCCGTCCCGCTTGAGTCGGCACCGACGCCGTGATTGGCGGCGGCGGCGGCAGAAGAGGAGATAGGGGCAGGGGTAGGGGTCAAGCCGAGGGCAATGTTGCCGTCGGGAGAGTACTTTCTGGGTCTCCCTCGCTTCTTCTTGCCGGCGGAGGCGGAAGAGGCGTCAATGCTAAACCCTCCTCCGGCGACAGGCGACGATCCGTGATCGTACGGACTAGCGGAAGCGTTGGTGGTGTTGTTATTGTTGTGGTGCTGGTGCTGGTGCTGGTGCTGGTGCTGATGCTGATGCTGATGCTGATGATGTGGCGAATCAAACGGCTTGGAGGAAGAGTTGAAAGGGAATCGTGCGGCGGAGGAAGGAGGAGGGATCATGTGAGAAGAATTGGGAGTGCTGTTGTTGTTGTTAGCGTTGTTGTTAGAATTGTTGGCTGTGTTTGGCAATGGGTATGAAGGGTGGAGGTGGCCAACCATGATGTTATGATGTGGAGGTGTAGCAGAAGAAGGAGGAGCTTCTCGTGAATCCATATCTCAGAGAGAGAGAGAGAGAGAAAAAGAGATTTTCTTTAGTTTAGGGATTTGGATTTCTGGGAAAAGAATGCAGAGGGGGGGAGGAATTTATTTGGGTGAGAGTTAAGGAGTTTGAGTTTATCTACTACTCATCATTCGTCACAAAAGAAACCTACTTTGATGAGAGAGTGAGAGAATAGAGAGAGATAGAGAGAGAAGAGTAGAGATGGAAGGGAATTAAATTTACTGGGGAAATTGAAAAACCGTGGAGCCGAAAAGTGGGTTTGGTTTGTTTGTTTTGTTTTAAAAGGTAGGGTTTAGATTTTTAGGGTTTTGTAAATTTGCGACTTTTTGTTTTCTTTGTTACTTTATAAGGATTTCCGCCCACCACTAATTTGTAATTTCACTCTTTTTTGCTACAGAGTAGGTTTAGGGGGGTGAAAAGTTAAAAAAGAAAAAAAGAAAAAAGAAAAAAAAGTAGGTGTTTATTACATACGTGGTAGGTAACCATTGAATTAAGAAGTAATGGGCTTTTGCAAGTACTGCGGAAAATGAGAGCCTGTAATGTGAACAACTCTCAACCCAGGTGGAGAAAAAAGTTGTTCAAATTTGTTTATTATCAAAGAGAAATTCTAGGGAACCCAACAAATTTTACAACGGATAATATGACAGATTATTAGCAGTAGTAGTAGGTATAGATATGATTTTTTTTTTTTTTTATCTATAGTACTGTTCTTATTTCATCTATCAAATAATTTAACCCAAGATTAAATTTGACCCCAAAAAAAAAAGTTTAAAATTGGGCTCAATTATTTGTAAGTCTAAATGAGTTTTTACCACATCCCTAAGTCTAAGTGTTGGGGGGTGTGAGTTCAAGTTGTTAGGATCACAACACACATGCATATATAGGCAAAACTTAGGTACAATACCTTATATACTGTTCCTTGGATTTCCCTTATAATTTTTAGTCATCTGTCTAATTAAATACTTCAATAAACTGTGTTAATAAAAGATTCTTTTTTCTCTATTTTGTCTTTGTCTTTTTCTTTTTCTTTTTCATCTTCCCTATCCCATGATAAAACATTAGATACGTCTTCAAATCTCAAACTTCAAATTGGAAATTTTCTTTATGCTGAGAATAACTTGAGAGATTTGGATCAATCTTCCCAACAAGTTTTTTTTTATTTCAAATTTTTATCAATACCATATAGTAAATCTATATCATTATCATCAACAAAAGTCATAAAAAAGCTCTCATTTTCTCTCTCTCATGGTTTCCTTTGCAAATCCAAATCTCCCAAACCAAAAATCCAAATCTACCTATCAAGCCTCAAGACTCCATTGAGCACTAGTTTGTAACAACATTACCTAAATCGAGTTTGGTTCAAATTGGTCTTTTTCGTTTTTGTTTTACTAGCTTGTGGCTTGTGGGGTTTTGGTCTTAATTGTTAGGTACTAGTGGCTTTTGGGGTTCCTCTTTTAAGTGGTGGTTGTGGGTTTTGGTGATGACTAGGTCAGTGGCGGGAGGTTTCTATGGAGGCAATCCTCATCCCTTGCCTCCTTCTTATTCTTCTTACTCTCCACCATCTGGCCCTTCTTACCTTTTGTTGAAGCCAAGTTGGTTGTTTTGAGTTCTGACTTCTAAGGTTGAAAAAGTTATAGAGACATGAAGTAGATGTTTTATCATGGGCCCGGGAAAAAAAGAAAAGAAAACAAAAAGCTTAATTTGTCTTTTTTAATGCCATTTGTTAAAGTATTTTAATTGGACAAATGGCTAAAAAAAAAATGAACCTAAGAAACAGTATATAAAGTACTACATCTAAATTTTGCCATATATATATATATATATATATATTGTAAGGACACGAAAATTAGGGGCCCAAATCCACTTAGAATAGTGAAGCCTATACCGCTTAACTAGGTCCAAACAAACAAAATTTGTTTAGAGGGTGGAAAAAATAAGTCAGGCTCAAGTCTGAAGATTCAAGCAAGAAGGGAATGAACAGCAGTTAAAAACAAGTATATTGATGGTTCATTACAAGCTTACCCGAGGACGATGTTTTTATGTAAGGACACACACTGTTCTCTCTATCTTTCTTCTTACTGTTCTTGTTCTAATATCTTTTTCTTGATCTTTTTTCCTTCCCTTCATCTGGAAGTTCTCTTCCTTTATATACTCTCACGCTTCTTGCATCCTAGCCCTCTATCTACAATCCTCTAGGTCCTTCTTAGGACACTTGTCCCATTAGATTCTCATTGAAGGTGGTGGAAGGAGCTACTTAGCTATGATCCTACTGTTCAAGGGTCATTTCCTCATCAATGCAGCTGATAAAGCTATTGCCAATCATTAATGCAGAGGTAGTAGGTGAGCTTTCATAGGAAACTTCTTTCAACTATTTCGAATCTCTCTCTAAACACCATTCTCTCCACCCAGATTTCTAGGAGGTATTTTGTCTCTTCCCCTCCTTTCCACAGATGACCCCCCTCCTCGAGCTTAAAGTGCTTTCACCCAAGGAACGAATGATGGTCACAGTGGTTTTATCCTTCCTCGGTCCTCGCCCCCCCCCCCCCCTCAACAAACACACACACACACACACACACACACACACACATATATATATATATATATATTTTCTTCCCTCTCACATTATTATTGGTGGATCCTATCATAAATTTAATTCATCCCTAAATATTATTTAAACAATATTTAGTTAAATTTATATATTATCCTTCTTACTCTTTGTAATGCAAAGTTAACAATTAAGTTTTTTTTATTCAGGTTTTGCTAACATAATAACATCTCATTTTCAATTATTATAACTAATCCATTTAATTTACCCAGTTTTCTTTGGGTAGCTAGGATAGAAGCATAGTAAGTCTATATATGTGAGTTGTTGCTAATTAATCTAGGTGTTGTAGGAAAATATGATATAACAAATGCCCTGAGGGTATTGGTTTAGTAAATATATTTAGAAATTTTTTATAGAAAAAGAAAAAAGTAGGGTAAATAAAATACAATATCATTTTCATGCCACAAAGGCTGCCACGTGTACTTCCACATCAACATGAACTTAAAATAAATAAATAAATAAACTACTAAAACTTTTTTTTTTCAACCCCTCTCCCACTTGATCCCTCTCCCTCTTGATCCCTCTTCCTCTCTCTTTAGTGTTTATGTAGTTTCCACCCAATAGTAGCTAGGGCTAGTACAAAAACAATGCCCACCCAACTGAATCTCTCTCTCTCTCTCTCTCTCTCTCTCTCTCTCTCTCTCTCTCTCTCTCTCTCTCTCTCTCTCTCTCTCTCCAAGAGGCTATGGAGGCATAGCTTGTGGATCTTTGAATCTTGTGAGGCTGAAGAGAGAGAATTAAAAATAGGTTCCATTTTTCTTCTTTTTTAAGTTTAGCATAAACTTTTTTTTTTTTTAATAAAAAAATTATGCTGATGTGAAAGTATATATGGGCATGAAAATAATATTTTATTTTAGCTATTAGTTACATTATCATTTTTCCATCCATTACTTGCATGAATCATTTTTACACATTATAAAAAGTTTAGGACTAAACTGATATATTTGAAATGTTAGGGAACAAATTGGCACACAACTTAAAGGTTAGGGACTAAATTCATAATTTACCTAAAAAAGTAACTAATTTGTTGACAACTTTTTATATATTCTATGAAAATGGTATCAAAAGTTTTTTTAAATAATGATCAATTAACAAATGTCCTAAAGGTACTGTGGGGGCATTTTTTGCTTCAAAGGAAACTCATGAGTACTCCTTAGGCAAATTTTTGTTCCATCATTCTTGATCTTGATTATCATCATTTGGGATTTTCAATATGTGAATTCTGTTTGTACATCATGATTTGTAGGATAGCTAGCTAGGCACCCCAAATGAATGTCTTGATTTCTTATAACTTCTTGGAAAGAACATCTAAATCCATAAGAGCATCGGATTATTTTTCCATGTCTTTATGAGAAATTGTTTCTGATTCTATACTTTTTTGGGAAGCTTGTTTGAAGCTGTTGAGTTCTTACTGAAATTAGATTAATTGGACTAAGTCTATGCAGGCAAGTTAAATATAATGAATGAAGTTTTCATTTGGATGTCGCAATTAATGTTGAAGAATTATTCATCCCATTAGTTTTTCTTTTTCCTTTATGTTCTTTTCGATGATTTCTTGAATATCTTGATTTCAGTCCATATTCTTGTGTGTAGAACATTGTTGCTTGTAGATATGGGATGGTCAGTGCCCTTGGTAATAAAATATATTTACAATTATTTCTTGAATAAATTTTGTTGGATGCCTCCTAATTAATATGTGTAGGAAAAAAAAACATGGAAAATATAGTTTAGTACCTCATACTCAAACAGGTAACAGAATATGAACGGATCTACTTCATCCATATGAGATAGCATGTAATATCTGAGTTTTGAAAACAAAGAATAAGAGAGCGTACTTTGATGCAGTGAAATTTAAAACAAATGAAGATTGGACTTGAGATGCCTTTCAATCTTCACCACTATGTGCTCAAGATGTGTGGTCTCTCAATCAGTTCTATATGTGATTTTTCAAGAGAATAACCAAGTGTCTCTCTTATTGAAGAACTCTTATTCTTTCTCCTTTTTAATCACACATATATCTACACTTTTTCAGTTACATTTATTTAACAACTCTTATTAAATAAATAACTCATTATCTAATTGGGTTAGCCTTTTGGACCAACCCAATTGGGCTTTAGTGTGTGACTTGGAATGGAACTAAAAGGGACAAATAAAACTCTAGCTCCAATGGAGTTTGGACTTACCTGTCAACTCTTGACAAACTCAAAATTACCATTAATTATATTTAATACCACTATATAAATATAATTACACTCTAGACCTAATTAATAAATTATATCTCAAGACTTTATTAAACATTTAACTCTTTCATGAAAATATTCATAGTAATACAAAGTCATAGTGTGTAACTGTCACTTTATAAATTACTATATCTTGATCCTTGAGTATCCGGTTTAATCATTTAAATATAAACTTTAGTAACTCTTTACTAAAGTGGATAGACCTAACACTCTAAATAACCAAATTTATTAAACTTATCTCAAGGGAAAATTTTATATCTCCATAAAGAGATTATGAATTCAATCTTGAGAGTATGTGTCCCTTCAACATTAAGTGTGGTTGCCCAACATACTGAGATTTTGACTGTTTGTCTAGATCTCACTCCTGATATATTAAAACAACTCATATTTCATGATCAGGTTCACTATTCCCTTAGGATTGAGAGTTTATGTAAATGAGAAGTCGTGAGATTTATTATTCGTTTGACAGTTGTTGATAAAATAATAAATTTCATAACGGTCCAGTTCAATATGTTTTATACACTTAAAACATAGTAGCATATCAACTAGAAATCTCAACTTTCATGATCAAGATAAATAATCTTAATTGATATATTATAGTTTCGCAGATGAAATGCCCAATTTCATCACCAACTACGAACTAAGATTTTGAGTTTATAAAGAACTTGTAATTTATATCTTCTATGACTAAATCACATACTATGCATCTCAAAGACTATATGATAATGTCCAAACATTCATGCTACCATTATTTTAAATAATAATAAAACAAGTTTATTACATAGAACATAATGTCATACATGATGTCCTACATCTCATACAATATGATTTTAGGTCACTAATCCTAACAATATGGTCCTATTGTATTTTGTTAGGTTTTAAAATTTAGAACAATTAGCAAACCGTAAGCACAAACTTATCTAGGTATAGATCTTAGAGTCGATAGAGTTTATTAGATAATGTTCAAGGTGTTACAAGTCAGAACACAAGAAAATACAAGTTGCAGAAAGAAAAGTTCAAATTTAGTGAAATCCAACTGATTGAAAATTAGATCTGACCGATCAAAAATCACAGACATGAAAATTCTACAGAATTTTATTTCAGCCCAAACTTTGCTTAAACGTTTTGGGTTTTAAGTGAAACACTTCTAGTATATAAAGGAAAACCCTAACTACATTTTAAGAGCTTTTGAGAGACTTTGGAGGTGCTCTTGTGAGATCTAAAAGGTATTGTGCCTTCTTTTTTCAAATTCACTATTGGAAATCATTCTCATATCATTAGATCCGGTAGATCTGAAGTTGTTGCAATAAGATCAACAATAGTTGATGATTTCAACTTTCAAGGGTGGTTTTAGAGTCACAAACTAGAGAGTTTGTGTTGCTAAACTTTTGAGTGGGATCTCAAAGTCACAAGTGTGGGTGCTTATGTTGTAATAAATCTAATAAGAGAAGGAATCCATGGATTCGGAATTTACACGTGGTCATGTCAGTAAGTTACTACATAAGGTAGCAATCATGACCCTTAGGAGATCTCGGCAATCTTGAAACAAAATCCATAGTGATTTTCTCCCACTTCCATTGGGGAATAAGAAGTGGTTGCAACAAACCTGTGGGTCATTGGTGCAACACCTTAACCTGTTGACAAGTCAAACATTGCTCTACAAAGTGGGGCAATCTCCCTTTTCATATTATTCCACCAAAAGTTTACACGAAGATCATGGTACATCTTTATACTACCCAGATGTATTGCATATGGGGAATAGTGAGCCTTCTTTAGAATCTCCTTTTTTAATCAATGGATCAGTTGGCACACAAAGTCTACTCCCAAATCTCAAAGCACCATCCTCAGAGATAGAAAATTCAGATTTCTTTCCACTACACACCTCATCCATGATTTTCTTTAAATGTGGGTCATTGGCCTGTGACAATTTAATTCTTTCCACCAAAGTTGGTTGAACACTCAAACTAGCCAGGTAGACCTCAAAATGGCCCATAACAACCTCAATCTCCATCCTTTCAAGATCAAGAATAATTTCATTTCAAGTGGTTAGCAAAGCAGAAGGCTTTCTACTAAAGGTATCAGCTACAACATTAGCCTTACCAAGATAATAGTTAATAGAGTAATCATAATCCTTAACCAGTTCTAACCATCTTCGGTGCCTCATATTTAACTCCTTCTGGGTAAGGAAATACTTTAAACTTTTATGATCAATGAAAATCTCACATCTTTACCCATACAAATAATGTCTCCAAATTTTCAAAGCAAAAATAACTGCAGGCAACTCCAAGTCATGAGTGGGGTAATTTTTCTCATAATTTTCAACTGACAAGAGGCATAAGCCATAACCTTACCATTTTGCATCAACACACAATCAAGTCCCTTATGAGAAACATCACTATAAATGACAAAACCTCCTGTACCTGAAGGGATAGTTAACACTGGAGTTGTGACCAATCTCCGCTTTAACACTTGGAAGCTTTTCTCGCATTCTTTCTTCCATTCGAATTTAACATTCTTCTGAGTTAATTGTGTCAAAAGGGCTGCAATGCGAGAAAACCCCTCTACAAATCTTCTATAGTAACTAGCAAGGCAAAGAAACTTCTAACCTTACTCACATTGTAGGCCTATCCCAATTAACCACCGCTTCTATCTTACTAGGATCCATTGTAATTCCATCCTTAGATATCACATGGCCCAAGAATACTACTTGAATCGACCAAAATTCACGCTTCTTTAGTTTAGCATACAACTTCCCTTCTCTTAAAATTTGCAAAACAATCCTCAAGTGTTCTTCATGCTCCTCTTGACTCTTAGAATAAATCAAAATATCATCAATGAACACAATGACAAATCAATCAAACTCATGAAACACCCTATTCATCAAATCCATAAAACCAGACGTTATATCCACTAGACATTACATTCTTCCCCCTTTTATCGCCAAATTTTACGTAGAGGCATAGAGGTGTGCATTTATTGGTTGGATTGGGTTTGAGGTATTTCACAACCTTGTCCAACTTTTTCCGGTTGAGAAATCTTCAAGCAAAACCCAATCCACATGGATTGAGTTAGTTTTGTTTAACTTGTTTATGGCCATTTTCTTCAAGACCAATACGAAAATTGAGCTTATATTGTTCAATAAATGATTACATATTACACAATTGGATGTAATATTATATATATATATATATATATATATATTTTAATTAAATCTCAAATCCTATAAAAAAAAGTTTCAAAAAAATTCAAATAACAAATTTAAAATAAGACTACAAATCTATAATATATCAAATAAACAAACTTATAATAAATCTATATTTTGTAAAATTATTAATAGCATGGGTTAGGTTGGATTTGTTGAATGAAAAATTTTTCTCAAAAAAAAAAAAAAAAAAGTGAATGAAAATTTTGCCAATGCAGAGCCAACCTAATAACCTAAGCTTGAAAAAAGAAAGAAAGAAAAAAAAAAAAGATTAATCCATCTACGTACCCACGATAAAACCAACCCAAAAAAATCAAGTTGGGATTGTGGGTGAATGCACACTTTTAATTCTATCTAGTTCACCTCTTAAATATTTCTCCAACAAGCTAGCTAGCTTTGAGCTAGCTAAATTGTCTAACAGTTACAATAATTCATTATACTAAGAGCATTCACAATGAATTTAGCAAAAATCTTCTATAAGATCATTTGTCAATTTTAACTACCTATTGTTTTAAATACACATCTCAAAAAAATCTTAATTTTTTTTAAAAAAAATTCTCAAACTCCCAAGTTCCCAATGCCTTCTGAATTTCCTCCTTCATATCCTTAGAAGTAGATTTATTGAAAAAGAGGGAAATTTTGCTTCTATTCCCTTAACTTGTTAACTAAAAATTCTTTCATAAGTTTCTAAAATATTCAGAACCTTTTGGCAATCATTTCTGTGGGGGTATTTTTTGCTTCAAGGAAACTCATGTGTACTCCTAGGCAATTTTTGCTCTTTGTCCCACATTGAAAGGGTTTCCTTCCTCTTAGCACTTTATAAGGCATGAACCAATGGCATTAGAGTACCACTAGTTTGTTTCATTGGTTTTCCTGAGTCATCATATCTTGTCTTATTTATTTTTCCGCTGCATTATTTTTGACATGATATTGATGTTTGTTTGTTTTAACCAGCTTTATTCATAATAAATCTAATTAACAACTTGGATTTAAAACTCGTTAATTATATCAACTGGGGTCTAAATTTCCCAACACCTCTTATAGAACCATCTCTATCAGCCTTTGAGATAAAGACTAAGGAGACCTTCATTACACAATAAAAAAAAATGGTGAGAGTGAGCCACCTTGGTGAATACCCCAGACAAATAAAAAAAAATGGTGAGAGTGAGCCACCTTGGTGAATACCCCAGACAAATAAACCAAAACCCTTAGATTCTATATTAACAAGAATGGAGAATGATACAAATTTCACACATAGCATCCTAAGATTGATCCACCTCTCACTAAAACTAACTTAGAACCATCTCTATCAGCCTTTGAGATAAAGACTAAGGAGACCTTCATTACACAATAAAAAAAAATGGTGAGAGTGAGCCACCTTGGTGAATACCCCAGACAAATAAACCAAAACCCTTAGATTCTATATTAACAAGAATGGAGAATGATACAAATTTCACACATAGCATCCTAAGATTGATCCACCTCTCACTAAAACTAACTTCCGCATCATCACTTCCAAAAAAGTTCATTCTACTCTATCATAGGTTTTACTCGTGTAAAGTTTGAGAGCCATAAATTCTGACTTACCCAACTTGAGATTATTCGTTCTATATAGAGTTTTGAAAGCAACAAAGATATTATTATATGAGATCAAATGGTTTTTTGTAAGGCACTGCACTTTGGTGTTTTGTAATAATGGCTGGTAAATAATAGATTTCTTTTATTTAAAAAAAAAAAAAAAGGGAGATGAGTATTTTGTTGTTTCTTAGCATAGCAATTCGAGGACTAATGGGAAATATTTTCTAATTCTATACTTGTGCTATGACGTAGACTTCATATCAAGAAAAAGTGAATAACAATACAACTGTAATTATTTCTGAAATATAAAAGAAAAAGCAGTTTAGGGCGGTTGAAAGAATTGAGTTTCGAGTTTGGACCCATATAGCTTGAAAGGCTAAGTACAAGTTGACAAAGCCAAATATAAAAGGCAATGAGATCCAAACCCCTGAGAAGAAAAACAAAAAGTGAAAAAAATCCAAACCCTCTGTTTCTGTTTCCGTTTTTGTTTCTTGCTCCTGCGCCCTTCCAACTGAACTAATTGTCACACACCTTTATGCCGTCAGCCTATCGCACTTCCAGAGGTCCAAGAATCTGTTTGTATATCATGATTTTGTAGGATAGATAGCTAGGCTATGTGCAATCAAATTAATGGCTTGATTTCTTGTAGCTACTTGGAAAAAAAAACACATTTAAATCCATAAGAGCATCGGATTCTTTTTCCACGTCTTTTTTTTTTTTTTTTTTTTTATCGTTTTTCTTTTTCTTTTTTTTTAATGCTGCATGGTTCTTATTGAAATTGGATTGCTTATACTGAAGTCTATGTAGGCAAGTCTATATATATAATAATAGATGAAGCAGAGAGAAAATCCAATTAGATTTCAATTGAATTCTCAATTTTGCGCCACTTGTCCTAACCAAAACTCAAAAAAAAAAAAAATCTAATTGGATTATAAATTTGACTCCAATTTTTTGTCATGTATCTTATCTAAATTTTCTAATTTTTGTGCCCAAATAAATGATGCATTAATATCTAACACGGAAGCCAAGAAAACCACAATGATAATGCTCATTAGTCTAAGTAAGAACATCTTACCTGCACACTTTTATGGAGATTATAAATTGGACTTTAATTTTGTGTCATGTATCTTATCTAATTAAATTTTCTAATTTTTGTGCCCAAATAAATGATGTATTAACATTTAACACGGAAGTCAAGAAAACTACAATGATAATACTCATTGGTTTAAGCAAGAACATCTCACCTGCACACTTTTATGGGTGATCTCAATAGAGTCTAAGCACTTCTAATCCCCCAACCAGAACCAAGGAGTCTAACAAGAAAGACTATAAAAGCAAAACATCATCTCCTCCTAATTCTTTTCTCATCCTCTACCAACTAGATCCACACACTACCCTCTTCTCCTCCTTACGTATTTCTCAGAGTAAGGCCGGGTTTAAACACAATGTTCAATCCCACTCTTCCTTACTTTACACTCTCATACATTAGCGCTTCATTGGCGCCTCCTAAAAGATTCCAAGCTCAATGATTAGTTTTTATTTTTTAATGTCCCTTTATATATTTTAAATAATAAAATGAAATATTCTCTTTTTTCTTCACTGTAGCATCACTTAAATAATAAAATGCAATATATTTTTTTTTAATTCATTGTTTTATCTAATGCTATCCTATATATGATAAACCAAAAAAAAAAAAAAAAAAAAGAAAAAAAGAAAGACCAATAGTATTACTTAAATAATAAAATGCAATATATTTTTCATTGTTTGATTTAATTCTATCATCCGTGTGATAAACCCAAAAAAACAAAAACAAAAAAATTGGCCAATAGCATCATTACAATTAACCAGTCCCGTGCGGTAACACAGGGTTACATACTAGTTAAATATAATGAATGAAGTTTTCCTTTGGAAATCGCAATGAAGTTTTCCCATTAGTTTTTTTTTTTTGAGAAATGCTAAGGAGTGCCCTCAAAGTACTGGTTAATAATTTATTTAAAAAAAAGTTTTTTTGAGAAATTAAAAAAAAAAGTGATTAATATTTTGACAGTTTTTTTTCATTTCCCATGAAAGTAGTATCAAAATTTTTCTAAAATGGATTATTAACGAGTGTCCTTAGAACACTCGTTGCATAACCCTTTATTATATTGTTAATGTCACATTGATTACATTTATTATGGCATTTATTTGTAATTATTTTGTAATAAAATTGGTGGTGCATTTATTGTATTGTTTATGTAGCATTAATTACATTCATTATGACATTAATTCATAGGAAAATTTCAAATTTTCAACAAGTTTTAGAGAAATGCTACATTTCTAACATTTTTACAATAATTTTCCAATCATTTCATCTTACATGGGCCTGGAGGTTCTTCTAGTCCATTCCTTTTTCTGCTCACTAATTGAATTGGGCCCCTCAGTAGCTACTTCAGCCCCTTCTCACACTTCGTTATTTTTCTTCTCCTCGCCTTCCCCTCCTTATTACTTAACTTGGGCTTTGACCAGCCCACAGCAAAACCTCCAGCCAGTCCATCCTCTATTTTAGCTTGTCCCTTTTCATGGATATCCTCCTCGCCCAAACTTAACGCTACATCCCCGCGTTTTTCCAAAATTGAATTTTCAATATCATCCTTTTTCTCCGCAGGATTTGACTTCGATATCTGAGTATCTCCATATTAATTTCCTTATCAATATCTTCAATTATCACCGATAAAGATCCCTTACTCTTTAGCCACACCTCACAGTCTTTGTCGTCGTGGGTGAGCATCCCACACCAATAACACAAGTTCGGCAGTTTTTCATTTTGAGACGCAACCCAGCTTTCATTATCATCGTCAAACATGATTCTACGACCCCGACATCGATGGTAGTCCGGACAGAAGATGTCTATTTAGTTCCGAAATAGGTTTTCTTCCATTGAACCGTTCCAGCACAACAAGATGTCTATCGTAAGTCCATGGTTCTAATAATACTTTCTCAGCATCCACCTCTTTTTCAAACGCAAAAAGTAGCACATTATTACCTGCGTTTGTGACCTCAAAACCCTCCTTCATGCACCGTAAAGGACGGAACGTACGCACCACCGCCTCCATACTCAAAGCTCTCCTCGTAAAAAACTTCGCCGCCACCACATAGTCTGCTGTCACCTGCTTCTTAGACAAAGTAATTCTCGTATCTTCCCTTGCAGAAAGAGATAACCTATCACATCTACGCGTTAATTCCTCCATGCACCACGACTCTGGACTCCGCCTTACTACGTTGGAAGTCAGAACCCAACCCTATCAGTAACCAGGTTACTATAGGGACAGGACAACTCTTCTTTCTCAGGGAGAAAAATAACCTTGATACTAGTCTAGAGAGTACTGGGCTCCTTGACTCTAGTCTGAGAACCATTTATTTTTCAGTTGTTAGTTTGATTGAGAAAGAAACCTTCATTTATTATCCAAGTATAATATCCTTCTACTTATTTCTATAATATCTGATTAATTTGTAGGATATGAAATATAGATCTTAATATTGTAAAAATAAGTTAGCATATCATTTAATAAATCTTCTATCTTCTACGGTTGCCCAAAACTTTGCCAATTGTACTTTTTTTAATAAAATTTTTAATTAAATGATATAAATTACTTCAAATTTAACTGCTCACTTTTTCATTTCTTTTTTTCATTCTTTTTAACCGTTGATAAGTGAATTTCTTCATTATTGTGCAACACATATGGTCATACATACAAAGGTTTAGGAGTTACATAAATGTTGGATTCTAATATAACTTTAATAAGTGAGATCCATTATATTTTTTAAGAATTAAGAGTATGATATTATAGTACTTCTGAAATATTGTATAATATTTCATATTAATTACTCAATGTTAATAAAGTCTACAACTAATAATGAAGTTCATTATATATATATATATATATATATATATATAATTCAATTATGCATTCAAAATAGAGATATTGCGAAAGGTGGTTATCAAATATGCATTTGTGTGGGGATCTAGCTGGGCCGGTATTTGCAAGTGAAAATTATTTTCCTCATAATAATTAAATTTGAATATTAGGGATAGAAAAATGGTATTGAGCTAGTTTGATTGTTATTGAGAATATTCAATGCTTTTGGTCAGCAATGCACAATAAAAAGAAAATTTTCAATTATTTGATTAGTTATATAGTCCATAGTTTTCCAATTTTTGATTTTCTGTACCAAGTGGAAACCTCAAAAATTATGTTTATTTAACAAAAATGATATCTTTGTTTTCGGCAGGAGCAATCAACTGGTAATTGGTGGTTATTACTTCTTAATCATACGAAAGTGGGTTATTGGCCTAAGGAGATGTTCACTCATTTAGCTACTGGTGCATCTTCTGCTCCAGGTGGAGGACTTGGTGTTTTCTTTGCCCCCTTATACGGTTTGGGGGGTTTTGTTGTTTTTTGATAATTCTGATGATGTTAATTCTTCCTGTCTTGTTCAAAAAAAGTTGATTGGTCAAATAATAAAAACAACCTATTAGACATTATCAATTTTATAGCAAAAAGTTTGTTTTTCATACTTCTTGAAATCCCTTTCAAAATATCTCCCAGCAATAATTTCAAAATAATAATATTTTTTAAATTGACATTGTTTTCAAAACTTTTTGAGAATTTAGATTTTTTTTTTTAATTGTACGTAAGAAACATGATTTTAAATAGTGTTTTCAAAACAATATTTCGCTTAAAATGTGATTTAAATATTAAAATCGTATTTTAGAAACACAGTTTTAAGTGCCTAAATCATGTTCCCAATACAACCCCCCCTCCCCCACCCCTCTCTTTTTCTCTCCTTTCCCTTTCTGTCTTTTCTTATTTTCCATTTAATGGGTGGTGGGGTTTTATGCCTGATTAAGAATCCAAAGTTTTAGAGAAAATCAGAAGACCAAAATCTACTTTGCAAGTTGAAATGTTTCTATCATGCATCATCCTATGATATATTGATGTCGGTCATTGTTTAAAGTTTTGGTATGGGATATTTAGTCATGTGTTCAAACCTTGAGAAACGTCTACGGTCCTCTTATTGCCTAGGCCCCTCAAAAACACTTATTTTTTGTCAAACAGATATATGAATTATTATGATCAAAACCAAGATTGTCACAGCTGGGGCTTCATATATATACAGTAAAAGGAATGCAATTATATATAATTTAAAACTTCAGGGGTGCTTGGTTAAACTTTTATGGCCAAAGTTCATGCTGGCTTATATTCTCCTCCTAGCATTAGTAGTCCAGTACCAATGGGATATGGTGTTATGCCCTACAAGCTACAAGGCCTTCAACCAAGCACGTTTTTTTTGCACACATTCAAATTGTGGATCACTTTGCCCATGATAAAAATCAATGTTACAACTTGGTGTATTTTGATGATCTAGGCCCAGACGTTGGGCAAACCTTCATCATGGGAGGACCTGGTGGATATAAATGTCCTGATCCAATTTAGATTGAGTTCAATAGTTAAATAAAGATTTTATTCCTTCAAATTCCAAATTAATTTGATATCAATTATTTGCTTTTCACCATTTTGTCATTTTTTTTAATCTTATTTCTGGAATTAATTTATTTTGTTCATTATGCATTATCCAAATGATTAGATTTAAAATGACAACTAGTAAATTAAATTGCCATTCATACAAAATTAGTAAATTACCCTAAAGTTTGCAGTAATTTTGATATAAGCCTTTAAGTTTCAAAATTTTGAATAGCTCCTTGAACGTCAAGTATTGTTTGGATTTACTTCCGTCATTGCGTTGTGCCTTGCTTTCTATTAACAGCCAAATTGGCTCCCTCAATGACACTTTCTATGTTTGTATTTGTTTTGAGTTTACACCCTTTGTCTTTGTATTTATTTTTATTTTGCACCCTTTATGCTTGAGCTTATTTTGATTGTGCATGCTCTATGTTTGGGGCTACCACTCACATAGGAAACCTTTAGAGAATTTATTGAAGGGAAATGCTAATGAGTGCCTTTAAGGCATTGGTTAACAATTCATTTTAGGAAAATTTTGACATCATTTTTATGAGAAAAGAAAAAAGCTGTCAGAACATTAATTGTTTTTTTTTTCTTTTCCTATAAAACTTTTTTTAATTGGATTATTAACCAATATCCTAAAAACACTCGTTAGCATGACCCTTTATTGAATTCTTATAGTCAGAAGTTTTAGCTCATGCAAAAGGTATGGATGTGGTTGGTGAGGTAAATGAAGCTTGATTAATGTATGGATTGGTGACAAGGTTTTATAATGGGTTTAGGTATTACAACAATCTGGTTTTGTATTGATTTTGGGTTATATGTTGACTAAACTAGATTTGTTGTGCCACATTAGAGTAAGTTGACCCATAAAAAACCAGCTAAATTTAACTGATTTGACCAATCAATATTAGATGATGTCAAATTGTTTTTTCTATGGTGGAGGCAATTACGCCAAAATTTTGGCCAAATACAACAAATCTGTCCCATGTTTTTTGGTGTTTGAGCCCAGCAGATAGGCTTGCTCATGTACTCATAAAAATCTATCTCGAGTCCATGAGTAAGCTCAAAATAGATCCACTATTTACTCTTTATGCCACCCTCCTCCAAATTTCCCATTAATATTAAAAAGGCTTGGGCAGTTCCAAAAATTGAAATAAAGTACAATAAAATTAGTAGGCCCAAGAAAATTGGGCTTGCTTTGTGTGGGACTCAAGAAAATATAGGTATCAACAAGTGAGAAGTGTTTTTAAGCCTTCGATCTTCTAAACAAGTGTTTTCAATTCTTCAATGTGATGGACTAGGGGTGTTGTCATGCCCCAAACTTCAAAGGGTCTAAAGCATGAGAAAGTCATCTCAAAAGTACCTGTATATTTTTCTTTTTTGACAATTCAATCTAAATAAATCGTATCAAGTATCAACATTAAGAATTATCATAATAATTCTATTAAATATACTCCCAAAAAAGGAGTTAGAGCTCTAAACAATAATTACAAAGACCGTTGCTCACAAAAGAATGGAGGTTTGAATAAATAATTACATATCATCAACTTGTCCCATCAGTGGGGATAAAGTCATAACCACTATAATATACAAAAGAATTAGTTAAGTCTACTTTATGATGTACATCATCTAATATCTCCATCACAAAAGTTTAGCCTCTATCAATAGTTAGTCTAACTACTATTAGCCGCCAAAAAACTGTCTCAAAATGATCCTTGCCTACTCTGAAAAATTTGTAGAATAATGGGATGAGACAAAGCCTAATAAGTAGCATAATTAATGGAAGTAGGAAAAATGCAAGTTTCATCTTCAATAATAAAAATATGACAAGAATGATTAAATAATGAATCACAAAGTTTCTCAAAGTAAATACCTTGAAACTATATACTATAATCTGTGAGCATTACCAATATACTTCCAAAACCATAAAATCTAACATAAGGTAATTTATCACAAATATACCACACTACCATATTGATCGGTCAAGGGATCCACCCATTCACAACTGGCATGATATTGTCCTCTCTAGTATTCAATCTCTTGGCCCTATGGACAGTAGCCTCACCTATACTATCAAGGTTTTTCTCTCCCTCCATGGGCAATAGGGAGAGCACATCAAATATGATATATTTTGCATGTGGTCTTTTGGCCCTATGGGCAGTAGCCTCACTCACACACAATCAAGGAACATCTTCCCCCCATGAGTAGTAGGGAAAAACAAGTCATCCAAAGTAAAAGGGCACTAATCTGGATCTGATTCCGTTGTCATAAAGACTACAAAAACCAAATCAGGTAATCACTGGGAAATTACGCATGGCATAGGGTTAAAACCATATAAAGCTCATAGGATATATTTCCTTTCAAATACATAGTTTATATTTAGGTAATATCAGAAAAACCTTAAATAATCTAAATTCCACAAAGTTTGTAAAGTTTTCAACTTCATTCTTGTCAAAAGGATTTTCTATCAATTTCACAAATAACAAGACAAGATAAGCATCTTTAAATTTTCTAATATACCATAAAATTCATGATTTCCTTATCAAAGATTAAATAAAAGATGCTCATTTTTCCATGTCAACAATTGATGCATTTACCCAAATACAATACCAAATATGATGCACTTTTCATATATAATAATATATATATATATATATATATATATATTAGGGTTACAACACAACACTTTTAAGAAAACATATATCCACATATAATTTTCCAAAATATGTTTGACCCAAAAACAATGTTTATGCAACATGGTTATTTTCCAAAAATTCCATTAAAAACCTACTTACCTTGCAAACCGTAAAAGCCTAATTCTCCAAGCTCTAAGGAGATTAACTAGAACCTAAACAATATCAAGCAAACCTATCACAATAAGCATAAAGCTTGAAATTGTATCTAGCTACAATTAGGAATTTCCAAATAAGCACTAAATTAGGAAAGCCTAGAATTTAACCTCATCAATAATATATTCCACTTCCAAAGTTTCTCAACAATTTAATTTACAAGGCATAGACTCCAATTTATAAAGTTAACCTATTCAATATCATCTCCAACATTATGACTAGCTTCCACGATATTTACACTACATCATCAAGAGACCCATGAAAGCAATATCAATATATCCTCCAAGATAAGAAATTTAGAACTTTAACTAACTCCAAATAAACCCAACAGCAATGGAAAAATTAGATTTACCAACTATCACATGTTATAACTCAAAACTCCTAAATTTCCACTATAAATAAACCTTAGATAGTCATCATTAGCACAAACCATAAACTTACTCATCAAATAATTCCACCAATACAAAACCTATACATATAAACACATAAATATCACTTCCAATGCTCATAAATCACATGGGTATCATTATTATATCTTGGATAAAAATAATCTCAAGAAAAAGTGTAAAACCCACCAAAAAGACTAGAAACCTTTACCTCAAAAAAGATGTGAAGGTGCTTATAGGTTCTTAAGGATTTTTCGGTGATCTTGCCGGAAAAATGATGGTGGAAGTGGTGGTATGGAGGTACCAGTGAGAGAGGATGAGAGAGTGATAGAGAGGAGTGTATGAGAGAAAATTAAAAAAGAAAAAAGAAATAAGGAAAAAAAAAAAAAAAAGGAAATGAGTGAGCCAGCCAAAGGGAGGAGATAAGATAGTGTGAAATATGTGGTGGGAAAGGGTGGGGTAGGTGGGAGGCATGTGTGTCTTAAAAAAAACTTCTTTTTGACTGGGACGTTACAGGTGTTCATGGGTTGAGTAGGTTCGGGTTTGGCGGCAGAAGGTTTAGGTCCGGTCAGTTAATTTGGCTGAGTAGGCTTGGTCTATAGTTTTGTTGGACACCCCTATGATGGACTATAGTGTCTTCAAATCTTCTATGTAATGGACATTCATATGGTATATTTTGCCAAGACACATATGATGTTACTACCATACTAACACATGGCATAACTTCCAACTTTGTGTCATCATTTTTAAAATGACAAAACTTAGGTACACTTCTTTAAATGTTGTTTCTTAGGTTCACCTTTTAAGATTTAGCCATGTGACTACTTAATTAAAACATACACTTCCATCCAACGAAAAAAAATCCACATGGTAGAATCTTCAAAAGGGAACCTAAAGAACAACATCTAAGTACTGTATCTAAGTCTCACTCTTTTTAAAATTACAAGTGGCTTTATGTCAAATATATGCTTTAATTAATATAATTATAGGATATATATATATATATATATATATATCCTATTATTCATTGCACAATTACACACTAACCTAACCATCTCTATCAAACCAAATAGGGAGTGGCTTAAATTACATTTGATAAGGAGTGGTTTAAATTACATATTTTTCTATGTAAATTGTAATATTCAAGAAGGACATTATTTGCCTTTTTAGCAGTTATAAGAGAAACAAAATCTTAAAAAATTTCGTAGTTACCATAATTTTTTTTGGGTAAGTATCCCACGTACATGGACAAGTGATACAATCACTACAAATTTATTAAAAACTAAACCTAAAACCCCTATGTGTCAGTTAAATATTGTATGTTATAATTTAATTTGATTTGGTAAGGCACTATATTTCTATCACAACATCTCTATATTTCTATCACAACATCTCTACACACCAGCTGAACTTGGTACTTAATAATGAGAAAATAAAGTTGTAGAAAATGAAAATGCAATGGAAAATATACATAGGTTTTTTTTTTAATATGTACCCTCTATGCTTGGAGAGGAAGAAAACAACAGGTTCAAGCTAGTCGAATATTCTACTCTTTTTTTTTTTAATGATTAGAATGGACAAAAGAGATATGGTGGGAGAGGCTTCAATCATAGCAAGAGAGAGAAGGCTTCTAATTGTAAATTCCCCTTCCTTGTGTCATTTTTCTTATTGGGTAATTAAGGTGATGCCTTCCCATTGAAATATGACAAGGCAGTGTTTTGGCAAAGTAGGAAAATATGTATATGAAGCTTCTATGCATAGGCGTGCTTGTATTTGTATTGCATGTAGTGCTGCTGCTTTGAAAGATGGTACTCTCTTTTGATATGGCAAAACCTATTGCATGCATTTATGATCATATCTTGGATAAGTGGTTACGACGGATTGGCCCATCTTTTTTTTCCAATTTGACACCTCTTGCACAAATACAAAATATAAATATAAATCAAAATTTAATTTATTATACTATTGATGTGGCACCAATTATATTCATTATGACATTAATTAATTTGTAAGTATATATTTTTTTAGAAATAATTATAACATACTGCTAATTTCGCAGTTCGAACCCTTTCTCATCTAAACCTCCAAACACTTTGTGCATAGGGAGGTGTCAATTCAACTACAAGACCGTCTTTGGCAATTTGTAAGTATCTTGTAATTAGAATTGGTAGTGCAAATTTATTTATTATATTGTTGATGTAGCACCATTTAAATTCATTTGACATTAATTTGTAGAAGCAATTACACTCATCTGACATTAATTTGTAGAAGCAATTACACTCATCGGTTCTCGAGTCTTGATCAATAAACTTAGGATACTTGTTGTTGTCCATAGTGTTGGCCTAACAAACTTAGGATGCTTGTTGTTGTCCATAGTACTAGCTTGCAATCTCTGCTGTTAAGGAAAAAGACTTAGGGTATGTTTGGATATCATTTATTTTGTTGAAAATTGAAAATATTGTAACAAAATAATTTTTAAATGTGTGAATAGTGTAACGATCCCACCCCACCTGTGTAGATATTGTCTGCTTTGGGGCCTTATACCCCTCATTGTTTTGTTTTCTCCCAAAGCACACAGTAATGGGGGAAAATGCATCTGCACATTGAAGGGAGGTCATTCTTTATAAACACATTCTCATGTGCTTCCCTAGGCAATATGGGATTCCACAGACTGCAAGACCCCCCCTTTTTGGGTCACTACAATCCATCCCCCTTACAAGCACACGCGTCCTCGCGTGTGGGACTCACATTTTCGACTAGAGCATGGCTTTGATACCATCTATAACGATCTTGCCCTAACTGTGTAGATATTGTCAGTTTTGGGGTCTCATACCCCTCACGGTTTTGTTCTCTCCCAAAGCACACAGCAGTGGGGGAAAAGGTCTCTATACATTGAAGGGAGGTCATTCCTTATAAACACATTCTCATGTGCTTCCCTAGGCAATATGGGATTTCATAGAATGCAAGACCTCCCATTTTTGGGTGACTACAAATAGTGCCGTGGGACCCATTTTTAATGAAGTTTTGTTGGAAAAAGAGGTTTGTGGGTCTCGTAAATAGTGCACGAGACCCACTGAAAAGCATTGAAACATGCTTCTCAATGAAAAAAAGCGTGAAACACAGACGCACTGTGTTTCAGTAATATCCAAATGGATACTTATTGTGCTCCCTGTTATTAACCCAATTTTCCTTATCTCAACTCATTCTTCCTTTACATTGAGTTCCTCCATCTCCTTACTCCATTCTTGCTACAAGGAATGCTTCTCAGAATATAAATCCTCTATACTACATTTTGTGTTTTACTTTATATTTCACCAATCACAACTTGTCATATGTTTGTTTTTTTCCATTTTAAACTTTGGCTATTATATAAAGAAGGAAAATGCTAATGGATACCCTAAGGGTAGTGGTTAATAATTCATATAAAGAAAGTTTTTATAGGGAAAAAAAAAAAAATTAATATTTTGACAGTTTTTTTCTTTTATTTCCATAAAAGTAGTGTTAAAACTTTCCTAAAATGGATTGTTAACTATTGTCTTAAAAGCACTCGGTTAACATGATCCTATAAAGAAAATTAAACAAATACAAGGTATGGAGGATTTGTATCCTGCTTCCCAACGTGTTCATATGTTACGTTGTCTTGACATCCATTATTTCTTGGCCATCGTTGCTGTCGTAGACACCAGACCTTCATTGTTATCCATATGTATGCCAAAGTCACCTTTTCCTTGCTCACAACCTCACACCATAATTAAATTATTCATTCCCAACTATCACCGGTCATCATGCATAACCATCTATTACAAAACTATCACCGGTCATCATGCATAACCTTCATTGTTATCCATACGTATGCCAAAGTCACCTTTTCCTTGCTCACAACCTCACACCATAATTAAATTATTCATTCCCATCTATCACCGGTCAAATTAAGTCTGAAGACCGATAAAAGTTAGAGAAGCTAGGCAAGGTCACGCAGCAAAAATGCAAACACACATTAATTTAGCAGCCCATGCACGCATGCTTGCATGCAAAGTTAGGGAGATACGCTTTGGTAGGAATGGGAAGAGATATCTCAAGACCGATAAAACTTAGAGAAGTTAACCACATTTCTTTAAATACTGTTGAAATTCAATCACACAAACAATGAACAAAATGTGTTTGGAGAGAGAAAGTTCTCTCCGTGTGTAATTGTAACAGAAAAGGAAACCGATCTTATATAACAGAATTCCTAACAACTTGTCCTTGTGGCTGTACACTACTTAGTGTAACTAATTACATAGTTACAAGATAAAAAGTTAAGCAGGAGCAGACGCTATAAATTAAAAATCTCTCAAAAAATAAAAACAAGAAGTACTCAATAAATAAACGACTTGTAGCTTAAGAAACTTTCATTTGTATACGACCTATAGTTTATGCAAATCAAACTCAATTGGACTTGACCTATATACGTCATCTTTGACAAATACTGAATTATCTAGCTGTTTGACAAGTTGCTTTTCTTTTTCGAAATGTTTTAACGTTTATCTCTCACTATTGTATAAATATATATATATATATATATATATATCCATGCATGCATCGTGGTCAAATTAACTAGCCAAATTAATAAACCACAGTCCACTGGGGCGTTGCATCTTATATATGAAATCGCCTTCCAAAATTTTGATCTGTCATCAGAGGAAATTGATGTCCATAGTACAGACTTCAGCCCAAATCATTGACATCTCACGGATTGAAGGGCGTGTTATATATTATTGCTGACAAGCAACTAATTTTGACACTTGAAAGCATATAAATCGAAAGAAGTTGTAAATGTTTTCTTCAATTTCATTGTAAATAGCAAGCAAAAAAACTTTGGTATATGATTTTTTTTTTTTTTGCTGAAATGAAGTAATTCATTAACAGTGTGTTTGTATAAAGAATTTTAAGGCGGGATTTGGTCACAATATGGGATTTCAAATTACGGTATAAAAAAAATCTTGTTTGGGTTTCCAAATCCCACCTAAAACTAAAATACCTCACCAGAGATAATCCCGTAGACCACACACAGTGGCCGAAAAGCCTTACAAAAAAAACCAAACCACCCTGGCTCACGGCTGGAGCTCACCTAAATTGCCATGATCAATAACATTAACAAAGAATAAAAAACGACCCGGAACCGCATTATTTATGGTGACTAGCTAGATTCATCCCAATAATCAAGATTTTCAAGAAATCATTGTAAAGCACATGCATATATACACGATAAAGAAAAACTTCATTCATTGAGATTTCCGAGTGTAATCAATCCAATTTCAGTAAGAACTCAACAGCATCAAACATCCTTACAGAAACAGTTGAATCAGAAACAATTTCTCATAAAGAAGTGGAAAAAGAATCCGATGCTCTTATGGATTTAAATGAAGTTACAAGAAATCAAGCCATTAATAGGTTGTACCTATCTAGCTATCTATCTATCCTACAAATCATGATATACAAACAGAATTCACATACTGATAAACGAAATGATGATAAGCAAGATGAGGAATGATGGAACAAAGATTGAATCTTGGAAGGGCAACATATAGGCTGACGGCAAAGAGGGTATGTTGTCAATTGTCATGTACATTTGGTTGCATTTCCAGTTCTGGCCCTACTCGCGGTTTCTTAGGATAGCAATTAAAAATCCAGCAGAAGAAAACGACGGCAGCAACGACAGCAACGACACCGAAACAGACTAGCATAATCACTACTAGGACCCTTACCACAAATGGGGTTGAGTGCGAGGGAGAGGGTATTGGGGAGGGAATCATGGTGAAAGCGCAGGAGCAAGAAACAGAAACAGAAACAGAGACAGAGGCGAGGCGGGGGGTTTAGATTTCTTTCGCTTTTTGTTTTTCTTCTCAGGGGTTTGGACCTCAATGCCTTTTATATTTGGTTTTGTCAACTTGTACGTAGCCTTCCAAGCTATGGGTCCGGACTCGAAACTCAATTCTTTCAACCGCCAAACTGTTTTTTCTTTTACATTTCAGAAATAATCACAGTTGTATTGTTTTTCACTTATTCTTGATAGGAATTCCATGTCATAGCACAAGTATAGAATTAGAAAATATTCACATTAGCTATGAAGCACGGACGCGGCTGGGAGAGTGCTGCACCGGAGTCTGACGCGGGGTGCGGCATTTGATGCGGCTGCCGGTGCGTTAGTGCTGCATCTGAGCTTTTATTTTTTTTTATTTTTTTTTTATTTTCATGGATTCGTGCCGAGTGATTCGTGTCGAACTGGGAAGATTCAGCCAGAATCGTGCCATATTGGTTGAATTGGGTTGTATTAGCCGACGACCGAAATGACTGAAACAGACCGAAATAGGCCGAAATCGGCTTTGAATGAGGCTCAAACATCCTAAATCTATCCTTCCTCAATTTTATTCTGAATATTTGTTGCTTCTTTTGTGTGTTTTTTTTTTTTTTTTTTTTTTTGTTTTTTTTTTTTTTTGTTTTGTGTTTCTTGCCTTCTTCTTTCTTTGTTTTGTGAATCAAGGCATAGTAATGTATTTCTTAAGAATATTTTAATAGTAAAAATATATAGAAAATATAATAAAAATATTTTGAATAATTTTTTAATCGCTGCACCCCTCACACTCGCACCCGCACCCAAATTCGGAAACGCACCCGTGCTTCATAGCACATTAGTCCCCGAATTGCTATGCTAAGAAACAACAAAATACTCTTTCTTTTAATTTTTTTTTTTTTAAGATTAAAAAAAAAAAAAAACAATATGTTTGCTAGCAATTATTACAAAACACCAAAGTTCCTTTAAAAAAAAAAAACCATTTGATCTTGTATAATAATAACTTTACTACTTTCAAAATTCTACATAGCATGAATAACCACAAATTAAGTAAGTCAAGGTTTATGACTCTCAAACTTTACATGAGTAAAATTTATGATAGAACTGAGTGGACTTTTTTGGAAGTGATAATCCAGAAATTAGTTTTAATGAAATGTGGATCAATCTTATGATGCTATGTGTGAAATTTGTATCATATTCCATTCTTGTTAATGGGGAACCTAAGGGCTTTGATTTATTCGTTTAGGGGCATTCATTGAGGTGAACCACTCTCACCCTTTCATTTTTTTGTTGTGTAATGAAAGTCTCCCTAGTCTTATCTCATGGGTTGATAGAAATGGTTCTATAAGGGGGGTTTTTCTTTGAGCAAGAGGAGTCTCATATTAACACATCTGCACAGTCTTTTCTTTTGCGTGGCTAATAGAAATGATTGCCAAAGTGTGTTAAATATTTTGGAAACTTATGAAAGAATTTTAAGACAACAAGTTAATAGAATAGAAGCAAAACTTCCTTCTTTTTCAATAAATCAACTTTTGAGGATATGAAAGAGGAAATTCGGAGGTGTTGGGAGTCATAGAGGTTTTATTTATTTATTTATTTATTTATTTTATTTTAATAAATTAAAAAAAAAAAAAAAACGCAAAGAGCTTTTTGAGATATATATTTAAAATATAGGTAGCTAAAATTGACAAATGACCTTTTAGAATTTTTTTTGTTAAGCTCATTGTGAATGCTCTTAGTATAATGAATTACTTATTAGGTCAGGTTTGGATTGGAAAAATTTTCATTCAACCTTTTTTTTTTTTTCTTTTTATAAGAAAAATTTTTCATTCACCTAATACAATCCAACCCATGCTATTAATAATTTTACAAAATATATATTTATTATAAGTTTGTTTATTTGATATATTATGGATTTGTAGTCTTATTTTAAATTTTTTATTTGATTTTTTTGAGACTTTTTTTTTATAGGATTTGAGATTTAATTAAAAAAAAAAACTATAATATTAAATCCAATTGTGTAATATGTAATCATTTATTGAATAATATAAACTCCATTTTCTTACTAGCCTTGAGAAAATGGCCACAACCCAATAAGTTAATCAAAACCAACTGAATCCACATGGGTTGGATTTTGGTTGAAGGTTTCTCAACCGAAAAAAGGTTGGATAGGGTTGTGAAATACCTCAAACCCAATCCAACCAACCAATGCACACCTTAATTCCTCTATGTAGAATTTGGCTGTAAACCTGATTAAAGAAATTTGTTGAAATTGCTTTGTAGTCGATGGACTTCATTTTGACCTTTAAAGAGATCTCACCACATATGTGTGTGTATATATATAATTTATTTTTTGGATAATTTATAGCTACCACAATAGATAATGAATGATTTGAAATCTGTTTATTCTAATTAATAAAAGAATACAAATTGTCTCTAAGCTACAACACTATTGACCATCCTGTATGATATTTCAAGAAAAAAAAGACCACACCACAATATTAAAATTCAAAGTTTCATTATATATTTTTCCTTTTGATTTGCTTTGAGAGAAGAGATAATGGAATTAGAAAACTACCAAAGATGGAAAATCTTAGGCATATGGCGGTTTCAACCCTCCATTAACTAAAGTCTAAACAAGAAATTTGCAGTGCTGGCAAGCTGCCACAAATTCATGTCCCTCCTTGGGTGGAAAAGTCCTAAGGTCTACATATATACAAATCTCAATCAGTGTCCTAATTAAGGATTTGCCATGCTTAACCCTCATTTCTCAACAAACTCTTTAAATACAAATGGGGCTTTCTGATAAAAAAATCTTCGTATTTTATTCTAGATTTACATCTATTTTTCTTTATCATTATTTTTATTATCAAATGCTATCGATCAGTGTGGTTGGTCACTTTTTTGGGAGGAGTTTTTTCATTGCATATAGAGCAAGCCTTTGTGCTGTTCAGAGCTATGACATCTAAAATCACCATCGCTGGTTTGCATGGCTTGGTTTGAGCCAGTTTGATCCGTGTCTATGAGTAAATGGTAACAAGAAAAACCTTTTTTGCATTATAATTCAGGATAGATTAATGTTACAAAGAATCCCGTGTTCAGGATAGATAAACCAACACTAAGCATAGTATCCTTTCGTTCAACATTATACATCAAGGAAACATCTAATGGTTCACCATTTCATTTCCAAAAAGCCAAAAAAAAAAAAAAAAAAAAGGGAACGATAAGAACTTTTTTCTCTCTGTTTGGCAAGTTGTTCTTTCGGGATATATTTTAATGTATATGATTTTGCTTTTTTTTTTTTTGGTGGGGGGGTGGGGGGGGGGGTGGTTGGGGGACTATATTAAGGGGCTTGGGATTGGAAACCATCCAACAAAATTTATTCAAGAAATCATCGTAACTATACCCAATAATATTTAAAGAAAGTCATAAAGGAAAAAAAAAAAAGGTCATGCTTAATAATCCATTTTAAGAAAGTTTTGATACCACTTTCATGGGAAATGAAAAAAAACTATTAAAATATTAATTACTTTTTTTTTTCATTTCCCATAAAAATGTTCTTTAAATGGATTATTAACCAATACCCTAAGGGTACTCGTTAGCATTTTCTTATAATAAAAATCTCCAAATTATATTTTTATTTTGTATTTAAAAATTTGATGCTTTAGTTTGTAAGGGTTATTGGACAAACTAAACACATGTGGCAAACTTATGTGTCATTGTGTCATTAGATTTTTTTTTTTTGAGAAACAACTAAATATGTATGATAAGCTTATATGTCACTTAACAAATGTATTAGCATTTTTCTAATGGCGGGGATGCCAATAAAATGTAATCACGTGTAACAAGCTTATATGTCACTTAACGGACACGTTGGTATTTTTCTAATGGAGAGGCTTCCAATCAAAACAACCCCAAATGTTAGGGGCATGAATCAAAATTTTGAAACCTTAGAGGGCAAAACCAAAAGAACCCAAATTTTAAGAGGTATTTTGCACTTTATCCTTTAGTGAATTTGTATATACTATATAGTGACTATATCACTTGTCTAAGTACATGGTGTACTTACCCAAAAAATTAAGTATAGATAACTAATAAAACTTTTAACGTTTTTTCTTTGTTATAACTGCTAAAAAGTAAAATAATGTCGTCAATAAATATTATAATTTACATATAAATTTAATTTAAACCACTTACTATCAAATGTAATTTAAGCCACTCCCTATTTTGGATGATAGATAAGATTAAGTTGGTGTTTGCAATGGATAATAGAGATTTTTTATTAAAAAATATGCATTTATGATCCATTGGTCATTCTATAATGATTATTCTTTATCATTATGTCAAGTTTATAAGCATCTAGTTGGCATAAAGCCACATGTGATTTTAAAAATGATGACACATGTAAGTTGTCAGATAGCCATGTGTGTGTTTGGTGTGTTGGTTTGGTAGTCAGGCCATGTGTGTTTTGGCAAAATATATTTTGTGGAAGAATTGGAGGCAATTATCAAGAAGATTGAATGCTGCTAAACACTTGGCACTTGTTGATACTTATTTTCTCTAAAGACCCACAAAAATCAAGCCCAATTCTCTTGAGCCTACTATTTCTATTGTACTTTATTTCAATTTTTGGGCACTACCCAAACCCATGTAACAGAGGAGTGTGGTGTGAAGATTAAAGAGTATGCCTATTTTGAGTTTACGTGTAAACCCAAGAGATAGATTTCTATGAGCCCATGAGCAAGCCCATATGTTGACCACAAACACAGAAAAACAACACCGGACTAATTTGTTGTATTTGCTCAAATTTTCGGCCTAATTACCTCTAGCTTGAAAAGGCAATTTGACTCATCTTATGTTGACTAACCAAATTCCTTAAATTTAACAAGTTCTTTATAGGTCCTTTTTCCCAAATAGAACAGAGCAAAGCTGGTTTAGTCAGCATATAACCCAAAACTGTTACAAAACTGTTGGAGCATTTTAATATTAAATAATAAAAATAAATAAATATTATAATATAAATGTAAAGATATGAGACTGAATATGAAAGATGAGGAATTAGTGAAAATGTTTCATCCTACATTGAAAATGAGAGAAACTATTTTATTCTTTTTAATTGTGGTGATTAATAGGCTAACATGAATTGTCTCAAATATTGAGCTAGATACGTGCGTAATGGGGAGGTAAAGGGTAGACCTTTGGACTTGAACACTTTGTGCAGAGGTTGTTCTAGTCATACGACACTTGTTAGGCTGTTGAGACAAGTCAGAGACGGTTTGCATTGGTTACAAAGTTTAGTCAACCAAGAGCTTGAATCTCCTTAAAGAAAGCGAGTGCCGCGTCTCAGTCCAAATAGTGTTATGTAATTCCTTTCTTTACATTAATAATATTCAGTTTCTCGTTGTATTATTTCCATTATTATTGTGATTGCACCAACAAAAACTTTTTTTTTTTTTTGAGAAACACAAAACTAGATTGTTCAATGCCCAAACAATAACAAAACTCAAGGTTACCATTTTTCTAAATATCCTGCAACCAAAGGTTTCAATGCTTATTCAAGGATGCATATTAGGCATGCACTGAACCTTATAAAACCTTGTCACTAATCAATTAATTAATCAGTCTTCACTAACCCCAGCAACCACATCCATACCTTTTGCATGAGCAATAAACTTCTTACTATAAGAATACACCAGTAGACTCTCTAAAGGTGTTTCTATGTGAGTAGAAGCCCCAAACATAGAAGGGTGCAAAATCAAGACAAATACAAAGATAAAGGGGGTAAAATCAAAACAAATACAGACATGGGTGCCATTGGGGTGCCAATCAGAAAATTAATGGATAGCTAGGCACAATGCGTTGACAGAAGGGAGCAAATCCAAATGATACCTAACATTGGATTATTTGAACATCCTTTGCTACAAGGAAGAATCAAAGGGCTAATCCTGATTATTTCTTAAACCCAAGGAATAGAAACTGACCAAATATGAAGCACATGGTAGAACCATCCACAGTCGACACATAATCACAATACTGTACAATTCTAGGATTCAAGATGTTATTATGCTTCAATCCCACTATATGAAAGAGCTTGAGGCAATCCAGATTGATTTTGGAATATGGGATCATAGGATCTCGCGATATAGGTCAGTGCCACCATTTAAATCCTTAGAAAAATAGACGTACAAATATTTCAATCTCCACCCATTTTAAGGCATCAGAAGTCTCAGCAACATTTCCAGTCTCTAGCACCTAATCTCAAAAGAGCCAGCTTTGGTAATATAACGGACCCACTCAACAGTATTGTAGCCACTCTTCTCCCAGACCTTCAGAAAATCAATGAGGAAAATGATACATTTTCTTTATGGAGTGTATGGCATACTAATAATCTAGAGAAAATTCCCTTTTCCAGAGGCTGTGAACATGGGAACCTGCAAAAATGATGTTTCAAAAAGTCAGTTATCCAACATTGTTTAGATTGAAATGATATGTCTACATGTACATGCACATGATTTAAAAAAAAAAAAAAAACTAAAATAAAATAAAGAAATAGCTTAACATTTAAAAAAAAAAGATATTCCAAGTACACAGGAAGTATCTAAGACCATCACAATCAACCTCAAATTACAATGATCAATTAGCTCTCTAAAAGAGAAGAAAAAGAAAATAGACCCAAAGATAACCATTTGAGATTGGGAATAATCCATTCGCATTCCTCAAAACTTCAAGCATTCTGTTTCTCTATATGCACCATATATGCACCACATTAGGCAATGAAGAACCACTTTCCAAAATCCTATACTCCAATGACCACGCAGAATATACTATAAGAAGGTCTTATAAGTTTGTTACATTTCTTGTGAGCTCCCTCATTGGGTCATTCTCTCTTTGTGCCTTCATTTTTTGTCCACATCATGGGACCAATAATTAATATTGTAGAAAATTAAGAAGATTCCACTTCACTAGAAACCCAATACTGTATTATTAATCTCATTCTGCAAAGGTCTACGAGCATGTAAATTCATTATCTCATATATATTAAGCAGACAGGATTTTGAGAATGGTATAGAACTTCAATTCCAAAATTACAAAATGTTACGTATCTTCTTTCATCCAACTTCGTTATGTTTGATTGTGAAAGCTCGATTATGTGTTAAAACACAAGAGCTGTTTAGACCTCCCCCCGAATTAAAAGTTATGGCTCGGTTGATTTTACTCTAACTTAAACTAAGTGCGAAATAGAGTAAATGCATGTGAACAAACAGTAAAACTACTCTAAGTCATATTCATCAAAACACAGCAGTAAAATGAAAGCTAAAAAAATAGGGAAGAAGAATGCAAACACAAGATAACACGCCGATGTGTTATCGAAGAGAAAACCGAAGTACTCGGCGTAAAATCTCTCCGCCACCCTCAAAGCAGTAAATTGATCCACTAGACAATGAGTTGGAATACACGAATAACAAGAGACCCTCCAAGCCTAATCTACCCAATGCACCTAAACTCTCCAATCTTCTACTCCAACAAGGCTTCTCGGAACCGTGTCTTATTTAACTTTCCGAATCCCGCAATACGCCTAATTGCATTCGCCAAAGCTTGGCTTCTTCCAATGCTTCCCAGTAGCACCAAAATCTCACTTTACACTCAAGATGGATGTGGTAAGTGTTTGGGCTGTCAACCTCTCAAGGATTTGGAAATGGAAAGGTAGGAGTTAAGGAAAACCACAATGGATTCTGTAGAGAATTGTGGGTATAACAATCTTTAACTCTCAAGGGTTGTGGCTAGGGTTTTCTCTCTGAAAAGCACTTCTCTCAATATGTGGGTAATGTGAGTATATATAGTGTGTGTAGAGACTTAGTGTATCAGATATGACAAATTGGCAAAACATAATATTTTGCGGGTATCTCGCGAGAAGACCTTACTCGCAAGACACTCGCAAAAATTAGCTGTCACCATCTGTCATGACTCTTTGCGTTCCAATCATGTGCTAAGCACATGCTTCACTTCGCGGGAAGGCTTCTCGCGAGCTACTCGCGAAAAATTCTTTGCTCTTCACTTTGCCTTGAGTCTTCACACTCTCTCTCACACACAATCCTTACAAAGAAATCCCACATAAAATACAAGGTACATAAGATTGAACATAATTGCAATCAAATTTGATACGAAAATAAAGCCAACACAAAATAATTGTAAATCACAACTTTACAATCTCCCATTTTGGCTATTTCGTGACAGAACCCCTAAAATAGACTCTAGACTTAAACGTGAGTTTAGAAACAGTGGTAAAACTCACTCACACCTAATCTAGAAGTTGTGAAGCACTTGCATGTATATACATGTAACCCAAAACACTCGCACATAAACAAAACTTTTATTAAGTTTATGACAAGTTGAATACACGGTACGTATATAAGCAAGTAAAGTGCAATCAAGGTAATAAACACTAAATAACAATTAAGCATATCTTAATCAAACAAGGTCAGTCATTAAAGAATGACTACAATGGTCATTTAGCTAGTAAATGATCATTCGAACACACAATGCAATTAAGAGCAACGCAAAGAATCCATTGCATGTCCAACACACAACCAATGCGAAATACAAGAAGTATTTGCATCAAGGACACAAGATCCAACAAGGGTACAACTGTGTAGTACTCAAGATAATTCAACATCTAAAAGTACAAAAAAATGCCACAAAGCAGTGATATAAACAAAGTACTGAATATTAAGCTGATATAAAACTAATGTACTTAGAGCTTTAAAAGAAAGCAATGTAAATATGAACAAATAATGTGAAACATAATGTGTAATGTTAAGCCTTGACGGACTTTGCTTGCTCTTTTGAACTTGATCAAATGCTCCCCCTTTAGTTTAGCTCTATCTCCCCCTATCACTACACTCCCCCTATCCACAACCATCTCCCCCTTTTTGTCATGGAATAGCTAGTTTGCATGTTCTTCTAGCTTCCTATGAATTTGGTCCAATTGAGTCTGGAGAGATGTGAACTTTGTGTCAAAGCAAATGTGTTAGGAGTGCATGATGGTAGCTAGTTTGGATATTTTAGTGTTGATCTCTTGGAGAGTGGCCATGATGTTGTCTAGCTTTTCATCATAAGTATGTGAGCTAGAGCTTGAACTACCCTGAGGAGCATGGCTCTCGTGCTTGATGCTCTTTCAAGTGTGACCTATACTGGCATTAAGAGTGCGGATGTTTATCGGACTTAGCTGTGGGTATGGGTACTCATCTACCGAATGATGCACACCTTTGAGCTTCAAAATTTTTGAGATAAGGCGGTAGAAGGGAAGACAGTTCCTTAAAGCAGTCCTTTCAGCTGTTTTGGCCAAAATGTGGAAAATGTGAAAGCACACATCAATCTCTTCTTTAGTGATCAGATCGTAAAGGAACAAGGCTCGACTGAGATTCATGTACCTGGTGCTTGATAAAGGGTAGAGGTTGTGAAACATGATCGTCGTGAGTAGCCTTAGTTTGGGAGATAAGGATGCCACACTTACTGATTTCCCATTGGATGAGAACTCCAAGTTATCTCCTAAGGCTTCTCGAAGAACTTCCTCTTTCGGATTCAAGTCATCATATACTGATGGTTTTGGAAACATCGGCAGGTTGATGCATAGGATCTCTGCCAGGTAGACAGGTGTCACTAAGAAACTCTTTCCTCTAACCCAACATTTGAGCTCATCCCTTTCAAAAATGGCATTTGCATAGAACTCTTTCACCATGGTCTTGTATGCATCATTAAGGTTGGTAAGAAGGTAGTTCCAATCCTTGGTGGCAAACCATTTAGGGGTTTTTGTTTCAAGAAGAGACGCCTGATTAGCAGTCCTTTCAACCAACAATGGAATGTCTCTAAAATAGCTTTTATAGTCCTGAAATGCAACATAAGATCTAAACTTGTCAAGATCATAAACTCCTATTGGTGTTCGAGTTCTCTTTGACCTTGGGGAGAGGTTATCAACATCAATCACAGACTCTTTCCCTTTGCTACTACCTTCTTTCACAACTGACTTCTTGAATGGAGACATCTGCACAAATAAACACAAAACAGAGAAACAAAAAACAAGTGTAAACCACAACACAAACTTGATTAGTGTCAAGTTAGTCCATAAATATAAGCACAAAATCTTAAAAAGGAACAAAACGGTGTCAAATGAATATGGTATAAGTGCTAAAAGATGTAATCATCATTAAAATGCAAAAAAATGACAAGTGTGCTTGTGTGTGCATCAAGTGTGCATGTGGTGTGCATTATGATGCATGTGCAAGGCAAGACCAAACACAGTGGGATCAAAATGTGTAAAACACACAACCTATGATCAAAACATGATAAACAAGTTCAATCAAGGTAAATCCCAAAATTTGAAACTCATCGGAGTTCAAAACAACACAAATATGCCACTTGAGCATTTTATCAAACACTTGATATGCAACACTATACATAACATGTGAGCAATGCATGAACATGAGTGAATCTGTCTAAATACATGTTAAAATTGTCACATGGGGCCAACACAGTCACAAACAAGCTAAATGGAACAAAGCCCAAGCAACAATTTGAAATTTTTTTGATCAAAATCAATGTTCCCAATCCCTTTTCAAAAATACCCAAATCAAGTAAACGTAGAAAAATTTCTGCATAATCTAAGTAAAAAGAAGATAAGATTGTTAAAAACATACCTTAGAGATGATTTTACAGAGATTTTACTTGAAGTTTGGTGGGATTTTGAGTGAAAATCAATTTGGGTTTGAGAGAGGCACGAGGAAGGCAAAAAAAAAAAAAAAAAAAAAGGGAAACTAGAGTGTGTTTGAAAACCTGTCACATTAGCCCTTTAAAACTGAAAACACACATTTTTTGTGGGTTACATACTCACGAAGTTACTTACAAAAAATGCATCTGAAGTATAAAACTTTTCACAAGTAGACTTTACTCGCGAAACAATCACGAGACAGTCACGAAAGTCTCTGTCTAAATTTTATGTTTTCATGTTTTGCCTTAACCTATTTTCACGAGAAGAGCTTAGTCGTGAGTTTCTCACGAAAATGCCTCTGAAGAATTTTTTGAAGAAAAACATGACAATGTAATTTGAACAAAAACTTAGAACATGAAAGCATAAAAGACACTTTCAAAAGCATATAAAATACTCAAAAATCTTTTTGGGTTTGATCGACAAGCAATTGAGCATACACATCACATTTGATTATGTATAACCACACAAATGAGATAAGCATTCATTGAACAAAAGTCTTGTGTGTTGTGTGTGAGTATCAAATGTAGGAAAGTCCTTAGTTCAGAGTAAAACTTTAATGATCAATTCAATAAAGTCGTACACAATTGGTACTAGGTCAAGAGGTCTATCTCAATTATAGAAATGAATATATATAACATCCCACAAGAAAATGATTACATAACTTTGAAGCTTTTCATTTGACTTTTTTACAATTCATAACATTTGATTCTTTTTTAACAATACATCTCATTTTGAGATCAGTGTCTAAAATTTATGATATTTCAATTCTTTAGAGTAAGCCTTTGGCTTTTTGGGCATAAAAAATTTCAATACAAGTTGCTTTCCTTTTTTCCTAGTCAAATACTAGTATGTGTGATGGCTTTTGCAACTCATTATCTCTTTTCATTTTGAGATTTACATTTGTTGAGCTCTTTAAGCAAAAACATAAAAAAAAAAAAAAATGTGGGAAGATATATAGGCAAATGTCTATGCATGTATCAAAATCATCAAGATTATTGACCAATCATTCAGAAAAAACTTGAAGATTGATTTATAACAATCACACATAGATTTCAAGATTCTTCCACAAAGATAAATATGCATACAAAACAAGCTAAATTCGTAAATGCATTACGCCATTAGTATGAAGGTACTAGGCCTAACTCACATGTGATATACACAACACAAGCGATCAAACTTTTTAGAGATTTTTCAATTTTTATGGGTTTTTGAATTTTTTAACACACTAAAAAACAGAACATGTAAAGTAAGATCAATAAAAACAACAAGAACAAAACAGAACTTGTAAAAGAAACATGATCTAACAAAACAAGTGAGACCTATATATCAAATATGCAACAATGAGCAGTATAAGGTCACACATGAGATAGAAGTCAAGGGCTGATACCGACACCAATGGTCTTACGCAAAGACTCAAATCGTGGACCATCAAGAGGTTTGGTAAATATGTTTGCCTTCTTGTTGTCGATGTTTATAAACTCTAGACACGTAATCTTCTCCTCCACCAAGTCTCGAATGAAGTAGTACCAAATCTTGATATATTTCGATTTCAAGTGTTGGATTGGATTTTTCGATAGGTTTATGGCACTTATGTTATCACAGGACACACACATAGTGTCTTGAGTAATTCCATAATCATGTAAAAGCTTCTTTATCTATAAAAGTTGTGCACAATAACTCCTCGCTGCAATGTACTCAGCTTCAGCCGTTGATAGAGAGACTGAATTTTGCTTTTTACTCATCCACGACACCAAGTTATTTCCAAGGTAAAAATAACCACTTGAGGTGCTCTTTCTATCATCAATGCATTCAGCCTAGTCAGCATCCAAATATCCAGCTAAGCACTCATTCGAGTCTCTTAAATACCAAATTCCATAGTCGGATGTGCCATTGATATAACAAATAATTCGCTTGACTATTGTCAAGTGGGACTTTTGGTGCTACCTGAAATCGTGTGAATACCTTTACACTAAAGGCGATATCCGGTCTACTCATAGTAAGATAGAGAAGACTTCTGATCATGCTTCGATAGAGTGTTGGATCTACTTCCACACTGGCTGCATCAAGACTAAGTTTTACCAAGGAACTCATAGGAGTGGAAGTATGCTTCTTGGAGTCTAAGCCGAATCTTTTGACAAGATTTTTGGCAGACTTTTCTTGCGATATAAATATCTCACCTTTCCATTGTTTCACTTAAAGCCCTAGGAAGTAGTTCAGCTCCTCCACTATGCTCATCTCAAACTCCTTTTTCATCTCTTCTGAAAATTCTTGAACAAGATGATTGATTGTGGATCTAAAGACAATGCCATCCACGTATACTTGAGTAACAAGGAGAAATTTCTCATCTCTTTTAACAAACAGAGTTTGATAGGCTTGACCTCTCTTGAAGCCATGATCCAATAAATATGTGGTGAGTCAATCATACCAAGCTCTTGGTGCTTGCTTCAGCCTATAAAGTGCCTTTTTCAGTCTTAGCAATCCTTTTGGCTGCTCAGCGAACACTTCTTCGTTCAATAGTCCGTTCAAGAAGGCACTCTTCACATCTATTTGTTATAGCTTGAACTTCATGATACGCTATGGAAAGAAGAATTTGAATTGATTCTAGTTTTGCTACTAGAGCAAATGACTCATCAAAGTCAATGCCTTCAACTTGAGTATATCCTTAAGCCACCAATCTAAACTTGTTTTGAACAACTTCAACATCTTCATCGGCCTTAGTCTTGAAGATCCACTTGGTGCCAATAACACGTGTATCACTGGGCCTCAGTACCAACTTCCATACATCATTTCTAACAAATTGGAGCAACTCTTGATGCATGGACTCTACCCAATTCTCATCTTTCAAAGCTTCTTCAACCTTTTTGGGTTCAAATTAAGCAAGATAATAGTTGTATGTCACATGATTCACACTATAGCCTGATCCTTTTCTAAAACGAAGTTCCTCATCTAACTCACCAATGATGTTACTTGTGGGATGATTGAGAGTTACTCTTGATGACAGTTTCTTAGAAGTTAAGGGTTCCCCATCACACAAGATTGGAGGTTGTACTTTTAAAGGGGTGAAAGGGCTTGAAGATCCTTGGGTTAATCTAGTCTCCTTTCTTGATGTAAGAGGTGTAGACTTCTTTTCTGGTGATTCTCTCTCACCATCCTTACCTTGAGACATGTAGTTATCACCCTCGTTCTTCTTAAGGTTTGGTCCTTTACCATTCTCATCAATTTCTTTTCTGAGATGGTGTCATCTATGACTACATCTATCGATTCCATTACCGTCTTAGTGTGCTTATTGTACACTCTATATGCTCGGCTATTTGTGGAGTATCCTAAGAAGATTCCTTCATCACTCTTAGCATCAAATTTCTCAAGATTCTCCCTATCATTGAGAATGTAGCATTTGCTTCCAAAAACTCATAAGTATTTCACCTTCGACTTCTTTTCTCTCCAAATTTCATATGATGTCTTCTTTGTTCCTGCTCGGAAGAAAATTCTATTCCTAATGTGACACGAAGTATTTACCGCTTTAGCCCAAAACTTCTGTGGAAGGTTTTTGTTAAGAAGTATCACTCTTGCCACCTCTTAGATCACCCGGTTCTTTCTTTCAACCACCCCATTCTGTTGTGGAGTCTTTGGGGCTGAGAATTCCTTTTTGATACCTTGCTCATGCAAAATGCTTCAAATTTTGCATTTTCAAACTCCTTCCCATGATCACTTCTAATTCTGACTATGGGAACTCCTTTTTCATTTTGGAGCCATTTGCACAACCTTTCCATCTTGTCGCATGCCTCCAACTTTTCTCTAAAAAATTCCACCCAATAGTACCTTGAGAAATCATCAACCACCACCATGATGTAACGTTTTCCACCCATACTTTCTATTCTCGTTGGACCCATTAGATCCACATGAAGTAACTCCAAAGGATGAGAAGTAGCAACTACATTTACTTTAGGATGGGTTGACTTTGTTTGTTTTCCCAATTGACATGGACCATAAACATTCTTCTCAATTTTTCCAAACTTTGGCAAACCAACCACTGCTTCAAGCTTTGAGACTTTTGCCACTTGTTTATAGTTTGCATGCCCAAACCATTGATGCCATAATTCTAAAAGATTCACTCGAGCACTCTGACATGATATGCTTAGTTTTGGAATAACACCATAGCAATTGTCGGTGGTTCTAAGTCCCTTCAATACTTGAACACCTTCTTCATTATGGATTAGACAACCTTTCTTTGAGAACTGAACTAGAAAGTCTTCATCACACATTTGTGTGATATTTAGCAAGTTCACTTTTAATCCTTTGATGTAAAGAACATCAATCAATAAGGGAAGTCCCGAAATCTCAACAATTCCCTTTCTAAGAACTTGTGAGTGACTACCATCTCCAAATGTCACAAAGTCATCTTCCTTCTCCTTGAGAGTTTTGAATAGTGATTTGTTTGTGCCTTGAGCATCCGCTGTCAAGATACCACAAGCACGAATTAAACACTTTCAATGTGGTATGAACAAAAAGACAAGCATAAAATAGGCATTCTTGACCATTAAAACAGGACTCATCTTCCTTTACTTCATTCATAGATGAGTGAAGCTTTCTTTTTAAACAATCAAGTTTATCACACAAATGTCTATTCCTTCTCTTATATTTAGCAATTAAGGAATTCGACTCACACAAGCTATTATGAATCTCATGATTCCTATACTCTAAAGATTTCAGTATGTGTACAAAATTTTTAGCATGTTTCTTTGATTTGAACAACTCTAAAAGGTCATTACTAAGACAATCTCATCTCCAAAGATGCTCATAAAGTCATTATCACAAACAGATGAACTATGACTCATGTTGACCTTTGCCATAGCACTATCCATAGCAAGCCAAGGGGTCTAGGATCACATTTAGGTAATGAAACCATAGCAAGTGTACCCACTCTAATACCAATTGAAAGCTCAATTATGTGTTAAAACACATGAGCCATTTAGACCCCCTCCCCCCCAAATTAAAAGGTTACGACTCGGTTGATTTTATTCTAACTTAAACTAAGTGCGGAATAGAGTAAATGCGAGCGAACAAACAATAAAATTACTCTAAGCCATATTCATCAGAACACAGCAGTAAAATGAAAGATAAAAGAGTAAGGAAGAAGAATGCAAACACAAGATAACCCATTAATGGTTTATCGAAGAGGAAACTGAAGTACTCGGTGTAAAACCTCTCCGCCGCGCTCTAAGTGGTAAATCGATCCATTAAACAATGAGTTGGGATACACGAATAGCAAGAGACCCTCCAATCCTAATTTACCCAATGCACCTAAGCTCTCTCAACTCCTACTCTAACAAGACTTCTCGAAACCGTGTCTTGTCTAACTTTCCGGATCCCACAATACACCCGATTGCATTTGCCAAAGTTTGACTTCTTCCAATACTTCTCAGTATCACCAAAACCTCACTTTACACTCAAGATGGGTGTGGTAAGTGTTTGAGCTATCAACCTCTCAAGAATTTGGAAATGGAGAGGTAAGAGTTGGGAAAAGCCACAATGGATTGTGTAGAGAATTGTGGGTATAACAATCTCTAACTCTCAAGGGTTGTGGCTACGGTTTTCTCTCTAAAAATCACTCCTCTCAATATGTGGGTAATGTGAGTATATATAGTATGTGTAGAGACCAGGTGTGTCAAATATGACAAATTGGCAAAATATAATGTTTCGCGGGTATCTCGCTAAAAGGCCTTACCTGCGAGACACTCACGAAAATCAACTTTCACCATTTGTCATGACTCTTCGAATTCTAGTTATGTGCTGAGCACATGCTTCACTTCGCTAGAAGGCTTCTCGTAAGCTACCCGCGAAAACTTCTTTGCTCTTCACTTTGCCTTGAGTCTTCACACTCTCTTTTACACGCAACTCTTACAAAGAAATCCCACATAAAATACAGGGTACATAAGGTTGAATATAATTACAATCAAATTTGGTACGGAACTAAAGCCAATACAAAATAATTGTAAATCACAACTTTACAGATTGAGAGGATGAAAAAGTGGAGGAGATGAAAAGGATACAGAAGAAAGAAAAGATTTTTATTTTCTTTCATTTGTGTTTGGCAAAAAGGACACAAAAAGGAAAGAGAAGTGGATAGATGGAAAATGAATATAATTTTCTTTTGTTGGTTGGAAGGAGAGAAATTCTAATCTAAATAGAGTACTACTATAAATATATATATATACACACATATATAACATCCTCAATTTCTTTACCCTTTTACACCGAATTTGGAAGGCAGAAAAATGGAGTTTTGCATGGAAAATCCTCCACCTCACCATTTTCCTTCCCATTTTTACTTCAACCAAACGAAGGAAAAGGCATGTTGCGATTCAAAAGTAACCAAATCTTGTTCACAAAAAGCAAGGAAAACAGAAGTAAGTTCAAGCAAGGACAATAAATGATATACTGGCAGAATTAAAATTACAAAATTAATTTACAATCTGAAAATGGTTCCTCACAAAAACTGGGATTTTCTCTTGGAAATCTGCTTGGGAGGTAGTTCAAATTAGGAAAGTTAAAGTTGGGTGGTGGAATATGGCGTGGGACAATGCTATTGTGCCAAAGCATGCTTTGATTGCTTTCGTATTATGGTTAGACATTAAGGATAGGCTTACTCCTTGTGATGTATTGGCTATTTAGGGTTGGCAAGATGATGTGCTTTATGGTTTCTACAGAAGCAAAAAATGGAATGCAAGGATCACTTGTTTTTTGATTTCTCATAAACTCATTCTCTCAGAGGGTATGGAAGCAAGACTGGTGGCTGTGGATGAGGCAGCATATAGCATGTGAGTGGGGATGACTGATGAGGTTGTCAAATGGGGGAGAGTGCTTCGATTGGAAAAACGGTTGTTTGTTAAAGTGGAAAGGATAACCCTCTTGCTACCACTGTGTATCACATATGGAGACACAGAAACAATAGAGTGCATACTAGTTAGTTTGTGGCAGAGTGGTTAAAGCCAATTTTTAATTTTTAGGTGAAGAGTCCGTGCTCATGTCCCAACCAAGCGCTTTACTAGTGATGGGGCTATTTGAATTGCTAAGATTCCATGTTTAGCAGGTTCTGGGGCTTCTTAGCTTGTTTTGGCCAAACCTTGTGAGTAGTTAATTAGGTGTTCAATTGGTTGGCTTGGTTCTTGGTTGAAACTCAAGCTTGGTTGCTTGTTTTGGAAGTTATGGCTGCTTATTCTGTAGGCTGGTCTTGTATGCAGACATTCTGCTGATGAATATAATTGAGTATTTTTTAGAGTTTTAGTAAAAAAATTCATTTAATCTATAATTGCATTTCTTCTAATTCTTCCCAAATTTTGGGGTATAAAAATTTGAAAATTTGAGGGAATAGAGAGGAATGTATAATCCCTACTACTCATTCCATTTTCCTCCACTTAAACTCTCAAATAAAAGAATGAATTTTTCATTTTCTCCATTAAGACTAGGGGTGTCCAAACAAAACCGAGACTCTATACACCTGCAAAAATTGTCTGATCCGGCCTAAGAACCGGCCAACCCGATGCCCCTGACGGGTCAACGATAGGTCTCTACCCCCTGAACCCGAAAACAGCGGGTCGGTTGGCAGGTTTGAGGCTGAGAAACCGATTTTCAACTAACCTAACTGTATCTCAAAGCCATGTCGCCGATTTTTTGTCTAATCTGTCGAGAAAACAAGATCCAATTTGTCTGATCTACCCCTTGATCTCTTCGAGATCCACTGAGATCTCATCGAGATCTAGCCAAATCTTGCCGAGATTGGCCTAATCTCTTTGAGATCCGTCAAGATCTCGTCAAGATCCGGTCAGGTCTCACCAGATTCGGCGGCTTTTGGCAAAATTCGGCAAATTTTCTCACAACTCGAAACCAACCGAGGACCGATTTGTAGCCGATGAAAATCCAACCACCTGAACCAACTCCGTTCACCGGTCAACGATGGGTCTAGGCATGAGAAACCCAAAGTGATCAAGTCGATTCATGGATAGCCCTAATTAAAACTCTCAAATAAAGAAAGAGTAGAATACTCTAAATGTGTGTATATATATATATATATTTTTTTTTTTTCTTTTCTTTTCTTTTCTTTTCATTCCATTCCTTTCCTTCCTTCCAAACTAGCTATTAGCAAACAACACTTAACACAAACACACCCAACCCAAATAGACACCCATGATGGTTAGAAAATTAACTAAGCTTACTAACACTCAAAATGATTATTTAAATTAAAAAAAAAAGAAAAAAAGAAGAAGAAGAGATACATGACACACAATATAGGATTAGGTTCATATATCTTTAACCATATAAAACTAATTTAGACCCTTTTCATTCTTAAGTTATTAGTGAAACAATATTTGGGTAAAATATAAAATAAGCTACAATAATTGTGTAAAAAAAAAAATTGATATAGAAATAATATTTGAATGAATTATTGTGTAAAATAAATAATCTAATATAAGTATTTTTGAAATTTAGTTATGTAAAATATATATATATATATATATATATGTTTTTGTTGTTAAAACTTAAAATAGACATAAATATTTGCACAAATTGATGCGGATGCACTTTCTAATCTTGAAGGTACCCAAGAGGCCCTTCTCATACACTTTTCTTTTCTCGTGTTTGAAATTTGATTTTGAGCTTATTTCCCTACTTCGACAATGGTGCATGATGCAAACAGAATAAAACTTCAAAACCTATAATCTAAATTTTGGAAATTCAAAAAAAAAAAAAAAAAGATATATATATATATATATATATTGGACCCATAGCAGTTAGGCGGTTGAAAGAACTGAGTTTCAGTTTGGACCCATAGCATGGAAGGCTTCAAGTTGACAAAACAAAATATAAAAGGCAATGAGATCCAAACCCCTGAAAAGAAAAACAAAAAGCGAAAGAAATCGAGACCCTCTGTTTCTCTGTATCTATTTCTTACTCCTGCGCTTACAGCATGAATCTCTCCCCAATCCCCTCGCCCTCATTCCCAATTCTTCTAAAGGTCCTAGCAGTGGTTGTGTTAGTCAGTATCGTTGTCCATGGCGTAGCCTTTGTCATCTGTTGGTTTTGGGAACTTAACCCTGATTATGTCGATCTACTAGCTTATGTCTATCATAGAGTACAGCAACAAGTGCCGGAACTGGAAATGCTACAAATTGGTGGTGAAGCTGATCCTCATGTACGTGACAACTGACAACATACCAGGATGATTTCATTTATACCTTTTAGAGGTCCAAGATTGAATCTTTGTTCCATCATTCTTGATCTTGCTTATCATCATTTCGTTTTTCAGTATGTGAATTCTGTTTGTATATCATGATTTGTAGGATAGCTAGCTAGCTAGGTACAACAAATTAATGGCTTGATTTCTTGTAACTTTTTTGAAAAAAAAACATTTGAATCAACTTCTTTATGAGAAATTGTTTTGATTACACTTGGAAATCTCAATGAATGAAGTTTTCATTTAGAAATCTCAATGTTGAAGAATTATATTCATCCCATTAGTTTTTCTTTATCGTGTACATATGCATGACCTTTACAATGATTTCTTTAATATCTTGATTATTGGGTTGAATGTAGCTAGTCACCATAAATAATGCGGCTCTGGGTCGTTATTTTTTTCATTGTTAATTTAGATGAGCTCCATCCGTGAACCAGGGTCGTTTGGTTTTGGATGTAAGGCTTTTCGGCCACTACTGTGTGTGGTCTATCCTCTTACTTGTGAGGCTTGGTGCTTTGATCGGTGACGTTCTTTGTGACATTCTTTAAGTATCTTGATTTCTGCTCAGATTATTGGGTTGATCAATGCAGATAGTCACCACAAACAATGGGTATATTTACCATGATTTCTTGAATAAATTTTCTTCGATGGTCTCCAACCACAAGCACCCTAATGTAGTCCAACACCACCCAAAAAAAAAAAAAAGAAAAGAAAAGAAAAGAAAAAGCAAAATCATATACATTAAAATATCTCTCCCGAAAGAGCAACTTGTCAAACAGAGAGAAACAGAATGTGCTTATTGTTCTTCTTCTTTTTTTTTTTTTTTTTTTTTTTTTTTTTTTTTTTTTTTTTAGCTTTTTGGAGTAGGATAAAATTGATTAATGGAAATGAAATGGTGAACTATATGATATTTCCTTGATGTATAATTTGTCATGAAAGGGAGTGAATGAAATGGTTAACTGTTGGATGTTTTTTTGCTTTATGTACTGAATGGGTTTCCTTTTAATCTTAATCTAACCTGAATTATAATGTAAAAAAGTATACTTTACCATCTCTACACATATATAGACACCGATCAAACTAGCTCAAACCAGCAATGGACCAACGGTGATTTTAGGTGGCGTCGCTGTCAGCCAACATAAAGTATATGAAGGATTTCTATAGGAAATGATATGAGCAGCACAAAGGCTGGCTCTACATGCAATGAAAAAACTCCCAAAAAAGTGACCAACCACACTGATCGATAGTGTTTGATAATAAAAATAATAATAAAGAAAAATACATGTAAATCTAGAATAAAATATGAAGAAAAATAGACAATATTAAGTAGGACTTTTCCAACCAAGGAGGGACATGAATTTGTGGCAGCCTGCTAGCACTGCAAATTTCTTAACTGTTTAGACTTTAGTTAATGGAGGGCTGAAATCGCCAAACGCCAAAGTGATTTTCCTCTTCAGTAGTTTTCTAATTCCATTATCTCTTCTCTCAAAACAAATCAAAAGGGAAAAAAAATATATATATATATATATATATATAATGAAACTTTAAATTTTAATATTGGGGTGTGGCCTTTTTACTTGAAATATTATATAGGAATGTCAATAGTTTTGTAGTATAGAGAGACCGTTCATATTCCTTTATTAATTAGAAGAAACAGATTTCAAACCATTCATTCTCTATTGTGGTAACTATCAATTATCAAAAAAATAAATATTATATATAAATATGGTGAGATCTCTTTAAAGGCAAAATGAAGTTTATAGACTACAAAGCATTTTTCAACAATTTTCATTAATTAGGTTTTATCGCCAAATTTTACGTAGAGGCATAGAGGTGTGCATTTGTTGGTTGGATTGGGTTTGAGATATTTCACAACCTTGTCCAACTTTTTTCGGTTGAGAAATCTTCAAGCAAAACCCAATCCACATGGATTGAGTTGGTTTTGTTTAACTTATTGGTTTGTGGCCATTTTCGTCAAGACCAGTACGAAAATTGAGCCTATATTGTTCAATAAATGATTACATATTACGCAATTGGATGTAATATTATAGTTTTTTTTAAATAAAATCTCAAATCCTATAAAAAAAATGTTTCAAAAAAATTCAAATAACAAATTTAAAATAAGACTACAAATCTATAATATATCAAATAAACAAACTTATAATAAATCTATATTTTATAAAATTATTAATAGCATGGGTTACGTTGGATTAGTTGAATGAAAAAATTTTCTCAAGAAAAAAAAAAAAAAAAAAGCTGAATGAAAATTTTGCCAATGCAAAGCCAAACTAATAACCTAAGCTTGAAAAAAAAAAAAAAAAAAGATTAATCCATCTACGTACCCATGATAAAACCAACCCAAAAAAAATCAAGTTAGGATTGTGGGTGAATGCACACTCTTAATTCTATCTAGTTCACCTCTTAAATATTTCACGAATAAGCTAGCTAGCTTAATTTGAGCTAGCTAAATTGTCTAATAGTTACAATAATTCATTATACTAAAAGCATTCACAATGAATTTAGCAAAAAATTTCTAGAAGGTCATTTGTCAATTTTAACTACCTATCGTTTCAAATACACATCTCAAAAAACTCTTAATTTTTTTTTTTTTAAATTCTCTGACTCCCAAGTTCCCAACGCCTTTTGAATTTCCTCCTTCATATCCTTAGAAGTAGATTTATTGAAAAAGAGGGAAATTTTGCTTCTATTCCCTTAACTTGTTGACTTAAAATTCTTTCATAAGTTTCTAAAATATTCAAAACCTTTTGCCAATCATTTTTGTTAATCATGCAAAAGAGAAAACTGTTATTTGCAAAAAGCAGATGTGTAATTAATATGAGATTTCTCTTGCTCAAAGAAAAACCCTCTTATAGAACTGTCTCTATCAGCCTTTGAGATAAAGACTAAGGAGACCTTCATTACACAATAAAAATAAAAAATGGTGAGAGTGAGTCACCTTGGTGAATACCCCAAACGAATAAACCAAAGCCCTTAGATTTCCTATTAACAAGAATGGAGTATGGTACAAATTTTATACATAGCATCATAAGATTGATCCACCTCTCGCTAAAACTAACTTCTGCATTATCACTTCCAAAAAAGTTTACTCTACTCTATCACAGGCTTTACTCATGTAAAGTTTGAGAGTCATAAATCTTGACTTACCCAACTTGTGGTTATTCAGTTTATATAGAGTTTCGAAAGCAACAAAGGTATTATTATATGAGATCAAATAGTTTTTTGTCAGGCACTTTGGTGTTTTGTAATAATTGATTTCATTTATTTTTTTAAAAAGAGTATTTTAATTTGTCGTTTCTTAGCATAGCAATTCGAGGACTAATGGGAAATATTTTTCTAATTCTATACTTGTTCTATGACGTGGACATCCTATCAAGAAAAAGTGAATAACAATACAACTGTAATTATTTCTGAAATATAAAAGAAAAAGCAGTTAGGGCGGTTGAAAGAATTGAGTTTCGAGTTTGGACCCATATAGCTTGAAAGGCTACGTACAAGTTGACAAAACCAACTATAAAAAGGCATTGAGATCCAAACCCCTGAGAAGAAAAAAAAAAGTGAAAGAAATCCAAACCCTCTGTTTCTGTTTCTGTTACTGTTTCTTGCTCCTGCGCTTACACCATGAATAATCTCTCCCCAATACCCTCGCCCTCATTCCCAATTCTACTAATTGTCATGATAGTGCTTATGCTACTCACTATCTTTGTCGCTGTCGTCTTTCTCCTCTGTTGGTTTTGGAACTACCCTCATGGACTACGGCGAGTACACCCAAATGCTGGAAATGTATCTGACAATTGACAACATACCAGCTGATCATGATTTCATTCACATACCTTTTTGCCGTCATCCTATCGCCCTTCCAGTGGTCCAAGATTCAATCTTTAATTTGTTCCATCATTCATTCTTGATCTTGATTATCATCATTTAGTTTTTCAGTATGTGAATCTGTTTGTATATCATGATTTTGTAGGATAGCTAGATAGCTAGGTGCAATCAAATTAATGGCTTGATTTCTTGTAACTACATGGAAAAAAAGACACATTTCAGTCCATAAGAGCATCGGATTCTTTTTCCATGTCTTTATGAGAAATTGTTTCTGATTCAACTGTTTCTGTAAGCTTGTATTGATGCTGTTGCGTTCTTACTGAAATTGGATTGATTACACTTGGAAATCTCAGTGTTGAAGAATTATATTCATCCCATTAGTTTTTCTTTATCTTGTATATATATGCATGGGCTTTACAATGATTTCTTGAATATCTTGATTATTGGGTTGAATGTAGCTAGTCATCATAAACAATGCGGCTCTGGGTGATTATTTTTTTCTTTATTAATGTTATTGCGAATGCAAATGGCCATTGATCATGGCAATTTAGGTGAGCTCCAGCCGTGAACGAGGGTGGTTTGGTTTTGGATGTAAAGCTTTTCGGCCACTGTGTGTGGTTTACGGGATTATCTCTGATCAAGATTTCATTCACATACCTTTTTGCCGTCAACCTAGCTATCGCCCTTCCAGAGGTCCAAGATTCAGTCTTTAATTTGTTCCATCATTCATTCTTGATCTTGATCATCATCATTTCGTTTTTCAGTATGCGAATCTGTTTGTATATCATGATTTTGTAGGATAGATAGCTAGCTAGGTGCAATCAAATTAATGGCTTGATTTCTTGTAACTACTTGGAAAAAAAAAACACCTTTAAATCCATAAGAGCATCGGATTCTTTTTCCACTTCTTTATGAGAAACTGTTTCTTTTTCCACGGTCTTTTTTTTTTCTTTTTTCTTTTTCTTTTTTAATGCTGCATGTTGAGTTCTTACTGAAATTGGATTGCTTACACTGAAGTCTACGCAGGCAAGTTAAATATAATGAATGAAGTTTTCCTTTGGAAATCGCAATGAAGTTTTCCCATTAGTATTTTTTTTTTTTTCCTTTATGACTTTTTTTTAAATATTATTGGATATATATACGATGATTTCTTAAATAAATTTTGTTGGATGGTTTCCAATCCCAAGCCCCCTAATGTAGTCCCCAAAAAAAAAAAAAATAGCAAAAAAAAAAAAGAAGCAAAATCATACACATTAAAATGTCTCCCGAAAGAACAACTTGTCAAACAGAGAGAAAAAAGTTCTTATCGTTCTTTTTTTATTTTTTGGCTTTTTGGAAATGAAATGGTGAACTATTATATGTTTCCTTGATGTATAATGGTAAACGAAAGGATACTATGCTTAGTGTTGGTTTATGTACTGAACTCGGTTTTCCTTTTAATGTTAATCTAACCTGAATTATAATGTAAAAAAAGGTTTTTCTTGTTACCATCTACTCATAGACACCGATCAAACTGGCTCAAACCAAGCCATGCAAACCAGCGATGGTGATTTTAGATGTCGTACGTTGCTGTGAACAGCACAAAGGCTTGCACTATATGCAATGAAAAAACGCCTCCCAAAAAAGTGACCAACCACACTGATCGATAGTGTTTGATAATAAAAATTATGATAAAGAGAAATAGATGTAAATCTAGAATAAAATACGAAGATTTTTATCAGAAAACCCTATTTGTGTTTACAGTGTTTGTTGAAAATGAGGGATAAGCATGGCAAATCCTTAATTAGGACACTGATTGATTGAGATTTGCAAATATGTAGACCTTAGGACTTTTCCACCCAAGGAGGGACACGAATTTGGGGCAGCTTGCCAACACTGCAAATTTCTTGTTTAGAATTTAATTAATGGAGGGCTGAAATTGCCAAACGCCTAAGACTCTCCTCTTCGGTAGTTTTTTTTAATTCCATTATCTCTTCTCTCAAAGCAAATCAAAAGGAAAAATATATAATGAAACTTTGAATTTTAATATTGTGGTGTGCTCTTTTTTCTTGAAATATCATATAGGATGGTCAATAGTGTTATAGCTTAGAGACACTGTTTGTAATCTTTTATTAATTAGAATAAAAAGATTTCAAATCATTCATTCTCTATTATGGTAACTATAAATTATCAAATAAATAAATAAATAATATATATATATATATATATATGGTGAGATCTCTTTAAAGCTCAAAATGAAGTCTATATATAGACTACAAAGCAATTTCAACAATTTTCTTTAATCAGGTTTTATAGCCAAATTCTACATGGAGGCATAGAGGTATGCATTGGTTGGTTGGATTGGGTTTGAGGTATTTCACAACCCTATCCAACTTTTTTTTTGGTTGAAAACCTTCAACCAAAATCCAACCCATGTGGATTGAGTTGGTTTTGTTTAACTTATTGGGTTGTGGCCATTTTGTCAAGGCTAGTAAGGAAATGGAGCTTATATTATTCAATAAATGATTTCAAATTTAACAATTGGATGTAATAATATAGTTTTAAAAAAAAAAATTAAATCTCAAATCCTACTATATATAAAAAAATAAAAAAAAAAAAAAATAAATAAAGGGCTCAAGTAAACCAAATAAAAATTTTAAAATAAGACTACAAATCCATAATATATCAAATAAACAAACTTATAATAAATATATATTTTGTAAAATTATTAATAGCATGGGTTAGATTGGATTAGTTGAATGATGTGGGGCCAGGAAAGTGTGCAGCCTTGGCCCACTCCAAGCCAGCTCCAAATGACCCAATCCGAGGAAGGATGACTATCCGGGACGAATCTGGGGAGAAAACTCCTTTGGATCCATGTCGAGGACCCCCTCGTCCTCGGCATACTGAGAATAACTATAAGGGGGGGGGGGGGGACAAACCCAGAGCGAATTGTCACCTCAACACTTAATACATTCACCTAACCCTTCTGGCCGCATTAATGGAGATGCAACCCCCGGGCAGGGCTATATCGATCAAGGTGAACCACTTGAGCACGGATACGACCTCTGATGGGATAAGCAGCCAGAGGAGAGGCCAATGAATGATCAACAGAAGGGGGTAGAGAGTAATATATAAGGGATATGAGCAAAGTGAAGAAAGAAGGAGGGAAGAGAAAAAAGGAAAGGTCTGGGAAACAAGCCTCCTCGGCCATTGGCCGAGGAGCATCCTTCAGTTGTAAATTGGCCTAAGTGTCCTTTTAATAAGATATAAAGTAGTTCCGGCCTGGTGAGGGCCAGCCAGTGCCTAAACCTTCGATCCACTCTCTACAAATTGATTGTTTCGGGTTCGTTGGGCCTTCAACTCATATCTTTTGGGCTTGGGCTACGAAAACTGACCCTACAATTGGCGCCGTCTGTGGGAAGGATTGGTGCGCTGGCCGGTGCAACCGGCGGTCGTTCTAAGGGATCACCTTGCAGAAAGTTAGCGGTGTACAAAAAAAAAATTTTGATATTATTTCATAAGAAGAAAATTACAAAGTACAATCAGAGGCTCAGGCAGGCGTGTTTTAAAACTATTCCTACAAGCTAATCCTACAATCAGAGGCCTAGGCGGACCGATTCTAGAACTAGCTAGAGGGAAGTGTCAACCCGTACCCTTACCGGCATCAAGAGAATGGGAGAACATGACAATAAGGGGCGGGAAGGGGGCTGAGGCAGGCTCGCTTCAAGGCCACCAGCAACTCCTGGCCCGGTGCGGCAAAGCTTGAACAAAGTGAGGAGCAGATGCAGGCGCACCGGGACACCCTCCCTTATGATGTTCCCTTGATTCTCTCCAACCCTCATGAGCGTTGGCCGTAGGAGATGGCAACGCTCGGGCACCGGCCGTGACGTGAATTCACACATCTCCTCCGTCGGGGGTGCGCTCCGAGGAGAGACATTAGGTACTTCAACAACATCCTTCCGGGCCACCATGCATGGCACCATCGGGGTTACGCCTAAACTTTGCCGCGCCAGAAACCCAGTGGGGGCTGCGGCCACGACGGCTCTTGGCACGGATGTCTTCACACCCGCCCAAAGCCGCCCCATAGCTACCAACTCCAGCAAGGTTATTCAAGGGGCTTGGGGAGCCGAAGGGTTGTATTCTTTCTATTTGCGTTTGGGAATTCATGGAGTGTGAAGAAACCCTCCCCCCGAAGAGTCTTATATAGGGGATAAATGTTGGTGGGAATTAATTCGCGCAGAATTCGAAAGGAGAGTTGTCAACAGTGTAAATCACGGAGCCACCAAATTTCGAGGGGCCATAAACCGCTGGATGTGTGCTAATTCACGAGGACATTAATGAGGGCGCGTCTTGCGCACCGAAACATCAAGCGCGGAAAACAAATCGCCAAAGGACGCCTCGTAAATGAAAAATGTGGGACTCGAACTGAAGGCGAGACAGAATGCCACGTGTAAGGTCATAATCCAACCCGAAGAGGAATCATCTCCAGTGAAGCAGTCCGAAGACAAACCCCTACTTACAGAAAAATAGAAGTGATAGACAGAACCAAGGCATTGCATGGTCCTCGGACTCAAGCCTATGGGAAAACTAATCACACCATTATATCTGGGTACTAGACAGAATCAAGGTATTGCATGGTCCTCAGACTCAAACCTATGGGGAAACTAGATACTTACAGAAAAATAGAAGTGATAGACAGAACCAAGGCATTGCATGGTCTTCGGACTCAAGCCTATAGGAAAACTAATCACACTGTTGTATCTGGGTACTAGACAGAACCAAGGTATTGCATGGTCTTCAGACTCAAACCTATGGGGAAACTAGATACTTACAGAAAAATAGAAGTGATAAACAGAACCAAGGCATTGCATGGTCCTCGGACTCAAGCATATAGGAAAACTAATCACACCATTATATCTGGGTACTAGACAGAACCAAGGTATTGCATGGTCCTCAGACTCAAACCTATGGGAAAACTAGATACTTACAGAAAAATAGAAGTGATAGACAGAACCAAGGTATTGCATGGTCCTCGGACTCAAGCTTATGGGAAAACTAATCACACCGTTATATCTGGGTACTAGACAGAACCAAGGTATTGCATGGTCCTCGGACTCAAACCTATGGAGAAACTAGATACTTACAGAAAAATAGAAGTGATAGACAGAACCAAGGCATTGCATGGTCCTCGGACTCAAGCCTATGGGAAAACTAATCACACCGTTGTATCTAGGTACTAGACAGAATCAAGGTATTGCATGGTCCTCGGACTCAAACCTATGAGGAAACTAGATACTTACAGAAAAATAGAAGTGATAGACAGAACCAAGGCATTGCATGGTCCTCAGACTCAAGCCTATGGGAAAACTAATCGCACCGTTATATCTGGGTACTAGACGGAACCAAGGTATTGCATGGTCCTCGGACTCAAACCTATGGGGAAACTAGATACTTACAGAAAAATAGAAGTGATAGACAGAACCAAGGCATTGCATGGTCCTCGAACTCAAGCCTATGGGAAAACTAATCACACCATTATATCTGGGTACTAGACAAAACCAAGGTATTGCATGGTCCTCGGACTCAAACCTGTGGGGAAACTAGGTACTTACAGAAAAATAGAAGCGTTAGACAGAACTGAGGCATTGCATGGTCCTCGGACTCAAGCCTATGAGGAAACTAACCGCTCGGCTACACTTGGGGGCTAGGCAGAGCAAGATCACTTCTTGATCCTCAGATTCAGGACCACGGGGAGACTTAACTACAACACATCCCAAGTTGGGAAATGATCAAGTCCCACCTAACCCTTGAGACGCAAGAGGGCTGCCCATGCATACGTACTCTCTACATCTCATCATTGCTGCCACAATCGGCTGACATACGACTCAAGCTAAAATTGTGCCGATCAAAGGAAAATAGGGAAAAACAGGCAGCACGTACACAAATAAGCAATTCAAATAAAGAGAGATTAGATTGACATTACAACAATGAGTTCGTAAAAATTGCATGGCAAGAGCCACAGTACATAGAGGAGAAGCACCAAAAAATAAAATGACAACGTGAAAGTAGAGTGGGGCAAGACGCCGGGGAATCTACTCCCTCTGCTCAGGCTGAACGGAGGCAACACCCGACCCCTCCGTGCCTTGGCCTGAGGGGACGGCTTGAGAGGGAATGTCGAAAGCAGTTGCTTCCTCAGCGGCGGGGGTTGGATCATTGGAAGGGATCTCCACTACCCCTGGGGGCACCTCCTCGCCTGAATGCTCCCCCAGTTCATCTGCCCCCATCTCTTCAATAATCTCCCCAACCTCAGGATCCTCAGGGGCGACCTTGCGGATGGCAGGGGGGTAATACATGTTATCTGCCTTCCATAGGTCGGACGCGGCCTTCACCCCAGCTTGTTTGAGGGCCTCAGCCCAAACCTGGGAATAATATCGCCTACACACCCCTAGGACTTGAGTCTTATAGGCGGCCTCTACCGAAGCCACCCCATTAGCGTAGGCTGCAGCTTCAGCCTCCTTCTTGGCATGCTCGACCATCTCCTTGCCATGGTCAGTCTCGTCCTTGGCCCGCTGGGCCAGGTCTCTAGCAAATTCTACTACCCTATGAGCCCCCTCAGCCTTGGCCACATCAGCCCGCAGGTCAGTAATCAGATCCCTCGCGATCCACAATTGCTCCTCCACTTCACTTAGGCGCCTCGTCTGCTCCACGGCTTGGGTCTGGGCGCCCTCGAGACCAGACAGCGCATTGTCCCGCTCCCGGGTCACCTCTTTCAGAGCCTCTCGGGCCTTGGCGAGGTCAGCTTCAGAATTCTTCAGAGTACTGGTGGCCTGGTATCGCCAGTTGCGCTCCTTTTTAAGGGCCTCCTTCTGGTCGTTTGCCGCCCCCTCCAACGCAAAGATTGCTTGGATAGCCTGCCAGAATAACCAACGTGCTATAAGCCCAATAAAAGAAAATGAGTGGGAGAAGATCCGAAACTAAAGTCCTTACCATCCCCACATATCACTTAAGGCTGAGGAAGACCTGCTCATTCGTCAAAGAGCTAAGCTCCGCCATGTCTACCGGGAGCAGCAGGCTCCTCTCCAGGGCGTCGGCCACGCGCGTCCCTTCGCCCTCGTTGAAGTCCCTGAGGGAGGCGTTATCCCTCAATGGCTCCCCGCGGAGCATCGGAGCTGGGAGCCAGGCCTCAGCCTCGGACGAGGTGGTGTCGGCGACCTACCTATCCGGACTTCTGCCGCCTATCCTCAGCTGCTTGGATGGCCACAGACTAGTGTCCCCTTCCTGCGAAGGAACCGTTTTCTCCTCTATAGGCCCTTTGCCCTTGTCCTTCCTCTTCTTGGGTGTGACAAGCACAGACCGAGAGGGCGAGCGTGTCTGGGGAGGAGGAGGGAGCTTCTGCTGAGCCGAAGTCGACCTAGTCTTCGGTGGGGTAGGAGGAAGCTTTTGCTGGGCCTTCCCTGGCTGGCCCTCGATCAAGTCCAGCAAGTCGGTAGTTGGCCTCCTCTTGTAACCCATTGTTGGTGGAGGGGCTTCAGAAGCAAGGAGGTTTACTTCGCTCAAGTTAGGGTCACCCAGGTCCCTAGACGGATCCTCAGACTGATTAAGCTCAGCAAAAACGGCAAACGGGTCCTCCTCCCTCTCTAGACCCTCCTCGGCAGCCTCAGCGAATGGTTGGGAAGAGGAGGGGACGGCTAGTGTGACAGCTTCCTAATCGGGGGGCTCCTCGGGAATCGAAAACCCGTCCTCGGTCACAGTAATCCTCTGAAACCGAGGATCGTTGGCTAGGATGATGTGTTTCGGAACCGGGAACGACCTCTGTGTGGGCGTATACCCCAAGATTAAATGGGCGGCTCTAACTTGATTGTCGTCCTCGTTTACGTAAACCGGCGCCCTTAGCACCTTCTGCAAGTCTTCCTGGTTGGTCAAATAGAAGTAGCACTCAAAGGCGTGCGGGTCTGTAAACGAAAAACACCGCCATGTTAGCAAAAAGAAAAAAGTGCAAGAAAACTCAAAACCCCTCCTACTCCTACTGCCCCACCTGGTACCCCTTCCGTCGTTGGGCAGTGAAGGCCATCATGCCATGCCCCTGACACGATGAGGAAGTCATCGCTAAGCCCTTTATTGGACTCAAGGAGACACTGGATGAGTCGCACCCTGTCGTCCCTCGTTTTCAGATAATAAGACTTGCCCTTAAGATGCTGAAGGTTGTAGCACCAGTTCACGTCGTGGTGAGTCAACCTTAACCCCATCTTCTCATTCAGGACGTCCACACAGCCCAAAATCCTGAAGACGTTTATCCCACATTGGGTAGGGGCCAACCGGAAGTGCGTGAGGTAGTCCCTCATCACCGGTCCCATTGGGATCGTCATTCCCCCTTCGAGGAAGGCGGCGATGGGAATTACCACTTCACCTTCCTGCTTATGTAAGCGCCAATCCCCATCCTCACTATATCTCAAACCTACATTGGCGGGGATCCGGTAGTCGGCGACGAATTTCTCCATCGCCTTCTCGGTGTGGACGTATTTCTTAAACCTACCCATCCCAGTTGACGCTTAAAGGAGCTAAGAAAAGACAAATGAAGAAGAAGGAATAACGGGAAAGAGAGCTCAGAGAAGGATTGAGCAACTTACTGAAAAGAGGAGGAGTTCTTCGGACGGGCTTTTTGTACTGAAGATGTAAGTGTGGCTGGACTCAGAAAGGACGTGCGAGAGCTCTTGATTACGAATGAGGAACAGGGAGAAGCAGTTCTTATGGGTATTTATACCCCGAATTGAGGAACGTTGTGGGCTTTCCTGCCTATAAATGCAAGACGAACCCCCACCGTTGGATAGATAACGCCTCACTAGACGTGGGGAGCACAGAGCCACCTGAATTTAATAATGGGCACGTTACGTGCTCCGGAACGTCAGCAACGTGCATTGGGCAGGTGAATAGACCCCAATCCTGACAGGGGTGAAGCCGAGGATGTCAAAATCCTACTCCCCGCCCGAGGATGCGTGTAGCAAGATTTTGAGGGGCTATTGTGGGGCCAGGAAAGTGTGCAGCCTTAGCCCACTCCAAGCCAGGCCCAAATGGCCCAATCCGAGGAAGGATGACTATCCGGGACGAATTTGGGGAGAAAACTCCTTTGGATCCATGCCGAGGACCCCCTCATCCTCGGCATACTGAGGATAACTATAAAGGGGGGGGGGGTGGACAAACCCAGAGCGAATTGTCACCTCAACACTTAATACATTCACCTAACCCTTCTGGCCGCATTAATGGGGATGCAACCTCCGGGCAGGGCTACATCGATCAGGTTGAACCACTTGAGCATGGATACGACCTCTGATGGGACAAGCAACCAGATGAGAGGCCAATGAATGATCAACAGAAGGGGGGAGAGAGTAATATATAAGGGATACGAGCAAAGTGAAGAAAGAAGGAGGGAAGAGAAAAAATGAGAGGTCTGGGAAACAAGTCTCCTTGGCCATTGGCCGAGGAGCATCCCTCGGTTGTAAATTGGCCTAAGTGTTCTTTTAATAAAATATAAAGTAGTTCCGGCCCGGTGAGGACCGGCCAGTGCCTAAACCTTCGATCCACTCTCTACAAATTCATTGTTTCAGGTTCATTGGGCCTTCAACCCATATCTTTTGGGCTTGGGCTACGAAAACTGACCCTACAAATGAAATCTAAAAAAAAAAAATTGAAAAAAAAATGAAGATTGAATAAAAATTTTGCCAATCCAAACCCAACCTAATAAACTAAGCTTGAAAAAAAAAAAAAAAAAAACTATCCATATATGTACCCAAGATAAAACCAACCAAAAAAAAATCAAGTTGGGATTGTGGGTGAATGCACACCCTTAATTCTATCTAGTCCACCTCTTAAATATTTCTCCAATAGGCTAGCTAGCTTTAAGCTAGCAAAATTGCCTAATAGTTACAATAACTCATTATACTAAGAGCATTCACAATGAACTTAGCAAAAAAAAAAAAAAAACAATTCTAGAAGGTCATTTGTCAATTTTAGCAACCTATATTTTTAAATATATATCACAAAAAACTCTATTACTCCTAACACCTCCTGAATTTCCTCTTTCATATCCTCAAAAGTTGATTTATTGAAAAAGAGGGAAGTTTTGCTTCTATTATATTAACTTGTTGACCTAAAATTCTTTTATAAGTTTCCAAAATATTCAACACCCTTTGGCAATCATTTGTATTAGCCATGCAAAAGAAAATACTGTCATTTGTAAGAATTAAAGTAGATGTGTTAATATGAGACTTCTCTTGCTCAAAGAAAAACCCCTTTATAGAACCATCTCTATCAACCCGTGAGATAAGACTAAGGAGACTTTCATTACTCAACAAAAAAGGAAAGGGTGAGAGTGGTTCACCTCAAATACCTCTAAACGAATAAATCAAAACCTTTTAGTTCTCCATTGACAACAACGAAGTATGATACAAATTTCACACATAGCATCACCGGTCCCATTGGGATCGTCATTCCCCCTTCGAGGAAGGCGGCGATGGGAATTACCACTTCACCCTCCTGCTTATGTAAGCGCCAATCCCCATCCTCACTATATCTCAAACCTACATTGGCGGGGATCCGGTAGTCGGCGATGAATTTCTCCATCACCTCCTCAGTGTGGACGTATTTCTTAAACCTACCCATCCCAGTTGACGCTTAAAGGAGCTAAGAAAAGACAAATGAAGGAGAAGGAATAACGGGAAAGAGAGCTTAGAGAAGGATTGAGCAACTTACTGAAAAGATGAGGAGTTCCTCGGACGGGCTTTTTGTGCTGAAGATGTAAGTGTGGCTGTACTCAGAAAGGACGCGCGAGAGCTCTTGATTACGAATAAGGAACAGGGAGAAGCAGTTCTTACGGGTATTTATACCCCGAATTGAGGAACGATGTGGGCTTTCCCGCCCATAAATGCGAGACGAACCCCCACCGTTGGATAGATAACGCCTCACTAGACGTGGGGAGCACAGAGCCGCCTGAATTTAATAATGGGCACATTATGTGCTCCGGAACGTTAGCAACGTGCATTGGGCAGGTGAATAGACCCCAATCCTGACAGGGGTGAAGCCAAGGATGTCAAAATCCTACTCCCCGCCCGAGGATGCGTGCAGCAAGATTTTGAGGGGCTATTGTGGGGCCAGGAAAGTGTGCAGCCTTGGCCCACTCCAAGCCAGGCCCAAATGGCTAAATCCGAGGAAGGATGACTATCCGGGATGAATTTGGGGAGAAAACCCCTTTGGATCCATGCCGAGGACCCCCTCATCCTCGGCATACTGAGGATAGCTATAAAGGGGGGGGGGGGAGGGGGACAAACACAGAGCGAATTGTCACCACAACACTTAATATATTCACCTAACCCTTCTGGTCGCATTAATGGGGATGCAACCCCCGGGCAGGGCTACATCGATCAGGGTGAACCACTTGAGCACGGATACGACCTCTGATGGGACAAGCAGCCAGATGAGAGGCCAATGAATGATCAACAGAAGGGGGGAGAGAGTAATATATAAGGGATACGAGCAAAGTGAAGAAAGAAGGAGGGAAGAGAAAAAAGGAGAGGTCTGGGAAACAAGCCTCCTTGGCCATTGGCCGAGGAGCATCCCTCAGTTGTAAATTGGCCTAAGTGTTCTTTTAATAAGATATAAAGTAGTTCCGGCCTGGTGAGGGCCGGCCAGTGCCTAAACCTTCGATCCACTCTCTACAAATTCATTGTTTCGGGTTCGTTGGGCCTTCAACCCATATCTTTTGGGCTTGGGCTACGAAAACTAACCCTACAAATGAAATCATAAAAAAAAATTGAAAAAAAAATGAAGATTAAAAAAAATTTTGCCAATCCAAACCCAACCTAATAAACTAAGCTTGAAAAAAAAAAAAAAACTATCCATATATGTACCCAAGATAAAACCAACCAAAAAAGAAAATCAAGTTGGGATTGTGGGTGAATGCACACCCTTAATTCTATCTAGTCCACCTCTTAAATATTTCTCCAATAGGCTAGCTAGCTTTAAGCTAGCAAAATTGCCTAATAGTTACAATAACTCATTATACTAAGAGCATTCACAATGAACTTAGCAAAAAAAAAAAAAAAAAAATATTCTAGAAGGTCATTTGTCAATTTTAGCTACCTATATTTTTAAATATATATCACAAAAAACTCTATTACTCCTAACACCTCCTGAATTTCCTCTTTCATATCCTCAAAAGTTGATTTATTGAAAAAGAGGGAAGTTTTGCTTCTATTATATTAACTTGTTGATCTAAAATTCTTTTATAAGTTTCCAAAATATTCAACACCCTTTGTGATGTCGCGGAAGCCTGAAGAAGAGCACACACGATGCTCTCTTGATGAAACAGAAACTAAATTATTAGTCTCTAGTAGTAAACCTCGAATCCACGAGGGGTTTCCCTGAATCCACAAGGAGATAAAAACTGGAATCCACCAGTAGAGAAAATTGACAAAATGTCTGTATTTATTGATAATAATCTATGAAAAACGTTTACAGACTTAAGGGTCTATTTAAGGGCTCCTTAAAACTTGACTGACAAGAAAATATCATCTAAAATAACTCCTAATTGATACCTAACCATAATAGAAATCAAATTTGACCTAAAAACCATTAAATGTACCTAAAAACAAGGAAATAAATCACCTAAACGTAAAATAACGTTTTTTTACATAAAAATACCAAAAATAATAAATTACAATAATTAAATAGTAAATTGTGTCCTACATCACTTTGGCAATCATTTGTATTAGCCATGCAAAAGAAAATACTGTCATTTGTAAAAATTAAAGTAGATGTGTTAATATGAGACTTCTCTTGCTCATAGAAAAACCCTTTTATAGAACCATCTCTATCAGCCCGTGAGATAAGACTAAGAAGACTTTCATTACACAACAAAAGAAGAAAGGGTGAGAGTGGTTCACCTCAGTGAATACCTCTAAACGAATAAATCAAAACCCTTAAGTTCCCCATTGATAACAAAGGAGTATGATACAAATTTCACACATAGCATCATAAGATTGATCCACCTCTCATTAAAAACTAATCTCTGGATTTTCACTTCCAAAAAAGTCCACTCAGTTCTATCATAAGCTTTACTTATATAAAATTTGAGAATCATAAACTTTGACTTACCTAATTTGCGGTTATTCATGCTATGAAGAATTTTGAAAGCAGTAAGGATATTATTATACAAGATCAAATGGCTTTTTTTTAAAGGCACTTTGGGGTTTTGTAATAATGACTGGCAAACTAATTGGGTGTTTTTTTTTTTTTTTTTTTTTTTTTTTTTTTTTTTTTTTTAAATTTAAAAGAAAGAGTATTTTGTTGTTTCTTAGCATATTCGAGGACTAATGTGAATATTTTCTAATTCTATACTTGTGCTATGACATGGAATTCCTATCAAGAATAAGTGAAAAACAATACAACTGTGATTATTTATTTCTGAAATATAAAAGAAAAAGCAGTTTGGCGGTTGAAAGAACTGAGTTTCGAGTCTGGACCCATAGTTTGAAAGGCTACGTACAATAAGTTGACAAAACCAAATATAAAAGGCATTGAGATCAAAACCCCAGAGAAGAAAAACAAAAAGAGAAAGAAATCTAAACCCCCCTCTCTGCCTCTGTTTCTGTTTCTTGCTCCTGCGCTTTCACCATGATTCCCTCCCCAATACCCTCTCACTCGCACTCAATCTCACTTGTAGTAAAGGTCATAGCAGTGGTTATGCTAGTCTGTTTCGGTGTCGTTGCTGTCGTTACTGCCGTCGTTTTCTTCTGTTGGATTTGTAATTGCTATCCTAAGAAACCGCGAGTATTCCCGGAACTGGAAATGCAACCAAATTAGTGTACGTGACAATTGACAACATACCAGCTGATGATTTCATTCATACCCTCTTTGCCGTCAGCCTATATGTTGCCCTTCCAGAGGTCCAAGATTCAATCTTTGTTCCATCATTCCTCATGCATCTTGCTTACCATCATTTCGTTTTTCAGTATGTGAATTCTGTTTGTATATCATGATTTGTAAGAGCATCGGATTCTTTTTTCCACTTCTTTATGAGAAATTGTTTCTGATTCAACCGTTTCTGGAAGCTTGTTTGAAGCTGTTGAGTTCTTACTGAAATTGGATTGATTACACTTGGAAATCTCAATGTTGAAGAATTATATTCATCCCATTAGTTTTTCTTTATCGTGTATATAGGATAGATAGATAGCTAGATAGGTAGTAGGTACAACATATTAATGGCTTGATTTCTTGTAACTACATTTAAATCCATAAGAGCATCGGATTCTTTTTCCACTTCTTTATGAGAAATTGTTTCTGATTCAACTGTTTCTGTAAGCGTGTTTGATGCTGTTGAGTTCTTACTGAAATTGGATTGATTACACTTGGAAATCTCAATGAATGAAGTTTTCTTTATCGTGTATATAGGCATGTGCTTTACATTCTTGAAAATCTTGATTATTGGGTTGAATGTAGCTAGTCACCATACATTATTTCTTTGTTAATGTTATTGATCATGGCAATTTAGGTGAGCTCCAGCGAGCCAGGGTGGTTTGGTTTTGGATGTAAGGCCTTTCGGCCACACTCTGGTCTACGGGATTATCTCTGGTGAGGTATTTTAGTTTTAGGTGGGATTTGCAAACCCAAACAAGAATTTTTTTATACCGTAATTTAAAATTACATAATGTGACCAAATCCCGCCTTAAAATTCTTTATACAAACACACGTTTAATGAATTGCTTCATTTCAGCAAAAAAAAAAATCATATACCAAAGGTTTTACTTGGTCTATACATTGAAATTGAAGAAAACATTTACAATTTCTTTCAATTAGTTGCTTGTCAGCAATAATATATAACACGCCCGTGAGATGCCGCATCCAAATTAAGCAAAACAACTCTGAAACTTTGGATGGAGGTTTCAAATATAGGCAGCTATTCAAATTATAAGATGCAATGCCCTGGTGGACTGTGGTTTATTAATTTGGTTAGTTAATTTGACCGGGATGCATGGAGTTACATATTTATACAAGAGTGAGATAAACGTTAAAACATCTCGAAAAAGAAAAAGCAACTTGTAAAACAGCTAGATAATTAAGTATTTGTCAAAGATGACGCATAAAGGTCAATTCCAATTGAGATTGATCTGCATAAACTTTTGATCGTATTCTGATGAAAGTTCCTTATGCTACAAGTCGTTTATTAATTGAGGACTTCTTGTAATTATGTAATTAGTGGCACTGAGTAGTGTACAGCCACGTGGACAGGTTAGAAATTCTGTTAAATAAGATCAGTTTCCTTTTCTGTTACAATTACACACAAGAGAGAACTCTCTCTCTCCAAACACATTTTGTTCATTGTTTGTGTGATTGAAATTTCAACAGTATTTAAAGAAATGTGGTTAACTTCTCTAAGTTTTATCGGTCTTGACTCTTGAGATATCTCCTCCCATTCCTACCAAAATGCATGGACCGCTAAATTAATGTGTGTTTGCATTTCTGCTGCGTGACTTTGCCTAACTTCTCTAACTTTTATCGGTCTTCAGACTTAATTTGAGAAGCTAGATGTGAGATAGTTGTTTATGCATGGTGACCGGTGATGTAGAACTTAATTACCCTACCCAATAGCAATAGGTACCTTCGGGGAATGAATAATTTAATTATGGTGTGAGGTTGTGAGCAAGGAAAAGGTGACGTTGGCATACATACGGACAACAATGAAGGTCTGGTGGCTACGACGGCAACGATGACCAAGAAATAATGGATGTTAAGACGACACAACATGTGAACTCAATGTAAAGGAAAAATGAATTGAGATAAGGAATATTGGGTTAATAACAAAGAGCACAATATGTCTTTTCCTTAACAGCAATGATTGCAGACCTATGTATTAAAAAAAAAGGCAAAAATGCAAAACTGACCCTCTAACTTTCACGTTTTTTTATTTCAGTTATCTAACTTTCAGTTTTGTCAATTCAGTCCTCTAACTTTCAATTTTTGTCAATTCAAGGCTCCGTTACAAATCCGTTACTGCTGCCGTTACAGCTGCCAAAACGACGCCGTTTTCTTTTTTTTTTTTTTTTGGGAATTAAAAGAAAAATCTAAAAAAAAAAAAAACATTAAGGGGAACGACATCGTCGTTCCCCTTCCCTGAATCAAAACAAAAACAAAAAGGGATTCGTTCCCTTCATTGAATCAAAACCAAAAAAAGGGATTCACTCAAATCCCCAACTTTGAGTTCGAGAGAGAGAGAGAGTGTGAGCCAGTTTGAGAGAGAGAGAGAGAGCGACTGAGTTCACAGCAGTGTCGCCGCCCTTGCTCGCCGCCTCTGCTTCCTGCCCAATCGCCGCCCCTGCCGCCCCTGCTCGTTGCCCCAGTCGCCGCCCCTGCTGCCCCTACTCGCCGCCCAGCCACTTTGCAGGTATATTTTTGCAGCTTAATGACTAAACACTTCACTCATATTTTTGCAGCTTCTGAATCTGTGACCCTCTAATTTGTACATAAATGGGTTATCTCATAAATATCTTCACCCACCAACACTTCTCTCATAAATACCCAGCAAAGAATAAGCGCAAGAATAGTTTTAGTGTGTTTTTTTTTTGGGTATATGTAGCAGCAGAACAATGAGCTGTGTATTTTATAAAGCTGGTGACTTTTTGAAAGTATTTTTTTTTTGCATTTTTTTTGTTTATGTTGGACTTTATTGCCTATTAGGTGAGAATGGGATAATCTACTTTATATAATTTATTTTTTCTTTTTTTGAGTGAATAATATATATTTTTTTGTCTGTTTGCTGAACATCTTCACATGCAATTTTATTGTTTCGAAACAATTTGGTCCCTACTTGGAGGAATTGTTTGCTGTATGGGGTATTTAGATGTCAGCCCTTTATTTTTCTGTTGGGCTAATGGTGTGTGTGGGGTTACTTAAGACTGTCTTTGTCACTGTCTTTGTCGGGTAAAATACTTATCTTGTGTGCTAACTTTTTTTTTTTTAAACTTTCAGAGGGAAGATGATTGGTCAGAATTTTACGTTAATTCTTCACTACAATGGAGTATTGCACCACTCAGTTAAGAAGAGGAAGTATATAGGTGGCAAGGTGAAAGTTTATGATAATGTGGATTCAGATTGCTTTTCTGTACCAGAGGTTAAGAATTATTGTGTGGAGTTAGGGGTATTGGATTATGTTCAGTTTTATTATCTTGTGGCTGGGTTGGATCTTGACAATGGCTTAAGATATTTGTCTACTGATGGTGATACTCATGAATTATTAAAGTGTCTTGACCCCATTGATCCTAAAATAGAAATTTATGTAGAACATGCAACCCCTGTTCAGAAACAATTGTTAGTCAAGGATGTTAGTGTTGTTGATGCTGCAAATTTGGTTGGTTGTGGTGTTGATGTGGAGAGTGTGGGTGTTGATGACATTGATGGTGATTGTGATGATAATAATGTTGATGAAGTTGATGTTGAGGATGGGGATGGGGCTCTTACTGATGATGAGTTTGAGGAGGGTGATAATGTAGTCAATGAAGGGAATGGTGTTAGGGGCAAGGATGGGAATGGTGCCATGGGAGATGTGGATTATGAATGGTATGACTCTGACTATGATGACCCAGCCAATGAACAATTATATGAAATTACTATGGATGATTACATAATTCAGCCCACCATAACCCATAACAATCAACCCTCACAAGAACTCACAAATGACATCCATCCATTGTCACACCCACCTAATTTTGCAAACCAATCACTATCCCACCTATATCTAGTTCCAACTCTTTTTAATTGGCCGTTGGATGAAATTCCAAGTGGATCCGACTATGCATCCTCGGACCAGTTGCATTCTCCCAACAATTCTGATGGTGAGCAAAAGAAAAAATTACCTGAATTTAGAAGTGAATACTTAAAGGATCCTGAGTTTGTGTTGGGGATGTTATTTAGGGACAACAAGCAATTCAAAGAGTTTGCACAAGCTTACAAATTGAAGCATGGATATGGCATCAAGTTGTCAAAGAATGAGAAGGCTAGGGTGAGGTATAAATGTGTTGAAGGTTGTCCTTGGAAAGTGTCTGCAGGTATTGATAAGGAGGCAAACTTCCAGATTAGTGCATTGTATAATACTCATACATGCATTAGATCTTTCCATAGTAAGCAAGTTTCTGCACATTGGGTAGCAGAAAAGTATATTGATCAATTTCGGACTAATATTGAATTTAAAGCTAAAGATTTGGTAGCTGCAGTGGGGCGGGATGTTACTCTGCAGCTTGCCTTGTCGAAGGCATATAGAGCTAGAGACATTGCTAGAGGCATGGTAAGAGGAGACTTTTGTGAGCAATACACCAAGGTTAGACGCTATTGTGCGAAGCTGAGAAGATCTAACCCAGGTACCACAGCTAAAGTCACAGTTGCTGTCCCTGATCATAATTTCAAGAGGGTCTATGTCTACTTAGTTGCATGTAAAGAGGGATTTATTAGTCATAGTAGACCATTGATAAGTTTAGATGCTTGTCATTTGAAGGGTGTAGTTGCTGGCCAACTTCTAGCAGCTGTGGGTATAGATGGAAATGATGGTATGTACCCAATTGCTTATGCTGTTGCTGAGGCAGAAAATAAAGAGACTTGGACATGGTTTTTGGAGAATTTAATAGGTGATATAGGGCTTGTGAGTAACCATGGATGGTGCTTTATTTCAGACCAACAAAATGGTTTACTTCCTGCTTTAGCTACTGTGGTCCCAGATGCATACAATAGATTCTGTATGAGGCATTTGTTTGCTAACTTCAAGAAGAACCATCAAGGAAAGGAGTTAAAGGACTTGATGTGGGGGGCAGCTAAGGCATCAACAAGAGCAGCATTTGAAAGTTATATGAAGCAAATGGAAATAGTGAGGAAGGAAGCTTGTGATGATTTAAGAGGTAAGTCTCCGATGCAATGGGCTAGGCACGCTTTTCCCTATTATCCAAAGTGTGATATGCTATTAAATAACCTTTGTGAGACTTTTAATTCGAAGATTGTGGAAGCAAGAGAAAAGCCATTAGTCAATATGCTTGAAACCATTAGAAGATATCTCACGGTTAGGATCCGTAAGAATAGGGATTCAATGGCTAAGTATGAAGGCCCTATTTGTCACAAGATCCAGCAAAAATTGGAGAAATGTAAAGAGGCTAGCATTGATTGCACATCTATTTGGTTAGGTGGGGCGAGGTGGGAGGTGAATAGTGGTGGCAAACAATCTGTGGTTGATGTGGAGAAACGTTCATGTGCTTGCAACTGCTGGGATTTGACTGGGATCCCTTGTAAGCATGCAATGCACATAATAGGTTTCAGGAAAGAACGAGCTGAGGATTATGTGCATGACTTCTATAAGAAGGATACATATATTGCTTTATATTCGCATCTCATTCAGCCATGCAATGGTCCTGATTTGTGGCCGGAAGTAGATGGAGATGCAATACTTCCTCCAATCCATAAAATCCAGCCAGGGAGGCCTAAGATTGATAGAAGAAAAAAGGATAAAGATGAAGTTCATAACCCTTACAAGATGAAGAGGAATCAAACAAGTTTAAGATATGCACATAGTCATCAATTGGGTCATAACAGAAGGACCTGCAGGAGCAATCAAAGACCACCAAGAGTAGCAACTGCCAAGGGCAAAGGCAAGGCAACAAGTAGCAACAGAAAGAGGGTATTTGAATTCATTAAAATTATTTCCTTAATACAACAAATTATGCACATTTCTAATGTTTTTCACATGCAGGCCGCCAGTACTGAGGAGCACTTCATGGGATTTAGAGTGCAAGTAGATAGTGCATTTAGCAGCCAACAAAGCAATGTATGTGTGACGTGTATATATATATATAGCTAGGCAGCCAACAAAGTAACGTCCTTTGTTTATTTCAATGACTTTGAATTTTATGAATTTTGTTAGTTGGGTATATACGTAACCGAAGCTTCATGTTTATGAATTTTAATAAAATACCAATATGGCAGCTATATATATATATATATATATAGGTTTATTACTTTTATATCTTTTTGCTGTCAATTTCTAATGTCTGTATACTTTTCACATCCAGGCTGTTAACATTGAGGGGAACTCAAAGAGATCTAGAGCAGGAGGAGTTGATGGTAGTCAACAAAGCTGCAGAAATTTTAATAGTCAACAAATTAGCAGAACTTAGTTAATTCTAGGAATAATACTTCAAAACTTAGGCATGTATTTTGTTGTGTAATTGGCCAAATATTGTCACATGGCTATTATTTTGTGATGTTATTGCTAAACTATTAAGGCAATATAGTTTTTGAAGCAAGTAGACTAATATTACAATTATTTTGTGACGTTAAAGTGAAAAGGCAAGGCAAGGTTTCCTTTAGCTTGTGGTGGAATTGACCAGTTTGATTGATTTCTTGTGTTGTGTGGAAGGTTTGTTCCATTTATGCATTTACAGGACAGTTTGGCTAGATGTACTAAATCGAGCTAGATGTAGTTCAATTTAGCTTCAACCAGTTTGGTATCTCTTGCAATATCAACCTTCAGCTTAATTAGTATTCCACTCTTAAGTTCTCTTATTGAGGAATGGCCTGTGAATGGCCTTGGTTCAAGCAGAAGATAAATGGGAGAGGGCTTGGAGGATAGGGAAGGCTTTATTCTGCTTGTTGATTAAGATTATTGCAGCATCAATAATTATACAAATTTGGTTATAATAGCAATCTAACAACATACAATTTGTATAAAAGAAGAGCTCATCAATTGTCAAAATCTCCACATATTTGTATAAAAGAAGAGCTTTATAAAAGGTATATATTTGCACTCATGATTTACATACAATTTCCTCAAAGATGCCAAATCAAAAAAGCTAATTACAAAATTCAGGTCTATGAATGAATTGATGAAGCAAAATCACAAGCCAATGTTCAAAGCAAAATCATATACAAAGTCATAACCCCCTCTGTCCTCACAGTTTTCATGGCACACCCACCACTGATTCAGTCAAGGCAGAGCAGCGAGGGTGAACACTGTCCAGAAAAGTCACTCTTCAACAAGATTCACAAGCACATATTTAATCAGTGACAGGTTATTATCTTCCTTCACAGCGAAATCAGCAGGTTCAGTGACTTCAACACGGCCCCACTTGTCCACAGCAAGCCTCATTGATCCTTTGAACATGTCAATTTTAGCATTGAGCAATATTACAGTGCTGCCCTCTTTCATCAAGTCCACTAAATTAGTGTACTTGACAATTGACAACATACCAGCTGATGATTTCATTCATACCCTCTTTGCCGTCAGCCTATATGTTGCCCTTCCAGAGGTCCAAGATTCAATCTTTGTTCCATCATTCCTCATGCATCTTGCTTATCATCATTTCGTTTTTCAGTATGTGAATTCTGTTTGTATATCATGATTTGTAAGAGCATCGGATTCTTTTTTCCACTTCTTTATGAGAAATTGTTTCTGATTCAACCGTTTCTGGAAGCTTGTTTGATGCTGTTGAGTTCTTACTGAAATTGGATTGATTACACTTGGAAATCTCAATGTTGAAGAATTATATTCATCCCATTAGTGTTTTTTTTTTTTTTTTTTTGATCGTGTATATATGCATGTGCTTTACATTGATTTCTTGAAAATCTTGATTATTGGGTTGAATGTAGCTAGTCACCATAAATTATTTCTTTGTTAATGTTACTGATCATGGCAATTTAGGTGAGCTCCAGCCGTGACCCAGGGTGGTTTGGTTTTGGATGTAAGGCCTTTCGGCCACACTCTGGTCTACGGGATTATCTCTGGTGAGGTATTTTAGTTTTAGGTGGGATTTGGAAACCCAAACAAGAATTTTTTTATACCGTAATTTAAAATTCCATAATGTGACCAAATCCCGCCTTAAAATTCTTTATACAAACACACGTTTAATGAATTGCTTCATTTCAGCAAAAAAAAAAAAAAAAAAATCATATACCAAAGGTTTTACTTGGTCTATACATTGAAATTGAAGAAAACATTTACAATTTCTTTCAATTAGTTGCTTGTCAGCAATAATATATAACACGCCTTTCAATCCGTGAGATGCCGCATCCAAATTAAGCAAAACAACTCTGAAACTTTGGAAGGAGGTTTCATATATAGGCAGCTATTCAAATTATAAGATGCAATGCCCCAGTGGACTGTGGTTTATTAATTTGGTTAGTTAATTTGACCGGGATGCATGGAGTTACATATTTATACAAGAGTGAGAGATAAACGTTAAAACATCTTGAAAAAGAAAAAGCAACCTGTAAAACAGCTAGATAATTAAGTATTTGTCAAAGATGACGCATAAAGGTCAAGTCCAATTGAGATTGATCTGCATAAACTTTTGGTCGTATTCTGATGAAAGTTCCTTATGCTACAAGTCGTTTATTAATTGAGGACTTCTTGTAATTATGTAATTAGTAGCACTGAGTAGTGTACAGCCACGTGGACAGGTTAGAAATTCTGTTAAATAAGATCAGTTTCCTTTTCTGTTACAATTACACACAAGAGAGAACTCTCTCTCTCCAAACACATTTTGTTCATTGTTTGTGTGATTGAAATTTCAACTGTATTTAAAGAAATGTGGTTAACTTCTCTAAGTTTTATCGGTCTTGACTCTTGAGATATCTCCTCCCATTCCTACCAAAATGCATGGACCGCTAAATTAATGTGTGTTTGCATTTCTGCTGCGTGACTTTGCCTAACTTCTCTAACTTTTATCGGTCTTCAGACTTAATTTGAGAAGCTAGATGTGAGATAGTTGTTTATGCATGGTGACCGGTGATGTAGAACTTAATTACCCTACCCAATAGCAATAGGTACCTTCGGGGAATGAATAATTTAATTATGGTGTGAGGTTGTGAGCAAGGAAAAGGGGACGTTGGCATACATACGGACAACAATGAAGGTCTGGTGGCTACGACGGCAACGATGACCAAGAAATAATGGATGTTAAGACGACACAACATGTGAACACGTTGGGAAGCGTTCCTTGTAGCAGGAATGGAGTTAGGAGGTGGAGGAACTCAATGTAAAGGAAAAATGAATTGAGATAAGGAATATTGGGTTAATAACAAGGAGCACAATATGTCTTTTACCTTAACAGCAGTGATTGCAGAACTATGTATTAAAAAAAACCTATGTATATTTTCCATTGCATTTCATTTTCTACAACTTTATTTTCTCATTATTAAGTACCAGCTTTAGTTGGTGTGTAGAGATGTTGTGATAGAAATCTAGTGCCTAACCAAATCACATTAAATTATAACATACAATATTTAATTGACACATAAGTTTTTAAGGCTTATTTTTTAATAAATTTGCAGTGATTGTATCACTTGTCCATGTACATTGTACACTTACCCAAAAAAGATTAATTATGGTAACTGCAAAATTTTTTAAGATTTTGTTTCTATTAAAACTGCTAAAAAAGCAAATAATGTCCTTCTTGAATATTACAATTAACATATAAAAATATGTAATTTAAACCACTCCCTATCAAATGTAATTTAAGCCACTCCCCATTTGGACCGATAGATATGATTAGGTTGGTGTTAACTGTGCAATGAATAATAGCATATTTGTGTGTGGTAGATTTGAATTTTTAACATTTGTTATCCACTTTATAATGATTATTTTTTATCATTATACCAAGTATTTATACTATAAAAATAATTATATTAATTAAAACATATATTTGACATAAAGCCACTTGTAATTTAAAAAATGATGACACAAAGTTGGAAATTATATGCCATGTGTTAGTATGGTAATAACGTCACATGTGTCTTGGCAAAATATACCATATCAAATGTCCATTGCATACAAGATTTGAAGACACTTGTCCATGTGATATCCCAGATGTCTGAGGCGACGTCTGTGAGGTCTCGTGAAGAAGACGACGAGCTCCAACGAAGTACCAAAAAAGTTAAGGAAGTTCATCAACCGGCCTCTCCGGAGATGGCAGAAAGGTCGTACAAGGCGAAGCTTCTTGGAGAAATCCCTGGAGCATATGAGCAGGCTTTCGAGTTCACTAATGAAATGGATACAGAAGTGGAATCTGATGACGATATTGCAGATATTTCGGCTGGGGTTGCAGCGGTTAAACTTTCAAGTGAGACTAAACAATGAATCCAAGCGCAGTGGGCAAACGCCCTTATTGTGAAGGTTTTTGGTAGAACAGTGGGTTACCACTTTCTACACTCTCGCCTAATGAGTTTGTGGAAACCTGTGGGCCATTTTGATTGTGTAGATTTAGGCAAGGATTTTTTCCTTGTACGATTTACAGTCAAGGAAGATTATGTTAGAGTTTTTAAAGGTGGCCCATGGTTTGTTGGAGGCCACTACTTGTCAATACAGTGTTGGGAGCCGAATTTCAGACCTTCATTGGCTAGTGTATCCTCTATTGCGGTTTGGGTGCGCTTGTCGGAACTACCCATTGAGTATTATGAATGAGAGGCTCTCTTTGAGATTGGTCAAGCTATTGGTCCTGTGCTAAGGGTCGATACTCACACTGCAGCGAAGTCTCGTGGGCGCTTTGCAAGGCTCTGTGTCCAGATTAGTCTGGACAAGCCTCTTATTAAACGTCTTCAGATTGGTGGTCTTGAACAGCCGGTGCTATATGAAGGGTTGAGCTCTTTATGCTTTACTTGTGGCCGTGTTGGCCATAATGCAGAAGTTTGTCCGTATCATGCTAGGGCACCAGAGAACATTGGCGTGGAAGAAGGTGAGGGCACAGAGGTAACTTCGCCTAGCCAAAAAGAAAATACTGAACAGGCCTTTGGGCCTTGGGTTTTAGTTACACGAAAAAGGCAACATGGAAATAAGCCCAAGAAAGACCCAAATAATATTTCCTCTTCAGTGTTAAGCGACAATGAGCAGAAGTCACGGGCCCATAGGGCTGCAGAAAGTCTTGCAGATATTGGGGAAGTCAAATCTAACTTAGGGAAGAGTGATGCTAAGCGTGTTTCAGGAGCTTCTTATTTAGTGAGCATCGTTGCCCCTGTTCGCAAAAGTCACGCTTCACTGAAAGGGAAAGATCATCCCAGGTCCACACCCCTAAAGGGTAGCTATCATACTCGTGGGCAACGTGTCAGAGCTAACCTCCATGGTCCGATGGTCACTAAGTTCAAGCAAATTTTCTTCGATCAGCAAGAGTCCAAGCGAGATTCCTCAGATGGTCTCACAGCTAAGAGTAAGTCTTAAGAGACTTTTGTCTTCTCTAGGGGTGATCATGCTTAGTTCAATGGCTTCACGGCAGGAGGTGTTAGCCTCTCACATAATGATAGTCACCAGATTAATGGAATGGAGCATCGAGATCATGAGGCAGAGGCTAGTCACACCAGATGTCAACCATCAGTTGAGGAGCTTAAAGCTCAAGCGGAGTTAGCCGTTGCAAATATCCCAAAAGCTGGGTTACTTCGGATCAAATCAAGTCACCGCCAAGACTATGTTAAAGGTGTTGAAGATCCTAGAACTGTCCAGGAATTCCAAGAGCGGAGGCAAAGCATGGAGCTTGATTCAGAGCTTGATATTGAAAAGAAAAGTGGAGCGGTTTCTGGGGAGAGATCCCCATCTCTGAGCATGGGGATGGACAATGTCCAAGAGGTTGATGGTGGTAAATTGCTCCCATCTTAATAAGTAAGTTGTTGTTCTATTTTAATTCTCTGTAATTATGAATATTATAATTTGGAATTGTCGAGGTGCTCTGAAGCCCTCCTTTTGTAGCATTGTCCAGGATATGGTTCGTGTTTATTCTCCTTCCATTATGATTGTTACTGAAACCAAGGTTGGAGGGATTCGGGCAAAAAATATCATTGATAGATTACCCTTTGATGGGGTTTTGTATACCAATACCATTGGCTACTCTGGTGGTCTTTGGGTTCTTTGGGATTCAGCCCAAGTGGAAATCACAGAACTTTCATCCACTGAGCAAGAAATTCATTCCACTGTGAAAATTCTTTCATCCGAGTATTACTGGCTTCTCTCAGCAATGTATGCTAGTCCCAGAATTGCTGAGAGACGAATGCTTTGGGAAAATCTCACCACTGTTTCATCCCTTCATTCTCTCCCGTGGATTTTGGCTGAAGACTTTAATGAAGTCCATTTGGGTGACGACAAATTTAGGGGGAGGCCAATTAATTCTTATAGAGCTCTAAAGTTTCAAGAGTGCCTTAATTCTTGCAGAATGATTGATCTCAGATTTTCGGGTCCGAGGTTTACTTGGTCCAATAACAGACCACTTTCTCAATTGGGGCAGGAAAGAATAGATAGAGTGTTCGCTACTCCTGATTGGAGCAATCTCTATCCGGAAGCTCACGTCAAACACTTAGAAAGGAGTCACTCGGATCATTGTCCTATGGTGCTCTCCTTACAGAGTAGTTCCAGTATAAGACTTCCTCGTCCTTTCAGATTTCAACCTATATGGCTGTCAGATTTGTCTTTCCCAGATGTGGTTAGGGATGCCTGGGCTCCTCCAGCCACTCTTAATGTGGCTGTGGAAAGATTTGCTATTAAAGCTGCTGCTTGGAATAAATTACATTTTGGAAATATCTTTGACAGGAAAAAGAGGCTTGGGGCTAGACTTAAAGGTATCCAAACTACCCTCTCCAATCGGCCTTCTACCTTTCTTGTGAATTTGGAAAAATCGCTCCGCAGCAATTTGGCTAAAGTTTCCAAACTCGAAGAGGAATTTTGGGCTATGAAATCTCGAATTACCTTTCTAATTGAAGGAGATAGAAATACTTCTTTCTATCACACCTCGGCTCTTGTTCGGAGAAGGAGAAACCGTATTTCTAGCATTAAAGATTGAGTGGGGAATTGGATTAGTGGGGATCAGGAAATAGCGAATCATATTAGGCAGGGGTTTATTGATCTCTACTCTACCAGCCACTGTCATTCATATTTTCCCAAGTGGCAACCCCCTTATTGGCAGTGTAGTTTGACGGAGGATGGTATTAGAAATCTGGAACTTCCCCTTTCAGATGAAGAGATTAAATCGGCTCTTTGGTCTCTAAAGCCTTTTAAGGCCCCTGGGCCGGATGGCTTGCATGCTGGATTCTATCAACGTTTTTGGCTCATCATTGGGAGTTCAGTTAAAGAAGAGGTAAGGAAAGTTTTTACTTCCCGGATTATGCCTGATTTCCTTAATCGAACTTTAATTACCCTCATTCCGAAATGCAAGCACTCGGATACACTGAGTAATTATCGTCCGATTGGGCTTTGTAACACAGTCTACAAGCTGATCACTAAATTAATAGTCGCCAAGATTCGGCCTTTGTTACCTGACATCATATCTCCTCTCCAAACTGCCTTTGTGCCGGGTCGAAAAGGGGTGGATAATGCTATCATCGTTCAAGAACTGATTCACACCATCTCTAGGATGAAAGGTAAGCGTGGGGTCATGGCCATCAAAATTGATTTAGAAAAGGCTTACGACCGTTTGGAGTGGACTTTCATTAGAGATACCCTCCACTTATTTAAGTTTCCTGAGCATTTAATTTCTCTTATCATGAGCTGTGTTTCATCTTCAACCATCTCTGTTCTTTTCAATGGGGGGGCTTTGAACGCCTTTCATCCTTCACGGGGGATTAGACAAGGGGACCCTCTTTCTCCTTATATTTTTATTATGTGCATGGAAGTTCTTGGAGCACTCATTTCAGAAAAATGCGAGGCAAAGCTCTGGAACCCGGTCAAGGCTTCTCAAGGGGGAATTGCTTTTTCCCATTTATTTTTTGCTGACGATCTTGTGTTATTCGCGAAAGCGGATAGGAAAAATTGCTTGGCTATTCGTGAGGTTTTGGATTCCTTTTGTTCAATGTCTGGTGAAAAGGTTAGCAATGAAAAGTCCCGGGTGTTTTTCTCTACTAATGTTTCTGGCCAAGATAGAGAGGTTTTTGGTGATATATTGGGTTTTCGGTCAACTCCCTCATTAGGCAGATATCTTGGTTTTCCTATTAAACACACCTCTGTGCCTTAAGACTTCGGGTTTGTTATTGAACGTGTTCAGAGTCGTCTGGCTGGTTGGAAAGCCCATCTTCTCTCCTTTGCAGGAAGATTGGTCCTTACCTAAGCTGTTACTTCAGCCATTCCAAATTATACCATGCAGTGTGCTACTCTTCCTTCTAAGGTGCTGAATAATATTGATAAGTTGAGTCGGAATTTTTTGTGGGGTTCTTCTGATGTCAAAAAGAAGATTCATATGGTAAGTTGGAAGACCATTACGAAATCTAAGAAAGAAGGAGGATTGGGTCTTCAAGAAGCAAAGGCGAAGAACATGGCTCTCCTAGCTAAGCTAAATTGGCGATTAAATAAGGAAAAAAATTCTCTTTGGGCTCGAGTTCTCTCTCAAAAATATTTGAATCGAAGGAGGCAGCAAGCTTCTAATTGTCGATTCCGAACATGTTCTTCTGTTTGGTCAGCTATGCGAAAAGGGGAATCAGTATTTAACAGAGGTACGAAATGGATTGTGGGGTCTGACAGTCAACTTTCCTTTTGGTGTGACAAATGGCTGGATATAGGTCTTATTAGAGGGCTGATTTCAGGACCTTTTAACAGAGAAGAGGATTCCTTGCTCTTAAGTGATGTTGTTAACAGCTGTGGATGCAATTGGAATGCTATCTCCTTTCATATTCCCAAGAATCTGATGCTTAGGATAAAAGCTATGCCCATTCCTCTATGGTTGCATGTCCGGATCAGATCTCTTGGAAATCCTCCCCTAATGGATCCTTTGAGATGAAAGAAGCTTATCGATTGGCCCATGGTGTTGATGACTCAAATTCTCAAACCTCTGGTTCGGGTGAATGGATATGGAAGGTTCGAACTATTCCTAAAATACGGTGCTTCATATGGCAATGTTGGCATCAGAGCATTCCTGTCAGGAGCGTGCTTGCTGTGAGAGGTATGCCTATTCCAACTTGCTGCCCAATTTGCAATAATGATTCCGAGTCCATTATTCACATTCTTAGAGATTGCAATATTGCGCGTCAGACATGGATTGCCTTGTCTATTCCTCTGGATCCAAATATCTTCTTCAACCTTAATTTGGTGGATTGGTTGCGTATTAATTGTCAAAGCAGGAAAAATCATGAGGGGTCGAATATTTCGTGGGGTGTCATCTTCCTAGTTGGTATTTGGACCTTGTGGCTATTCAGAAACAAAGTTGTGTTTAGAAATGATACCTCTTCCCGAAGCTTATCAAGTGAGATTCTGTCAAAGGCCTCTGAAATGGCCTTCATTGTTCTCAATGGGAACTCTTCAATGCCTCGGACTACTATTCAAGTAAGATGGTTGAAGCCTCCGATAAGTTGGTTCAAGCTTAACTCGGATGGGTCGTCTTTGGGGAATCCTGGTATTGCTGGAGGGGGAGGTCTCATTCGGAATGATAGAGGGAGTTGGATAAAAGGCTATGCAAGGTCTATAGGGATCACCACAAGTGTAGCAGCGGAGTTGTGGGCATTGAGAGATGGGATAAAATTGTGTTTGTCGCTGAATCTTCAAGCAGTGGAAGTAGAGCTTGATGCCAAACTTGTTGTAGATCTCCTTGGGAAGGAGGGTGGTAGTGTTAATGTGAACAACATTATAGTTGCGGACTGCAAGGAGGCCTTAGACAGATTCCAAGGGTAAAAATCAAACACTGCTATCGCGAAGCCAATAAGTGTGCTAATGCACTAGCTCGTCGAGGAGCGTTGATGAACTGTGATTTTGTTATTTTTTCGGAACCTCCATCTAATATTGATCTGTTGCTTAGATTAGATGCAGATGGTACTATGTATGATCGTAGCATTAGCTCAGTCTCTTTTCTTTCTTTGTATTCTGTTTAGCTTTGAATGAAATATCCTGTTTACCAAAAAAAAAAAAAGACACTTGTCCATCACATTGAAGAATTGAAGACACTTGTTTAGAAGATCGAAGGCTTGAAAACATCTATCACTTGTTGATACCTATATTTTCTAGAGTCTCACACAAAGTAAGCCCAATTATCTTGGGCCTACTACTTTTAATGTACTTTATTTCAATTCTTGGAACTGTCCAAGCCCATGTAATATTAATGGAAAATTTGGAGGATGGTGGTATAAAGAGTAAATAGTGGGTCTATTTTGAGCTTGCTCATGGACTCATAAAGTCCATGAGTAAGCCTATTTGCTGGCCTCAAACACCAAAAAACATATGATAGATTAATTTGTTGTATTTGGCCAAAAATTTTGGCCTAATTGCCTCCACCATAGAAAAAACAATTTGACATCATCTAATGTTGATTGGTCAAATCAATTAAATTTAGCAGGTTTTTAGTCAACATATAACCCAAAATCAATACAAAACTAGATTGTTGTAATACCTAAACCAATTATAAAACCTTGTCACTAATCCATACATTAATCAAGCTTCACTTACCTCACCAACCACATCCATACCTATTGCATGAGCTAAAACTTCTGACTATAATAAGAATTCAATAAATTCTTTAAAGGTTACCTGTGTGAGTGGTAGCCCCAAAGATAGAGCATGCACAATCAAAATAAGCTCAAGCATAAAGGGTGCAAAATAAAAATAAATACAAAGATAAAGGGCGTAAACTCAAAACAAATACAAACGTGGAAAGTGTAATTAAGGGTGCCAATTTGGCTGTTAATAGAAAGCCAAATTGTTGGTTTTGGGAACTTAACCCTGATTGTGTTGATCTGCTAGCTTATGTCTATCATAAAATACAGCAACAAGTGCCGGAACTGGAAATGCTACAAATTGGTGGTGAAGTTGATCCTCAAGTACGTGACAACTGTAAACATACCAGGATGGTTTCATTCATACCTTCCAGAGGTCCAAGATTGAATCTTTGTTCCATCAATAATTCTTGATCTTGACCATCATCATTTCGTTTTTCAGTATGTGAATCTGTTTGTACATCATGATTTGTAGGGTAGCTAGCTAGCTAGGTACAACAAATTAATGGCTTGATTTCTTGCAACTACATGGAAAAAAAAAACATTTGAATCAACTTCTTCATGAGAAATTGTTTTGATTCAACTGTTTCTGGAAGCTTATCTGATGCTGTTGAGTTCTTGCTGAAATTGGATTGATTACACCTGGAAATCTCAATGAATGAGGTTTTCATTTGGAAATCTCAATGTTGAAGAATTATTTGATGCAAGGCTTTTCGGCTACTGTGTTTGGTCTATGACATTCTTTAAAAAAATAAAATAAAATAAAAAATAAAAATCATATACATTAAAATATCTCCCGAAAGAGCAACTTGTCAAACAGAGAGAAACAGAATGTGCTTATTGTTCTTTTTTTTTTTTTTTTTTTTTTTTTTTTTGGAGTAGTATAAAATTGATTAATGGAAATGAAATGGTGAACTATTTGATGTTTCCTTGATGTATAATTTGTCATGAAAGGGAGTGAATGAAATGGTGAACTGTTGGATGTTTCCTTGGTTTATGTACTGAACATGGTTTTCCTCTTAATGTTAATCTAACCTGAATTATATATAATGCAAAAAAGGTTTTTCTTGTTACCATCTCTACTCATAGACACCGATCAAACTGGCTCAACCAAGCCATGCGCACCAGCAATGGAGCAATGGTGATTTTAGGTGGCGTCGCTGTCAGCCATCGTAAAGTATATGAAGGATTTCTATAGGAAATGCTATGAGCAGCACAAAGGCTTGCTCTAAATGCAATGAAAAAACTCCTCCCAAAAAAGTGACCAACCACACTGATCGATAGTACTGTTTGATAATTAAAAAAAATAGATGTAAATCTAGAATAAAATATGAAGAAAAATAGACCTTATTAAGTAGGACTTTTCCAACCATAGAGGGACATGAATTTGTGGCAGCCTGCCAGTACTGCATATTTCTTAACTGTTTAGACTTTAGTTAATAAAGGGCTGAAATCGCCAAACGCCAAAGAGATTTTCCTCTTCAGTAGTTTTGTAGTTCCATCATCTCTTCTCTCAAAACAAATCAAAAGGAAAAATATATAATGAAATTTTAAATTTTAATATTGTGGTGTGGCCTTTTGGCTTGAAATATCATATAGGAAAGTCAATAGTTTTGTAGTTTAAAGAGACCGTTCGTATTCGTTTATTAATAAGAAGAAAAAAATTTCAAATCATTCATTCTCTATTGTGATAACTATAAATTATCAAAAAAATAAATATAATATATAAATATGGTGAGATCTCTTAAAGGCAAAAATGAAGTCTATAGACTACAAAGCATTTTTCAACAATTTTCATTAATCAGGTTTTATCGCCAAATTTTATGTAGAGGCATAAAGGTGTGCATTCGTTGGTTGGATTGGATTTGAGGTATTTCACAACCTTGTCCAACCTTTTTCAGTTGAGAAATCTTCAAGCAAAACCCAATCCATGTGAATTGAGTTGGTTTTGTTTAACTAATTGGTTTGTGGCCATTTTCGTCAAGTCTAATAAGAAAATTGAGCTTATACTATTCAATAAATGATTACATATTACACAGTTGGATGTAATATTATAGTTTTCTTTTTTTTAATTAAATCTCAAATCCTATAAAAAAAAGTTTCAAAAAAATTCAAATAACAAATTTAAAATAAGACTACAAATCTATAATATATCAAATAAACAAACTTATAATAAATCTATATTTTGTAAAATTATTAATAGCGTGAGTTGGGTTGGATTAGTTGAATGAAAAAATTTTCTCAAAAAAAAAAAAAAAAGGATTAATTCACCTACGTACTCACGATAAAACCAACCCAAAAAATCAAGTTAGGATTGTGGGTAATGCACACTCTTAATTCTATCTAGTTCACCTCTTAAATATTTCTCCAACAAGCTAGCTAGCTTTGAGCTAGCTAAATTGCCTAATAGTTACAATAATTCATTATACTAAGGGCATTCACAATGAATTTAGCAAAAAATTTCTAGAAGGTTATTTGTCAATTTTAGCTACCTATCGTTTTGAATACACATCTCAAAAAACTCTTAATTTAAATATATATATATATATATATATATATTCTATGACTCCCTAGTTCCCAACACCTTCTGAATTTCCTCCTTCATATCCTTAGAAGTAGATTTATTGAAAAAGAGGGAAATTTTTCTTCTATTCCATTAACTTGTTGTCTTAAAATTCTATCATAAGTTCCAAAATATTCAGAACCTTTTGGCAATCATTTCTATTAATCATGCAAAAGAGAAAAGTGTCATTTTCAAAAAGCAGATTTGTAATTAATATGGGATTTCTCTTGCTCAAAGAAAAACCCTCTTATAGAACCATCTCTATCAGCCTGTGAGATAATACTAAGGAGACCTTCATTACACAATAAAAAATAAATAAATAAAAAAAAAGGGTGAGAGTGAGTCTCCTTGGTGAATACCCCAAACGAATAAACCAAAGCCCTTAGGTTTCCTATTAACAAGAATGGAGTATGGTACAAATTTTATACATAGCATCATAAGATTGATCCACCTCTCGCTAAAACTAACTGCCGCATTATCACTTTCAAAAAAGTTTACTCTACTCTATCATAGGCTTTACTCGTATAAAGTTTGAGAGCCATAAATCCTCACTTACCCAACTTGTGACTATTCATTCTATATAGAGTTTCGAAAGCAACAAAGGTGTTATTATATGAGATCAAATGGTTTTTTGTAAGGCACTTTGGTGTTTTGTAATAATTGATTTCATTTATTTTTTAAAAAAAGAATATTTTAATTTGTTGTTTCTTAGCATAGCAATTCGAGGACTAATGGGAAATATTTTCTAGTTCTATACTTGTGCTGCAACTGTAATTATTTCTGAAATATAAAAGAAAAAGCAGTTAGGGCGGTTGAAAGAATAGAGTTTCGAGTTTTGACCCAGATAGCTTGAAAGGCTACGTACAAGTTGACAAAACCAACTATAAAAAGGCATTGAGATCCAAACCCCTGAGAAGAAAAACAAAAAGTGAAAGAAATCCAAACCCTCTGTTTCTGTTTCTGTTTCTGTTACTGTTTCTTGCTCCTGCGCTTACACCATGAATAATCTCTCCCCAATACCCTCGCCCTCATTCCCAATTCTACTAATTGTCATGATAGTGCTTATGCTACTCACTATCTTTGTCGCTGTCGTCTTTCTCCTCTGTTGGTTTTGGAACTACCCTCATGGACTACGGCGAGTACACCCAAATGCTGGAAATGTACCTGACAATTGACAACATACCAGCTGATCATGATTACATTCACATACCTTTTTACCGTCAGCCTATCGCCCTTCCAGAGGTCCAAGATTCAATCTTTAATTTGTTCCATCATTCATTCTTGATCTTGATCATCATCATTTCGTTTTTCAGTATGTGAATCTGTTTGTATATCATGATTTTGTAGGATAGCTAGATAGCTAGGTGCAATCAAATTAATGGCTTGATTTCTTGTAACTACGTGGAAAAAAATACACATTTCAATCCATAAGAGCATCGGATTCTTTTTCCATGTCTTTATGAGAAATTGTTTCTGATTCAACTGTTTCTGGAAGCTTGTTTTGATGCTGTGGAGTTCTTACGTACTGAAATTGGATTGATTACACTTGAAATCTCAGTGTTCAAGAATTATATTCATCCCATTAGTTTTTCTTTATCCTGTATATATGTGCACGTGCTTTGCAATGATTTCTTGAATATCTTGATTATTGGGTTGAATGTACGTAGCTAGTCACCATAAACAATGCGGCTCCGGGTGGTTGTTTTCTTTTTTTCCTTTATTAATGTTATTGGGAATGCAATTGGCCATTGATCATGGCAATTTAGATGAGCTCCAGCCGTGAACCAGGGTGGTTTGGTTTTGGATGTAAAGCTTTCTGGCCACTGTGTGTGGTTTACGGGATTATCTCTGGTGAGGTATTTTAGTTTTAGGTAGGATTTGGAAACCCAAACAAGAATTTTTTTTTTAATACTGTAATTTAAAATCCCATAATGTGACCAAAATCCCGCCTTAAAATTCTTTACCCAAACACACGGTTAATGAATTACTTCATTTCAGGGAAATTAAAAAAAAAAATTAAAAAGAAAAGTCATATACCAAAGGTTGGAACTTGGTACAATGAAATTGAAGCAAATATTTACAATTTCTTACGATTTGCATGCTTTAAAGTGTCAAAATTAGTTGCTTGTCAGCAATAATAACACGCGCCCTTCAATCCGTGAGATGCCGCAATCAGTGGGCTGTGGTTTATTAATTTGGCTAGTTAATTTGACCCGCCTGGATGCATGGATATATAGTTATACACGAGTGAGGGTTAATTTACACACTAAAAAAACCTATGAATATTTTGCATTGCATTTTCATTTTCTACAACATTATTTTCTCTCTATCAAGTACCAAGTTCTGTTGGTGTGTAGAGATATTGTGATAGAAATCTAGTGCCTTACCAAATCAAAACTATCACGTATATTATTGAACAAAGTTTCTCTCTAAACTTATTTGTAAATAAATTCTTCAAACTTTTTATATATCTTTTTTTTTTTTTTTGTGAATTTTGAAAATCTAACCGCCGAATTTCATGTTCCTTATGTTCTTAACATGCATATCAAATTTCGTTCAAATCGAATGTTATTTATTATTCGATTAATAAACTTATTTTTTATACACAATTTTATATCACAAAAATTTAAAATTTTAACATTTATTTGATGACATAGCAATTGATCTTTGATCTTCTTGAAATTTTTTAAGCATGAAGGATATAATAAAAACATGCAATCCAACGGTTAGATTTTTAAAATTCACATTTAATATGAAGATATATAAAGAGTTTGTAGGATTTCACTTTTTTCTTATACTACAAATATAATTATATTGATTAAATCATATATTTGACATAAAGCCAGTTGTAATTTTAAAAATGATGACCCAGAGTTGGAAGTTATGCCATGTGTTAGGATGGTAGTAACGTCATGTGTGTCTTAGCAAAATATACCATGTAAATGCCCATCTCATTGAAGATTTGAAGACACTTGTCCCTCACATTGAAGATTTGAAGACGCTCATTTAGAAGATCGAATGATTGAAAACACCTCTCACTTGTTGATACCAATCTTTTCTAGAGACCCACACAAAGCAAGCCCAATTCTCTTCAGCCTACTATTTTTATTGTACTTTATTTCAATTTTTGGGCACAGCTCAGGCCCATGTAATATTAATGGAAATTTTGGAGGGGTGTAGTATGAAGTGAAAAGAGTGAGTCTATTTTGAGCTTACTCATGGACTCACAGATAGATTTTTATGAGTCCATGAGTATGCCTATGCTAGCCTCAATTCTCAAACACCAAAAAAACATATGACGGATTGGCCAAAATTTTGGCAATATTGCCTCCACCATAGAAAAAAATTTAACAACATCTAACGTTGATTGGCTCAATCAGTTAAATTTAGTGGGTTCTTTAAGGGTCCTTTTGCCCTTACATGGCACAACAAATCTAGTTTAGTCAACATATTACCCAAAATCAATGCAAAACCAAATTGTTGTAATATCCAAACAAAAAGAAAACTCAATGTTACAATTCTTCTAAATATCCAAAAACTAAAAGTTTCGATCCTTATTCAAGGATGGATATTGGGCATGCCCTAAACCCATTATAAAACCTTGTCACTAATCCATACATTAATCAAGCTTCACTTACCTCAACAACCATATATACAAAATCAAAATAAGCTCAAAAATAAAGGGTGCAAAATCAAAACAAATACAAAGATAAAGGATGTAAACTCAAAACAAATACAAACACAGAAAGTGTCATTGGGATGCCAATTTGGCTGTTAATAGAAAGCAAGGCACGGTGCATTGATGGAAGGGAGTAAATTCAAACAATACTTGACATTCAAGGAACGGATCAAAATTTTGAAACTTAAAGGCTTATATCAAAATTATTGCAAAATTTAGGGCAATTTACTAGTTTTGTATGGATGGAGATTTAATTTACTAGTTGCTATTTTAAATCTAATTATTTATTTTAATAGGTAAAACTGAGAAAAAATCAAATTAGATTTTAAATTGGATTCCAATTATTTTCTAATTTTGCACCACATATCCTATTTAAGGTTTTTTAATTTTTGTTCTAGGTGAGTTAATGAGGTGTAAAAGGCGAATGGTCTAATACAAATAAATCATCAAAAACTCAATAAACACAAAAAGAAAAAAAGAAAGACTAAACTCATGTGTATATCCAAAAGAAATTGGATTCCAATTGTTTTCTAATTTTATGTCATGTGTCCTTTTTAAGTTTTTTTTTTTAATTTTTGTTCTAGGTGAGTTAATAAGGTGCAAAAGATGAATGATCTAATATAAATAGATCATCAAAAAACTCAATAAACAAAAAAGAAAAGGAAAAAAAAGAGTAAACTCATATGTACATCCAAAAGAAATTGTAGGGTTAGGATTTGTGGCTTAAGTTCAAAATAATGAATTTGTAGAGAATAGGTGAAAGAGCTAGGCTGATTATGGAATCGACAACAATTAATCACAACCCTCAAGCATAAACCAACATGAATTTACACGTAAAGAATTGGTGTCCGAAAATGTATATTATTGATTATGTAATGAATACAGATCTTAGGGTTACAATAAAACTTTTTTGTTTTCTTCTCCCTTGTTCTCTCTATCTCTCTCTTTCTCAGGAGCTTCTCTCCTTTATATAACCTCCCTTCTCCTCATCTCTATTATCCACTTGTACCTCATCCGTGAGCCTACTTGAGTATATGTCATGTCAAGTATCTCCTTTAACTCTGTGTGAGTGGCAGTAGGTGAGGATACACTGTTCAGGGGTCTTCTCCACATAAATGTGGCCAGAAAAGTTGCTGCAGAGCATTAAATGCGGTGGTAGCAGCTTTTCCTTTATATATTTCCTCATTCTTATCTTCTCCAGATATACCCAGAGCTTATCTTGATCAGGAGGAGTCCTCGGAAGATCATTTTGACCTTTTATACGTTCAATTGATCTATACTATTCGCGTCAGAGGAGTATAACCTCTTCAGACAGAAGGCGACCTCTTCAGATTGTAATCACTTTTCTTTCTGGGCGTCCCTCTTCCAGATAGGTCTTGCCCTTACCTCTCCTTCTCTTCAGACGCATAGTAATCCTCACATGGGGCTTTAGGCCCATTATGTTAGATTGGGCTTTTTTCCCCCCACAGAAATTAAAATAAAAAAAATAAAAGAAAAAGAGAGAGTATAATTTGAATCCATGTATGTATGTAATTGTAATTTTTTTTAAATTGTACTGTGCATATGCTCAGGTTATATACTAGTTTGGATTTTTTTTTTTTTTTTTGGTGGTTAACAAAAGAAATTAATATATTCTAGAAATAAGATATTTATAAATAAATAAATAAATAACCTAACAAAATAGTGAAAAGCAAGTGATTGATATCAAATTAAATTGGAATTTGAAGGAATAAAATCTTTATTTAACTATTGAACTCAATCTAAATTGAATCATGACATACATGTCCACCAGGTCCTCCTATGACAAAGGCTTGCCCAGCGTCTGGGCCTAGATCACCAAAATACCTCAATTTGTAACATTGCTTTTCATCATGATAAAAGTCATGCACTTTTGAGGGATCAATATCAACCATTTGGTAATCTGCATTCACAATTTGAATATGTTCAAAAACACATGCTTGGTTGAAGGAACCATCAGGCATAACACCATATCCCATTGGTATACCGGACTTCTAATGATAGGAGGAGAATATACGGCTCCACCATGTCGAACTAAAGATGCACCAGTAGCTAAATGAGTGAATATCTCCTTCGGCCAATATCCCATTTTCGTATGATTAAGAAGCAATAACCACCGATTACCAGTTGATTGCTCCTGCCGAAAACAAAGACATCATTTTTGTTAAATAAACATAATTTTTGAGGTTTCCACTTGGTACAGAAAATCAAAAATTGGAAAACTATGGACTATATAACTAATAAAATAATTGAAAATTTTCTTGGTATTGTGCATTGCTGACCAAAATCATTGAATTTTCTCAATAACAATCAAACTATAGCTCAATACCATTTTTCTATCCCTAATATTCAAATTTAAAATAATTTTCACTTGCAAATACCGGCCCAGCTAGATCCCCACACAAATGCATATTTGATTACCACCTTCGCAATATCTCTATTTTGAATGCATCATTGAATTATATATATATATATATATATATAATGAACTTCATTATTAAGTTTTTTTTTTTTTTTTTTTTTTTTTTTTTTTTTAAAGAATTACTTCATTATTAAGTAGAATGCTTAAGTCGTCCACTGGTTCAAACAGAGGTATTAATTTGTTTACTCCTAAACCTTTGTATATGACTAATTGACTATACGTGTAGCACAATAATGAAGAAATTCACTCATCAACGGTAAAAGAAAAATAAATAAATAAATGGTGAACAGTTAAATTTGAAGTAATTTACATCATTTAATTAAAAAAAAAGTACAATTGGCATACGATGTAAAAGTTTTGGGCAACTATAGAAGATAGAAGATTTATTAAATGATATCCTAACGTATTTTTACAATATTTAGATCTAGATTTCATATCCTACAAATCAGATATTATACTTGGATAATAAATGAAGGTTTCTTTCTCAATCAAACTAACAACTGTAAAGTGTTCACAATTAATCAAGTTTGTGAGATAGTGGCGGCTCTAGCATATATTTTTAGGGGGGTCAGTAAGAAGATGTATCTTGGCTAAAAAAAAAAAATTAAATCTTGCGGTCTACATGATTTCTTTATTACAAAATTTTCCATAATACGTAGTAGTAAAAAAATAAAAGAAGAGAAGTGTTACATCTGAAACATTTTCACAACACTTTTCCAACAAAATATTTTTCTAATTCTATACTTGTGCTATGACGTGGACTTCCTATCAAGAAAAAGTGAATAGCAATACAACTGTAATTATTTCTGAAATATAAAAGAAAAAGCAGTGAGGGCGGTTGAAAGAATTGAGTTTCGAGTTTGGACCCATATAGCTTGAAAGGCTACGGACAAGTTGACAAAACCAACTATAAAAAGGCATTGAGATCCAAACCCCTTTGAAGAAAAAAAAAAAGTGAAAGAAATCCAAACCCTCTGTTTCTGTTTCTGTTACTGTTTCTTGCTCCTGCGCTTACACCATGAATAATCTCTCCCCAATACCCTCGCCCTCATTCCCAATTCTACTAATTGTCATGATAGTGCTTATGCTAGTCACTATCTTTGTCGCTGTCGTCTTTCTCCTCTGTTGGTTTTGGAACTACCCTCATGGACTACGGCGAGTACACCCAAATGCTGGAAATGTACCTGACAATTGACAACATACCAGCTGATCATGATTTCATTCACATACCTTTTTGCCGTCAGCCTATCGCCCTTCCAGTGGTCCAAGATTCAATCTTTAATTTGTTCCATCATTCATTCTTGATCTTGATCATCATCATTTCGTTTTTCAGTATGTGAATCTGTTTGTATATCATGATTTTGTAGGATAGCTAGATAGCTAGGTGCAATCAAATTAATGGCTTGATTTCTTGTAACTACATGGAAAAAAAGACACATTTCAGTCCATAAGAGCATCGGATTCTTTTTCCATGTCTTTATGAGAAATTGTTTCTGATTCAACTGTTTCTGTAAGCTTGTATTGATGCTGTTGCGTTCTTACTGAAATTGGATTGATTACACTTGGAAATCTCAGTGTTGAAGAATTATATTCATCCCATTAGTTTTTCTTTATCTTGTATATATATGCATGGGCTTTACAATGATTTCTTGAATATCTTGATTATTGGGTTGAATGTAGCTAGTCATCATAAACAATGCGGCTCTGGGTGATTATTTTTTTCTTTATTAATGTTATTGCGAATGCAAATGGCCATTGATCATGGCAATTTAGGTGAGCTCCAGCCGTCAGCCTATCGCCCTTCCAGAGGTCCAAGATTCAATCTTTAATTTGTTCCATCATTCATTCTTGATCTTGATCATCATCATTTCGTTTTTCAGTATGCGAATCTGTTTGTATATCATGATTTTGTACGATAGATAGCTAGCTAGGTGCAATCAAATTAATGGCTTGATTTCTTGTAACTACTTGGAAAAAAAAAAAACACCTTTAAATCCATAAGAGCATCGGATTCTTTTTCCACTTCTTTATGAGAAACTGTTTCTTTTTCCACGGTCTTTTTTTTTTTCTTTTTTCTTTTTCTTTTTTAATGCTGCATGTTGAGTTCTTACTGAAATTGGATTGCTTACACTGAAGTCTACGCAGGCAAGTTAAATATAATTAATGAAGTTTTCCTTTGGAAATCGCAATGAAGTTTTCCCATTAGTATTTTTTTTTTTTTTTCCTTTATGACTTTTTTTTAAATATTATTGGGTATATATACAATGATTTCTTAAATAAATTTTGTTGGATGGTTTCCAATCCCAAGCCCCCTAATGTAGTCCCCAAAAAAAAAAAAAAATAGCAAAAAAAAAAAAGAAGCAAAATCATATACATTAAAATGTCTCCCGAAAGAACAACTTGTCAAACAGAGAGAAAAAAGTTCTTATCGTTCTTTTTTTATTTTTTGGCTTTTTGGAAATGAAATGGTGAACTATTAGATGTTTCCTTGATGTATAATGGTAAAAGAAAGGATACTATGCTTAGTGTTGGTTTATGTACTGAACCCGGTTTTCCTTTTAATGTTAATCTAACCTGAATTATAATGTAAAAAAAGGTTTTTCTTGTTACCATCTACTCATAGACACCGATCAAACTGGCTCAAACCAAGCCATGCAAACCAGCGATGGTGATTTTAGATGTCGTACGTAGCTGTGAACAACACAAAGGCTTGCACTATATGCAATGAAAAAACGCCTCCCAAAAAAGTGACCAACCACACTGATCGATAGTGTTTGATAATAAAAATAATGATAAAGAGAAATAGATGTAAATCTAGAATAAAATACGAAGATTTTTATTAGAAAACCCTATTTGTGTTTACAGTGTTTGTTGAAAATGAGGGATAAGCATGGCAAATCCTTAATTAGGACACTGATTGATTGAGATTTGCAAATATGTAGACCTTAGGACTTTTCCACCCAAGGAGGGACACGAATTTGGGGTAGCTTGCCAACACTGCAAATTTCTTGTTTAGAATTTAATTAATGGAGGGCTGAAACTGCCAAACGCCTAAGACTCTTCTCTTAGGTAGTTTTTTTAATTCCATTATCTCTTCTCTCAAAGCAAATCAAAAGGAAAAATATATAATGAAACTTTGAATTTTAATATTGTGGTGTGCTCTTTTTTCTTGAAATATCATATAGGATGGTCAATAGTGTTGTAGCTTAGAGACACTGTTTGTAATCTTTTATTAATTAGAATAAAAAGATTTCAAATCATTCATTCTCTATTATGGTAACTATAAATTATCAAATAAATAAATAAATAAATAAATAATATATATATATATATATATATATATATATGGTGAGATCTCTTTAAAGCTCAAAATGAAGTCTATATATAGACTACAAAGCAATTTCAACAATTTTCTTTAATCAGGTTTTATAGCCAAATTCTACATGGAGGCATAGAGGTATGCATTGGTTGGTTGGATTGGGTTTGAGGTATTTCACAACCCTATCCAACTTTTTTTTTGGTTGAAAACCTTCAACCAAAATCCAACCCATGTGGATTGAGTTGGTTTTGTTTAACTTATTGGGTTGTGGCCATTTTGTCAAGGCTAGTAAGGAAATGGAGCTTATATTATTCAATAAATGATTTCAAATTTAACAATTGGATGTAATAATATAGTTTTTTTAAAAAAATTAAATCTCAAATCCTACTATATGTAAAAAAATAAATAAATAAATAAATAAAGGGCTCAAGTAAACCAAATAAAAATTTTAAAATAAGACTACAAATCCATAATATATCAAATAAACAAACTTATAATAAATATATATTTTGTAAAATTATTAATAGCATGGGTTAGATTGGATTAGTTGAATGATGTGGGGCCAGGAAAGTGTGCAGCCTTGGCCCACTCCAAGCCAGGTCCAAATGGTCCAATCCGAGGAAGGATGACTATCTGGAACGAATCTAGGGAGAAAACTCCTTTAGATCCATGCCGAGGACCCCCTCGTCCTCGGCATACTGAGGATAACTATAAAGGAGGGGGGGGGGGGAACAAACCCAGAGCGAATTGTCACGTCAACACTTAATACATTCACCTAACCCTTCTGGCCGCATTAATGAGAATGCAACCCCCGGGCAGGGCTACATCGATCAGGGTGAACCACTTGAGCACGGATACGACCTCTGATGGGACAAGCAGCCAGAGGAGAGGCCAATAAATGATCAACAGAAGGGGGAAGAGAGTAATATATAATGGATACGAGCAAAGTGAAGAAAGAAGGGGGGAAGAGAAAAAAGGAGAGTTCTGGGAAACAAGCCTCCTCGGCCATTGGCCGAGGAGCATCCTACAGTTGTAAATTGGCCTAAGTGTTCTTTTAATAAGACATAAAGTAGTTCCGGCCCGGTAAGGGCCGGCCAGTGCCTAAACCTTCGATCCACTCTCTACAAATTCATTGTTTCGGGTTCGTTGGGCCTTCAACCCATATCTTTTGGGCTTGGGCTACGAAAACTGACCCTACAATTGGCGCCGTCTGTGGGAAGGATTGGTGCGCTGGCCGGTGCAACCGGCGGTCGTTCTAAGGGATCACCTTGCAGAAAGTTAGCGGTGTACAAAAAAAAAAATTTTGATATTATTTCATAAGAAGAAAATTACAAAGTACAATCAAAGGCTCAGGCAGACGTGTTTTAAAACTATTCCTACAAGCTAATCCTACAATCAGAGGTCCAGGCGGACCGATTCTAGAACTAGCTAGAGGGAAGTGTCAACCCGTACCCTTACCGGCATCAAAAGAATGGGAGAACTTGACAGTAAGGGGCGGGAAGGGGGCTGAGGCAGGCTCGCTTCAAGGCCACCAGCAACTCCTGGCCCGGAGCGGCAAAGCTTGAACAAAGTGAGGAGCAGATGCAGGCACACCGGGACATCCTCCTTTATGATGTTCCCTTGATTCTCTCCAACCCTCATGAACGTTAGCTGTAGGAGATGGCAACGCTCGGGCACCGGCCGTGACGTGAATTCACACATCTCCTCCGTCGGGGGTGCGCTCCAAGGAGAGACATTAGGTACTTCAACGACATCCCTCCGGGCCACCATGCATGGCACCATCGGGGTTACGCCTAAACTCTGCTGCACCGGAAACCCAGTGGGGGCTGCAGCCACGACGGCTCTTGGCACGGATGTCCTCACACCCGCCCAAAGTCGACCCATAGTTACCAACTCCAGCAAGGTTATTCAAGGGGCTTGGGGAGCCGAAGGGGTGTATTCTTTCTGTTTGCGTTTGGGAATTCATGGAGTGTGAAGAAACCCTCCCCCCGAAGAGTCTTATATAGGGGATAAATGTTAGTGGGAATTAATTCGCACAGAATTCGAAAGGAGAGTTGTCAACAGTGCAAATCACGGAGCCACCAAATTCCGAGGGGCCATAGACCGCTGGATGTGTGCTAATTCACGAGGACATTAATGAGGGCGCGTCTTGCGCACCGAAACATCAAGTGTGGAAAACGAATTGCCAAAGGACGCCTCGTAAATGAAAAAGGTGGGACTCGAACTGGAGGCGAGACAGAATGCCACATGTAAGGTCAAAATCCAACCCGAAGAGGAATCATTTCCAGTGAAGCAGTCCGAAGACAAACCCCTACTTACAGAAAAATAAAAGTGATAGACAGAACCAAGGCATTGCATGGTCCTCGGACTCAAGCCTATGGGAAAACTAATCACACCATTATATCTGGGTACTAGACAGAACCAAGGTATTGCATGGTCCTCGGACTCAAACCTATGAGGAAACTAGATACTTACAGAAAAATAGAAGTGATAGACAGAACCAAGGCATTGTATGGTCTTCGGACTTAAGCCTATGGGAAAACTAATCACACCGTTGTATCTGGGTAATAGACAGATCCAAGGTATTGCATAGTCCTCGGACTCAAACCTATGGGAAAACTAGATACTTACAAAAAAATAGAAGTGATAGATAGAACCAAGGCATTGCATGGTCTTCAGACTCAAGCCTATGGGAAAACTAATCACACCGTTGTATCTGGGTACTAGACAGAACCAAAGTATTGCATGGTCCTCGAACTCAAACCTATGGGGAAACTAGAGACTTACAAAAAAATAGAAGTGATAGACAGAACCAAGGCATTGCATAGTCCTCGGACTCAAGCCTATGGGAAAACTAATCACACTGTTGTATCTGGGTACTAGACAGAACCAAGGTATTGCATGGTCCTCGGACTCAAACCTATGGGGAAACTAGATACTTACAGAAAAATAGAAGTGATAGACAGAATCAAGGCATTGCATAGTTCTCGGACTCAAGCCTATAGGAAAACTAATCACACCATTATATCTGGGTACTAGACAGAACCAAGGTATTGCATGGTCCTCGGACTCAAACCTATGGGGAAACTAGTACATACAGAAAAATAGAAGTGATAGATAGAACCAAGGCATTGCATGGTCCTCGGACTCAAGCCTATGGGAAAACTAATCACACCGTTATATCTGGGTACTAGACAGAATCAAGGTATTGCATGGTCCTCGGACTCAAACCTATGGGGAAACTAGATACTTACAGAAAAATAGAAGTGATAGACAGAACCAAGGCATTGCATGGTCCTTGGACTCAAGCCTATGGGAAAACTAATTACACCGTTGTATCTGGGTACTAGACAGAACCAAGGTATTGCATAGTCCTCGGACTCAAACCTATGGGGAAACTAGATACTTACAAAAAAATAGAAGTGATAGACAGAACCAAGACATTGCATGGTCTTCGGACTTAAGCCTATGGGAAAACTAATCACACCGTTGTATCTGGGTACTAGACAGAACCAAAGTATTGCATGGTCCTCGAACTCAAACCTATGGGGAAACTAGATACTTACAGAAAAATAGAAGTGATAGACAGAACTAAGGCATTGCATGGTCCTTGGACTCAAGCCTATGGGAAAACTAATCACACTGTTGTATCTGGGTACTAGACAGAACCAAGGTATTGCATGGTCCTCAGACTCAAACCTATGGGGAAACTAGATACTTACAGAAAAATAGAAGTGATAGACAGAATCAAGGCATTGCATAGTTCTCGGACTCAAGCCTATAGGAAAACTAATCACACCATTATATCTAGGTACTAGACAGAACCAAGGTATTGCATGGTCCTCGGACTCAAACCTATGGGGAAACTAGTACTTACAGAAAAATAGAAGTGATAGACAGAACCAAGGCATTGCATGGTCCTCGGATTCAAGCCTATGGGAAAACTAATCACACCGTTATATCTGGGTACTAGACAGAACTAAGGTATTGCATGGTCCTCGGACTCAAACCTATGGGGAAACTAGATACTTACAGAAAAATAGAAATGATAGATAGAATCAAGGCATTGCATGGTCCTCGGACTCAAGCCTATGGGAAAACTAATCACACCGTTGTATCTGGGTACTAGACAGAACCAAGGTATTGCATGGTCCTCGGACTCAAACCTATGGAGAAACTAGATACTTACAAAAAAATAGAAGTGATAAACAAAACCAAGGCATTGCATGGTCCTCGGACTCAAGCCTATGGGAAAACTAATCGCACCGTTATATTTGGGTACTAGACGGAACCAAGGTATTGCGTGGTCCTCAGACTCAAACCTATAGGGAAACTAGATACATACAGAAAAATAGAAGTGATAGACAGAACCAAGGCATTGCATGGTCCTCGAACTCAAGCCTGTGGGAAAACTAATCACACTATTATATCTGGGTACTAGACAGAACCAAGGTATTGCATGGTCCTCGGACTCAAACTTGTGGGGAAACTAGGTACTTACAGAAAAATAGAAGCGTTAGACAGAACTGAGGCATTGCATGGTCCTCGGACTCAAGCCTATAGGGAAACTAACCGCTCAGCTACACCTGGGGGTTAGGCAGAGCAAGATCACTTCTTGATCCTCAGATTCAGGCCCACAGGGAGACTTAACTACAACACATCCCAAGTTGGGAAATGATCAAGTCCCACCTAAACCATGAGACGCAAGAGGGTTGCCCATGCATACGTACTCTCTATATCTCATCATTGCTGTCACAATCGGCTGACATACGACTTAAGCTAAAATTGTGCCGATCAAAGGAAAAGAGGGAAAAGCAGGCAGCACGTACACAAATAAGCAATTCAAATAAAGAGAGATTAGATTGACATTACAACAATGAGTTCGTAAAAATTATGTGGCAAAAGCCACAGTACACAGAGGAGAAGCACCAAAAAATAGAATGACAACGTGAAAGTAGAGTAGGGCAAGACGCCGGGGAATCTACTCCCTCTGCTCAGGCTGAACGGAGGCAACACCCGACCCCTCTGAGCCCTGGCCTGAGGGGACGGCTTGCGAGGGAATGTCAAAAGTAGTTGCTTCCTCAGCGGTAGGGGTTGGATCATCGGAAGGAATCTCCACTACCCCTGGGGGCACCTCCTCGCCTGAATGCTCCCCCAGTTCATCTGCCCCCATCTCTTCAATAATCTCCCCAACCTCAGGATCTTCAGGGGCGACCTCGCGGATGGCAGGGGGGTAATACACGTTATCTGCCTTCCATAGGTCGGACGCGACCTCCACCCTAGCTTGTTTGAGGGCGCAGCCCAAACCTGGGAACAATATCGCCTACACACCCCTGGGACTTGAGTCTTATAGGCGGCCTCTACCGAAGCCACCCCATCAGCGTAGGCTGCAGCTTCAGCCTCCTCCTTAGCACGCTCGACCATCTCCTTGCCATGGTTGGCCTCGTCCTTGGCCCGCTGGGCCTAGTCTCTAGCAAATTATGCTACCCTATGAGCTCCCTCGGCTTTGGCCACGTCAACCCGCAGGTCAGTAATCAGATCCCTCGCGATCCGCAATTGCTCCTCCACTTCGCTTAGGCGCCTCGTCTGCTCCACGGCCTGGGTCTAGGCGCCCTCAAGACCAGACAGTGCATTGTCTTGCTCTCGGGTCACCTCCTTCAGAGCCTCTCGGGCCTTGGCGAGGTCAGCTTCGGAATTCTTCAGAGTACTGGTGGCCTAGTATTGCCAGTCGCACTCCTTTTTAAGGGCCTCCTTCTGGTCGTTTGCCGCCCCCTCCAACGCAAAGATTGCTTGGATAGCCTGCCAGAATAACCAACGTGCTATAAGCCCAATAAAAGAAAATGAGTGGGAGGAGATCCGAAACTAAAGTCCTTACCATCCCCACATATCGCTTAAGGCTGACGAAGACCTACTTATTCGTCAAAGAGCTAAGCTCCGCCATGTCTATCGGGAGCAGCAGGCTCCTCTCTAGGGCGTCGGCCACTCACGTCCCTTCGCCCTCATTGAAGTCCCTGAGGGAGGCGTTATCTCTCAATGGCTCCCCACGGAGCATCGGAGCTGGGAGCCAAGCCTCAGCCTCGGACGAGGTGGGGTCGGCGACCTGCCTATCCGGACTTCTGCCGCCTATCCTCAGCTGCTTGGATGGCCGCAGAGTAGTGTCCCGCTCCTGTGAAGGAACCGTTTTCTCCTCTATAGGCCCCTTGCCCTTATCCTTCCTCTTCTTGGGTGTGACAGGCACAGACCGAGAAGGCGAGCGTGTCTGGGGAGGAGGAGGGAGTTTTTGCTGAGCCGAAGTTGACCTAGTCTTCGGTGGGGTAGGAGGAAGCTTTTGCTGGGCCTTCCCTGGCTGGCCCTCGATCAAGTCCAACAAGTTGGTAGTTAGCCTCCTCTTGTAACCCATTGTTAGTGGAGGGGCTTCAGAAGCAAGGAGGTCTGCTTCGCTCAAGTTAGGGTCACCCAGGTCCCTAGGCGGATCCTCGGACCAATCAAGCTCAGCAAAAATGGCAAACGGGTCCTCCTCCCTCTCTGGACCCTCCTCGGTAGCCTCAGCGAATGGTTGGGAAGAGGAGGGGACGGCTAGTGTGACAGCTTCCTGATCGGGGGGCTCCTCGGGAATCGAAAACCCGTCCTCGGTCACAGTAATCCTCTGAAGCCGAGGATCGTTGGCTAGGATGACGTGTTTTGGAACCGGGAACGACCTCTGGGTGGGCATATACCCCAAGATTAAATGGGCGGCTCTAACTTGATTGTCGTCCTCGTTTACGTAAACCGGCGCCCTTAGCACCTTCTGCAAGTCTTCTTGGTTGGTCAAATGGAAGTGGCGCTCAAAGGCGTGCGGGTCTGCAAACGGAAAACACCGCCATGTTACCAAAAAGAAAAAAGTGTAAGAAAACTCAAAACCCCTCCTACTCCTACTGCCCCACCTGGTACCCCTTCCGTCGTTGGGTAGTGAAGGCCATCATGCCATGCCCCTGACACGATGAGGAAGTCATCGCTAAGCCCCTTATTGGACTCAAGGAGGCACTGGATGAGTCGCACCCTGTCGGCCCTCGTTTTCAGATAACAAGACTTACCCCTAAGATGCTGAAGGTTGTAGCACCAGTTCACGTCATGGTGAGTCAACCTTAGCCCCATCTTCTCATTCAGGGCGTCCACACAACCCAAAATCCTGAAGACGTTTATCCCACATTGGGTAGGGGCCAACCAGAAGTGCGTGAGGTAGTCCCTCATCACCGGTCCCATTGGGATCGTCATTCCCCCTTCGAGGATGGCGGCGATGGGAATTACCACTTCACCCTCCTGCTTATGTAAGCGCCAATCCCCATCCTCACTATATCTCAAACCTACATTGGCGGGGATCCGGTAGTCGGCGATGAATTTCTCCATCGCCTCCTCAGTGTGGGCGTATTTCTTAAACCTACCCATCCCAGTTGACGCTTAAAGGAGCTAAGAAAAGACAAATGAAGGAGAAGGAATAACGGGAAAGAGAGCCTAGAGAAGGATTAAGCAACTTACTGAAAAGATGAGGAGTTCCTCGGACGGGCTTTTTGTGCTAAAGATGTAAGTGTGGCTGTACTCAGAAAGGACGCGCGAGAGCTCTTGATTACGAATAAGGAACAGGGAGAAGCAGTTCTTACGGGTATTTATACCCCGAATTGAGGAACGATGTGGGCTTTCCCGCCCATAAATGCGAGACGAACCCCCACCGTTGGATAGATAACGCCTCACTAGACGTGGGGAGCACAGAGCCGCCTGAATTTAATAATGGGCACATTACGTGCTCCGGAACGTCAGCAACGTGCATTGGGCAGGTGAATAGACCCCAATCCTGACAGGGGTGAAGCCGAGGATGTCAAAATCCTACTCCCCGCCCGAGGATGCGTGCAGCAAGATTTTGAGGGGCTATTGTGGGGCCAGGAAAGTGTGCAGCCTTGGCCCACTCCAAGCCAGGCCCAAATGGCTAAATCCGAGAAAGGATGACTATCCGGGATGAATTTGGGGAGAAAACTCCTTTGGATCCATGCCGAGGACCCCCTCATCCTCGGCATACTGAGGATAACTATAAAGGGGGGGGGGGACAAACAGAGAGCGAATTGTCACCACAACACTTAATATATTCACCTAACCCTTCTGGCCGCATTAATGGGGATGCAACCCCTGGGCAGGGCTACATCGATCAGGGTGAACCACTTAAGCACGGATACGACCTCTGATGGGACAAGCAGCCAGATGAGAGGCCAATGAATGATCAACAGAAGGGGGGAGAGAGTAATATATAAGGGATACGAGCAAAGTGAAGAAAGAAGGAGGGAAGAGAAAAAAGGAGAGGTCTGGGAAACAAGCCTCCTCGGCCATTGGCCGAGGAGCATCCCTTAGTTGTAAATTGGCCTAAGTGTTCTTTTAATAAGATATAAAGTAGTTCCGGCCCGGTGAGGGCCGGCCAGTGCCTAAACCTTCGATCCACTCTCTACAAATTCATTATTTCGGGTTCGTTGGGCCTTCAACCCATATCTTTTGGGCTTGGGCTACGAAAACTAACCCTACAAATGAAATCATAAAAAAAAATTGAAAAAAAAATGAAGATTAAAAAAAATTTTGCCAATCCAAACCCAACCTAATAAACTAAGCTTGAAAAAAAAAAAACTATCCATATATGTACCCAAGATAAAACCAACCAAAAAAGAAAATCAAGTTGGGATTGTGGGTGAATGCACACCCTTAATTCTATCTAGTCCACCTCTTAAATATTTCTCCAATAGGCTAGCTAGCTTTAAGCTAGCAAAATTGCCTAATAGTTACAATAACTCATTATACTAAGAGCATTCACAATGAACTTAGCAAAAAAAAAAAAAAAAATATTCTAGAAGGTCATTTGTCAATTTTAGCTACCTATATTTTTAAATATATATCACAAAAAACTCTATTACTCCTAACACCTCCTGAATTTCCTCTTTCATATCCTCAAAAGTTGATTTATTGAAAAAGAGGGAAGTTTTGTTTCTATTATATTAACTTGTTGACCTAAAATTCTTTTATAAGTTTCCAAAATATTCAACACCCTTTGTGATGTCGCGGAAGCCTGAAGAAGAGCACACACGATGCTCTCTTGATGAAACAGAAACTAAATTATTAGTCTCTAGTAGTAAACCTCGAATCCACGAGGGGTTTCTCTGAATCCACAAGGAGATAAAAACTGGAATCCACAAGGAGATAAAAACTGGAATCTACCAGTAGAGAAAATTGACAAAATGTCTGTGTTTATTGATAATAATCTATGAAAAACGTTTACAGACTTAAGGGTCTATTTAAGGGCTCCTTAAAACTTGACTGACAAGAAAATATCATCTAAAATAACTCCTAATTGATACCTAACCATAATAGAAATCAAATTTGACCTAAAAACCATTAAATGTACCTAAAAACAAGGAAATAAATCATCTAAACGTAAAATAACGTTTTTTTACATAAAAATACCAAAAATAATAAATTACAATAATTAAATAGTAAATTGTGTCCTACATCACTTTGGCAATCATTTGTATTAGCCATGCAAAAGAAAATACTGTCATTTGTAAAAATTAAAGTAGATGTGTTAATATGAGACTTCTCTTGCTCATAGAAAAACCCTTTTATAGAACCATCTCTATCAGCCCGTGAGATAAGACTAAGAAGACTTTCATTACACAACAAAAGAAGAAAGGGTGAGAGTGGTTCACCTCAGTGAATACCTCTAAACGAATAAATCAAAACCCTTAAGTTCCCCATTGATAACAAAGGAGTATGATACAAATTTCACACATAGCATCATAAGATTGATCCACCTCTCATTAAAAACTAATCTCTGGATTTTCACTTCCAAAAAAGTCCACTCAGTTCTATCATAAGCTTTACTTATATAAAATTTGAGAATCATAAACTTTGACTTACCTAATTTGCGGTTATTCATGCTATGAAGAATTTTGAAAGCAGTAAGGATATTATTATACAAGATCAAATGGCTTTTTTTAAAAGGCACTTTGGGGTTTTGTAATAATGACTGGCAAACTAATTGGGTGTTTTTTTTTTTTTTTTTTTTTTTTTTTTTTATTTTTTTTTTATTTTTTTTAAATTTAAAAGAAAGAGTATTTTGTTGTTTCTTAGCATATTCGAGGACTAATGTGAATATTTTCTAATTCTATACTTGTGCTATGACATGGAATTCCTATCAAGAATAAGTGAAAAACAATACAACTGTGATTATTTATTTCTGAAATATAAAAGAAAAAGCAGTTTGGCGGTTGAAAGAACTGAGTTTCGAGTCTGGACCCATAGTTTGAAAGGCTACGTACAATAAGTTGACAAAACCAAATATAAAAGGCATTGAGATCAAAACCCCAGAGAAGAAAAACAAAAAGAGAAAGAAATCTAAACCCCCCTCTCTGCCTCTGTTTCTGTTTCTTGCTCCTGCGCTTTCACCATGATTCCCTCCCCAATACCCTCTCACTCGCACTCAATCTCACTTGTAGTAAAGGTCATAGCAGTGGTTATGCTAGTCTGTTTCGGTGTCGTTGCTGTCGTTACTGCCGTCGTTTTCTTCTGTTGGATTTGTAATTGCTATCCTAAGAAACCGCGAGTATTCCCGGAACTGGAAATGCAACCAAATTAGTGTACGTGACAATTGACAACATACCAGCTGATGATTTCATTCATACCCTCTTTGCCGTCAGCCTATATGTTGCCCTTCCAGAGGTCCAAGATTCAATCTTTGTTCCATCATTCCTCATGCATCTTGCTTACCATCATTTCGTTTTTCAGTATGTGAATTCTGTTTGTATATCATGATTTGTAAGAGCATCGGATTCTTTTTTCCACTTCTTTATGAGAAATTGTTTCTGATTCAACCGTTTCTGGAAGCTTGTTTGAAGCTGTTGAGTTCTTACTGAAATTGGATTGATTACACTTGGAAATCTCAATGTTGAAGAATTATATTCATCCCATTAGTTTTTCTTTATCGTGTATATAGGATAGATAGATAGCTAGATAGGTAGTAGGTACAACATATTAATGGCTTGATTTCTTGTAACTACATTTAAATCCATAAGAGCATCGGATTCTTTTTCCACTTCTTTATGAGAAATTGTTTCTGATTCAACTGTTTCTGTAAGCGTGTTTGATGCTGTTGAGTTCTTACTGAAATTGGATTGATTACACTTGGAAATCTCAATGAATGAAGTTTTCTTTATCGTGTATATAGGCATGTGCTTTACATTCTTGAAAATCTTGATTATTGGGTTGAATGTAGCTAGTCACCATACATTATTTCTTTGTTAATGTTATTGATCATGGCAATTTAGGTGAGCTCCAGCGAGCCAGGGTGGTTTGGTTTTGGATGTAAGGCCTTTCGGCCACACTCTGGTCTACGGGATTATCTCTGGTGAGGTATTTTAGTTTTAGGTGGGATTTGCAAACCCAAACAAGAATTTTTTTATACCGTAATTTAAAATTACATAATGTGACCAAATCCCGCCTTAAAATTCTTTATACAAACACACGTTTAATGAATTGCTTCATTTCAGCAAAAAAAAAAATCATATACCAAAGGTTTTACTTGGTCTATACATTGAAATTTAAGAAAACATTTACAATTTCTTTCAATTAGTTGCTTGTCAGCAATAATATATAACACGCCCGTGAGATGCCGCATCCAAATTAAGCAAAACAACTCTGAAACTTTGGATGGAGGTTTCAAATATAGGCAGCTATTCAAATTATAAGATGCAATGCCCTGGTGGACTGTGGTTTATTAATTTGGTTAGTTAATTTGACCGGGATGCATGGAGTTACATATTTATACAAGAGTGAGATAAACGTTAAAACATCTCGAAAAAGAAAAAGCAACTTGTAAAACAGCTAGATAATTAAGTATTTGTCAAAGATGACGCATAAAGGTCAATTCCAATTGAGATTGATCTGCATAAACTTTTGATCGTATTCTGATGAAAGTTCCTTATGCTACAAGTCGTTTATTAATTGAGGACTTCTTGTAATTATGTAATTAGTGGCACTGAGTAGTGTACAGCCACGTGGACAGGTTAGAAATTCTGTTAAATAAGATCAGTTTCCTTTTCTGTTACAATTACACACAAGAGAGAACTCTCTCTCTCCAAACACATTTTGTTCATTGTTTGTGTGATTGAAATTTCAACAGTATTTAAAGAAATGTGGTTAACTTCTCTAAGTTTTATCGGTCTTGACTCTTGAGATATCTCCTCCCATTCCTACCAAAATGCATGGACCGCTAAATTAATGTGTGTTTGCATTTCTGCTGCGTGACTTTGCCTAACTTCTCTAACTTTTATCGGTCTTCAGACTTAATTTGAGAAGCTAGATGTGAGATAGTTGTTTATGCATGGTGACCGGTGATGTAGAACTTAATTACCCTACCCAATAATTTAATTATGGTGTGAGGTTGTGAGCAAGGAAAAGGGGACGTTGGCATACATACGGACAACAATGAAGGTCTAGTGGCTACGACGGCAACGATGACCAATAAATAATGGATGTTAAGACGACACAACATGTGAACTCAATGTAAAGGAAAAATAAATTGAGATAAGGAATATTGGGTTAATAACAAGGAGCACAATATGTCTTTTTCCTTAACAGCAGTGATTGCAGACCTATCTATTAAAAAAAACCTATGTATATTTTCCATTGCATTTCATTTTCTACAACTTTATTTTCTCATTATTAAGTACCAGCTTTAGTTGGTGTGTAGAGATGTTGTGATAGAAATCTAGTGCCTAACCAAATCACATTAAATTATAACATACAATATTTAATTGACACATAAGTTTTTAAGGCTTATTTTTTAATAAATTTGCAGTGATTGTATCACTTGTCCATGTACATTGTACACTTACCCAAAAAAAATTAATTAAGGTAACTGCAAAATTTTTTAAGATTTTGTTTCTATTAAAACTGCTAAAAAAGCAATAATGTCCTTCTTGAATATTACAATTAACATATAAAAATATGTAATTTAAACCACTCCCTATCAAATGTAATTTAAGCCACTCCCCATTTGGGCCAATAGATATGATTAGGTTGGTGTTAATTGTGCAATGAATAATAGCATATTTGTGTGTGGTAGATTTGAATTTTTAACATTTGTTATCCACTTTATAATGATTATTTTTTATCATTATACCAAGTTTTTATACTATAAATATAATTATATTAATTAAAACATATATTTGACATAAAGCCACTTGTAATTTTAAAAATGATGACACAAAGTTGGAAATTATATGCCATGTGTTGGTATGGTAATAACGTCATATGTGTCTTGGCAAAATATACCATATCAAATGTCCATTGCATAGAAGATTTGAAGACATTTGTCCATCACATTGAAGAATTGAAGACACTTGTTTAGAAGATCGAAGGCTTGAAAACATCTATCACTTGTTGATATCTATATTTTCTAGAGTCCCACACAAAGTAAGCCCAATTATCTTGGGCCTACTACTTTTATTGTACTTTATTTCAATTCTTGGAACTGCCCAAGCCCATGTAATATTAATGGAAAATTTGGAAGATGGTGGTATAAAGAGTAAATAGTGGGTCTATTTTGAGCTTGCTCATGGACTCATAAAGTCCATGAGCAAGCCTATCTGCTGGCCTCAAACACCAAAAAACATATGATAGATTAATTTGTTGTATTTGGCCAAAATTTTGGCTTAATTGCCTCCACCATAGAAAAAACAATTTGACATCATCTAATGTTTGATTGGTCAAATCAGTTAAATTTAGCAGGTTTTTAGTCAACATATAACCCAAAATCAATACAAAACTAGATTGTTGTAATACCTAAACCCATTATAAAACCTTGTCACTAATCCATACATTAATCAAGCTTCACTTACCTCACCAACCACATCCATAACTTTTGCATGAGCTAAAACTTCTGACTATAATAAGAATTCAATAAATTCTCTGAAGGTTTCCTGTGTGAGTGGTAGCCCCAAAGATAGAGCATGCACAATCAAAATAAGCTCAAGCTGTCAAGCATAGAGGGTGCAAAATAAAAATAAATACAAAGATAAAGGGTGTAAACTCAAAACAAATACAAACGTAGAAAGTGTAATTAAGGGTGCCAATTTGGCTGTTAATAGAAAGCCAAATTGTTGGTTTTGGGAACTTAACCCTGATTGTGTTGATCTACTAGCTTATGTCTATCATAGAGTACAGCAAAAAGTGCCGGAACTGGAAATGCTACAAATTGGTGGTGAAGTTGATCCTCAAGTACGTGACAACTGTAAACATACCAGGATGATTTCATTCATAACTTCCAGAGGTCCAAGATTGAATCTTTGTTCCATCATTAATTCTTGATCATGACCGTCATCATTTCGTTTTTCAGTATGTGAATCTGTTTGTACATCATAACGGAAATGAAATGGTGAACTATTTGATGTTTCCTTGGTGTATAATTTGTCATGAAAGGGAGTGAATGAAATGGTGAACTATTGGATGTTTCCTTGGTTTATGTACTGAACACGGTTTTCCTCTTAATGTTAATCTAACCTGAATTATATATAATGTAAAAAAAAGGTTTTTCTTGTTACCATCTCTACTCATAGACACCGATCAAACTGGCTCAACCAAGCCATGCACACCAGCAATGGACCAATGGTGATTTTAGGTGGCGTCGCTGTCAGCCATCGTAAAGTATATGAAGGATTTCTATAGGAAATGCTATGAGCAGCACAAAGGCTTGCTCTAAATGCAATGAAAAAACTTCTCCCAAAAAAGTGACAAACCACACTGATCGATAGTACTGTTTGATAATTAAAAAAATAGATGTAAATCTAGAATAAAATACGAAGAAAAGTAGACCTTATTAAGTAGGACTTTTCTAACCAAAGAGGGACATGAATTTGTGGTAGCCTGCCAGTACTGCATATTTCTTAACTGTTTAGACTTTAGTTAGGCTGTGTTTGTTTCGCGTAAAACGTTTTTCGGAAAATACATATTTTCCGGAAATGCTATTTTCCGGAAAAGGAAAATGTATTGAGGTTGTTTGGTTGTCTCGGAAATCGATTTACGGAAAATCAATTCCGGTGTTTGGTTCGGTCAAATATTTTATGGAAAATGCTTTACGGAAAATCAATTTTTATGTTTGGTGCAAGTAAACATTTTACGGAAAATGAAATCCATTTTTTCCGGGAAATCAATTTTCATGTTTGGTTTGTGAATTAATTTTACGGAAAATATAAAATGCCTTACAAATTTCAACTCCTGTATCATCTAGACAAACCTGTAATAATTAGAAACTAATCATCCACTTCAACATACACCTGCATTGCGTATACATATCTGTAACAGTACAAAAATAATCATCCACTTCAACATCAAAAATAATCATTTAAATATACCGATAATATTAATATAAAAATAGCCACATTCATCGTTCACCATTGTCATTACACCTCCATGGTGTACAAAAATGATACCTACTCGTGGTATCTGAATAGTACAAATACATAACTGTATTGTCCCAATAATACAAAGTACTACATATAATACAATAGTAGGTTAATACTAGTTCTACAACAACAGTGAATCCATAAAGCTACCATCACAGTCTACATGAAACAGGCAAGTCAAAGTTGTGAGAAAAAAAAAACCATCCAACCACAGCTTTCGCAGCCTAGCATTCTTGGCCAGAAATCCCCGTGCTACCTTCTCATTTTCACACAGATGGTCAAACGCAGTTGCAAGCATTTCTTCACTATACCCATCCGCCATCATAGCCATAACCTCATTATAAAGAGATATATAATCTACCGGGCCCCGATTGATTTCTTTAAGAGCCGTAGCTATATCCTTCAACTGATCAGACAGATCAGTCAACACGCTATCATCAGCAGTAGAAGGTGCACGACCTCTTTTACGGGATTTTGAAATTCCCGACCCAGTTGTGGAGGACTCGACTACATTCTTACCTTTTTCCAGCACATCTTCCTCCACATTATCAGCAACAAATTCAGCACTGTCGCCATTATCTGGCTCATTTTCATAATCTATATAGGACTTTGAAAAGCCACCTGTGGCTGTGTCCTTGCCCACAACAAGAGCTAACTCATCATACATCTCTATTTTCTTGTTTAAAAACTCTGCATGCTTTCGATGCGCCTGTAAGGGAGAAAGGAATGTATACTAACAATGCAATAATTACTTCACGCATAAATTCAATATTCAATGCATTATTCATGCCAATAAACAAAAAAAAAAACTGTTATTACATGAAAAATAAAGTGGGTGTCCATCCTTGTCAAATTAAACATAAAATCATGGTGTGGAATAGATGCTGCATTTAAACATCTAGCTATGGTAGTGTGACATTACTCTAGGACTAAAACTTAATAAATCATGATAAAGTTTACTTCACACCATTATATAATTTACTAAAACTTCATCTAACCTCTAGCATTTATTCATAGATGTTTTCTTTGGAACTATGAATATCTTTTCAAATAAATTCTTTACCTTCAATTTCCAAACTAAAAATTTCAATTTATGGACAAAAACATATATTAGCATTTATATCCGAAAAATATAATTGTAAGGCATACCATGACTTCTTCTTGGTACGTCTTTGCGTCGCATGTTATCATTTTGAGATTATCATCCCAACTGAAGCCACTCTTCTTTCGAAGTTTCTCAATAGTGGACCACATGGTCCTTAGAGTTCGCATCCGATTATCAACATAGGATGGGTGGCACTCAACCCCAAATTGGGCAGTTATCTCCTTTGCTACAAGAGCGAAGGAGCCTGCCTTGAAGGTGCTAGAGGGCTTGTTGCCCTTTGCAGCCTCTTGTGCAAGTATCCTCAGCATCGTTTCATGCATGGGAGGCAGCCACCTGAATTGCTTATTGCTGGTTACCTTCTCTTTGCCCTTTGACATTACTACATATGAAAATTGTATAGTTAGAGTAGCATTTAGTAATTACGCTCAGAATATGAACAATAAATCAAACACACATACAACCATACTTATAAATTTGCACAACAAAATGAAACATGCTAACCCTCAAAATAACAATGTAATACCAACAAATAACAATGTAATGCTAAAAATAATTTTCCATTACACCACCAAAAGTCTATAGTAAATACATTGTCTTTAATAAAAAAAAAAATACATATTACAATCATAGAAATCTAAATAAAGTACTACTCTCCACTCCTGATATAATCAGACCACATAGCTTGACATATCTCATCTCTCTTAGCATTCCACAATCTACTGTCTTCAATGGACTCTCGACGTGATTGTGTTTCTTGATGAGGGTCACTAGACTCTACTTCATTCATTGCAGCTTCCATAATATGGTCATGCGGTTCAACCCCCATAATGTGATTATGAACCACATAACATGCTAACACTACTTTCACTTGGGTTTCAAAAGACCAAAAAGGTTCTGCATCCAACACTCGAAAACGTTTCTTCAACACTCCAAACCCTCGCTCAATGGTAGTTCTCAATGAAGAGTGTCGCAGGTTGAACAATTCTTTCTCATTCTCAGGAGGATGATCACTTAACTCTTTTAAGTGATATCGCACACTTCGATAAGGTGACAATATCCCATTTTTATTACCATACCCAGCATCACCAAGATAATATTTACCTACATATATTAAAAAATAAAACCAAATAACTACTATGCTTAAGAAAACGCACAATATTTATTAAACTAATAAACCAAAAAGGTGAAGTAAACGTATAATACCGTTGGGAATTGAAAATCCCCCTGGCCTAGCAAATGCATCATTTAAGACACGTGAATCATGTGCACTGCCTTCCCATCCAGCTAGTACATAAGTAAACTTTAAGTCAAAACTAATGGCAGCTAACACATTTTGCGTGGTTCCATCTTTGCGACCACGAAATCTTCCTTGTATTTCAAGTGGCACAGATGCACGAACATGTGTACCATCTATTGCTCCAACACAATCCTAAATTTCGACAGACATGATGGTTTAGAATTACATAAATCTTCATAATTTACAAAAATACACAAGTCGCAATATTTACCTTAAAATATGGGTAGAACCTTTTGCTATTCCTTATCTCTTGGGGTGTATCTTCGCTACGCAGTCTTATTAGAGTTCTATATAATTTTAGAACCCCCCTAAGGACGACCTTAAAGTATCTATGAACAGTCTCAGTTGATCTGTAAATCCGACTACCCATTACACGAAACCTCACATTATGACCAATAATGTGTAAGAAAATAAACACTTGCTCCGTAACAGGCATATGAATAGTCGGGCGTACATGCTCCCCCTCAGTGAGGATGTGACATAAGCGGTGAAAAGCTATAGGTGTCATCCTAATTTGATTCACACAATATGTCTCACTTCCATGCAGAATACTATTTATGTATTCCTCTCTCTCGGCTGCATGATTAACAAAAGGCGCCCTAGGCAATCGTTTACGTCTACGCTGCAATTTCCTTAACAATGCAGCACCCACAAGAATGACAGATGCAACCGAAGCAAAAATTGCGGCTTTCATTTTTTTCTTCATCTAAAAAATCACAAACACTGTAGTCTAAGAGGTATGTACACAAGCATCCAACACATATAACAAGTTATATCTAACATTCCCAAGTTAATCCTTTTAAATAATTGAAAAAAAAAAAAAAAAAAAAAAAAAAAAAAAAGGTGTCCATGGCAAACAAGCGTAATGGTTTTATATGTGTGTATGTATATATATATATTCTTATGTAAAATCTTTCAATAATTTTGTTTTTGATCTCTCAAAAGACCTAACAAAAGATACATAGATTTTTTTTTTCTTATTAAAAAGAGACCACACATATGTAGTTAGAGCCATGCATGCACATTGGGTATCAGCAACAAATTATTATGATTATGATGCATGCATCAAAAGAAAAGTTAGGAATTTAGAAGTTCCATATAACATAATTTGTTTGAATAATTTTTTTTTTTTTAGTGTTTTTTAGCAATTTTATTTATTTATTTATCAAACTGCAAATTTTATTTCAAAAATTGTTTCTATATTTTAAAATGTTTCACAAGTTTCTATACTTTTAAAAGTGTTCAAAAGGCATTCTATAGCTATAGGGAAAATAGTAACATAACAAACAAAATATATACTACAATATAGGCTTCATGTTATTGAAGTGGTTTCATTTTCTTTATGTCTATTTTACTTTGTCAAAATTTTCCATATATTTTATAAATAAATAAATAAAACATTTTCCATCTATTAGACGGTGGTAAGGACTTTTTAAAAATATTTTAAAGTATAAAAATGTTTCATTTGAAATAAAACTAAAAGGTTGGTATCCAAACATGTAATTTTATATAGCATCATTGCTAGTGGTGTAGGTAGAGAGTTAACAACTTCAAAATCACTGCCACCATTTTCTTAATCACATGAAACATAATTTATATTGTTTTTTACATCATTTTCTGTATCAAATAGATAAAGGGGAACGAATCTTATCTAAAACGGATTTTTATCTTTAAAAAAATAAAAAATTAGTCCACTTTGGTCCATTTTAGTCACTTTGGTCTCTTTCGGTCTATTTTGTTTCAATTATGTTTATTTGGTCCTTTTCAATCCCTTTGGATTCACTTTGGTCTATTTTAGTCTAATTCGGTCCACTTCCCTCCGTCTGGATCCACTTCAATCAGTTTTAGTCCACTTAAGTTTATTCGGTCTACTTTGATCCATATTGATCGGTCCAAAGAAAAGTGATTTACAAGTGAATAAATAAAGTCTTGATCTAATGGAATGGACGATTGTCGGTTTAATTCATCATAAATATATAGTAGCATGAGATTTGTAAAATTAGATTTTTTGTTATTTAAATATTAAAAAATATACATGCATAGTCTGTGTGTTTATCTAAGAGGGGAGAAGAAAATGAATACCATAATATAAGGTTTTTTTTTTTTTTTATGCCGAAGAAAATGAATACCATATTGCTACGGCAAAAGCAGCAATTTTCGCCCATGCTAATTCATATTCCTAGCTCAATAAGATTCAGTGCAAGGATATTCTGAACTAGCTTCACTGTAAACAACATATATTTCCAACAGAATACATGTAGAGTGCAATTATAGCAGAGCAGAAAACTAGAACACGAAAGCAACAATTAAACAAAAAAAATACAATGCAAACAAACCACCCAAGAAAATATCACAACATAGAGTACCATCACCAAACAAACAATTATTTACATCACTACACATGGGCATCAGAGAATATGTTTGATGAATTTGTGTAAATATAACTAGATACCCTTCCTCAGTGTGTGGATCGGAGAAATTTTCGGATCAAGGAATACTCACTGTGCGTGGAGAGGTGGTGAAGCTCGGTGTGTGGATCGGAACTTAGAGGTTGGAGCTCGTCGGAGTGGAGATCGGAGCTTGGAGGTCGTCGGTCTGGACCGGAGCTTGGAGCTTGGAGCTTGGAGATCGGAGCGGAGGTCTGGACCGGAAAAGCTTGGAGCGGATCGGACTTGGAGCGGAGGTCTGGACCGGAAAAACTTGGAGCGGATCGGACTTGGAGCGGATCGGAGTGGATGTCTGGACCGGATCGGACTTGGAGCGGAGGTCTGCACCGGAAAAGCTTGGAGCGGATCGGACTTGGAGCGAATCGGAGTGGATGTGTGGACCGGATCGGAGGTCTGAACGTGCTGCTGCAGTGGTTTGGAGCTTGGGTCTGGACCGGATCGGAGAGTGAGTGTGAGAGAGCTTGGAGAGTGATGTTGCGTGAGAGAACTTGGAGAGTGTAGAGAAAATTTCCGGAAAATGGTTTAAGGGAAAATAGGGGGTGAAATCTATTTCACCCAGCAGGGAGCATCTTTTCGGTCAAAGGGGAAAGCAATTTCCGTTGACCCAATTTTCCCAAGCACCCAAACACAGCAATTTTTCGGAAATTGATTTCCGGAAGTGGTTTGAAGTTGATACAAACGCACCCTTAATAAAGGGCTGAAATCGCCAAATGCCAAAGAGATTTACCTCTTCAGTAGTTTTCTAATTCCATTATATCTTCTCTCAAAACAAATCAAAAGGAAAAATATATAATGAAACTTTAAATCTTAATATTGTGGTGTGGCCTTTCGGCTTGAAATATCATATAGGAAAGTCAATAGTTTTGTAGTTTAGAGAGACCGTTCGTATTCCTTTATTAATTAGAAGAAACAGATTTCAAATCATTCATTCTCTATTGTGGTTACTATAAATTATCAAAAAATAAATATAATATATAAATATGGTGAGATCTCTTAAAGGCGAAAATGAAGTTTATAGACTACAAAGCATTTTTCAACAATTTTCATTAATCAGGTTTTATCGCTAAATTTTATATAAAGGTGTGCATTCGTTGGTTGGATTGGATTTGAGGTATTTCACAACCTTGTCCAACCTTTTTCGATTGAGAAATCTTCAAGCAAAACCCAATCCATGTGGATTGAGTTGGTTTTGTTTAACTTATTGGTTTGTGGCCATTTTCGTCAAGTCTAATAAGAAAATTGAGCTTATACTGTTCAATAAATGATTACATATTACACAGTTGGATGTAATATTATAGTTTTTTTAAAATTAAATCTCAAATCCTATAAAAAAAAGTTTCAAAAAAAATTCAAATAACAAATTTAAAATAAGACTACAAATCTATAATATATCAAATAAACAAACTTATAATAAATCTATATTTTGTTAAATTATTAATAGTGTGGGTTGGGTTGGATTAGTTGAATGAAAAAATTTTCTCAAAAAAAAAAAAGTTGAATGAAAATTTTGCCAATCCAAGGCCGACCTAATAACCTAGGCTTGAAAAAAAAAAAAAAAAAAAAAAAAAAAAAAAAAAAGAGATTAATCCATCTATGTACCCATGATAAATCCAACCCAAAAAATCAAGTTAGGATTGTGGATGAATGCACACACCTAATTCTATCTAGTTTACCTCTTAAATATTTCTCCAACAAGCTAGCTAGCTAGCTTTGAGCTAGCTAAATTGTCTAATAGTTACTGTAGGGTCAAGATTTGTAGCTCAAGCCCAAAAGATATGAGATGTAAACCCAATAAGCCCAATACAATAAATTTGTAAAGAGTGGGTGAAGGAACTGAGCAGTTTGTGAACTAAACAACAGTTAATCAAGATTTTAAAAGATGAACAAGCGCGAAAACAAACTGTAAACTTGAATAAATTGATGTCCAAGAAGATAAACTTTTATCTTATAAGATAATACAATTCTTAGAGTTACAGTAAATCTTTCTTCCTTTTCTCTTCCTTGATTTTTCAATCCCCCTCTCATGAGACGTCTCTTACATTTATATAGTTTTCTTTTAGAATATCTTGATCGTCCACCTATTCTTTATCTAAGCATTCACTTGAGTATATGTCCCATCAGGTACCTTCCTTAGTTCTCTATGAGTGGTAGTAGCTAAAACTGCACTGTTCAGGGATCTTCTCCACATAAATGTAACCAGAAAAGTTGTTACAGTGCATTTAATGCAGTGGTAGCAGCTTTTTCTTTAGATATTTCTCTATTCTTATCATTTTTATAAGTGCCTGAAGTTCATCCTTATCACTGGAAACTGTGAGGAAGGTCACCTAAACTACCCAGGTACTTGTTTGATCGATATTCCTCATATCCGAGGAGGACACACTCCTCGGACTATATTTCTCTACTATTTCCTTGCGTAGTTTTCCAATCTGGGGCTTTTCCCAATCATTTACTCCTCCTCGGACGTACTCATATTTTCAAATAGGGCTCAATGCCCAATATATAAATGCGGGCTTTTATCCCCACAGTTACAATAATTCATTATACTAAGAGCATTCACAATGAATTTAGCAAAAAATTTCTAGAAGGTTATTTATCAATTTTAGCTACCTATCATTTTGAATACACATCTCAAAAAACTCTTAATTTAATATATATATATATATATATATTCTATGGCTCCCAAGTTCCCAACACCTTCTGAATTTCCTCCTTCATATCCTTAGAAGTAGATTTATTGAAAAAGAGGGAAACTTTTCTTCTATTCCATTAACTTGTTGACTTAAAATTCTATCATAAGTTCCTATTCAGAACCTTTTGGCAATCATTTCTATTATTCGTGCAAAAGAGAAAAGTGTCATTTGCAAAAAGCAGATTTGTAATTAATATAGGATTTCTCTTGCTCAAAGAAAAACCCTCTTATAGAACCATCTCTATCAACCTGTGAAACAAGACTAAGGAGACTTTCATTACACAATAAAAAAAAATAAAAAAAGGGGGATGAGAGTGAGTCTCCTTGGTGAATGCCCCAAATGAATAAACCAAAGCCCTTAGGTTCCTTATTAACAAGAATGGAGTATGATTTATGAAATATAAAAGAAAAAGCAGTTAGGGCGGTTGAAAGAATTGAGTTTCGAGTTTGGACCCATATAGCTTGAAAGGCTACGTACAAGTTGACAAAACCAACTATAAAAAGGCATTGAGATCCAAACCCCTGAGAAGAAAAAAAAAAGTGAAAGAAATCCAAACCCCCTGTTTCTGTTTCTGTTACTGTTTCTTGCTCCTGCGCTTACACCATGAATAATCTCTCCCCAATACCCTCGTCCTCATTCCCAATTCTACTAATTGTCATGATAGGGCTTATGCTACTCACTATCTTTGTCGCTGTCGTCTTTCTCCTCTGTTGGTTTTGGAACTACCCTCATGGACTACGGCGAGTACACCCAAATGCTGGAAATGTACCTGACAATTGACAACATACCAGCTGATCATGGTTACATTCACATACCTTTTTGCCGTCAGCCTATCGCCCTACCAGAGGTCCAAGATTCAATCTTTAATTTGTTCCATCATTCATTCTTGATCTTGATCATCATCATTTCGTTTTTCAGTATGTGAATCTGTTTGTATATCATGATTTTGTAGGATAGCTAGATAGCTAGGTGCAATCAAATTAATGGCTTGATTTTTTGTAACTACATGGAAAAAAAACACATTTCAATCCATAAGAGCATCGGATTCTTTTTCCATGTCTTTATGTCTATCATAGAGTACAGCAACAAGTGCCGGAACTGGAAATGTTACAAATTGGTGGTGAAGTTGATCCTCAAGTACGTGACAACTATAAACATACCAGGATGATTTCATTCATAACTTCCAGAGGTCCAAGATTGAATCTTTGTTCCATCATTAATTCTTGATCTTGACCGTCATCATTTCGTTTTTCAGTATGTGAATCTGTTTGTAGATCATTATTTGTAGGCTAGCTAGCTAGCTAGGTACAATAAATTAATGGCTTGATTTCTTGCAACTACATGGAAAAAAAACATTTGAATCAACTTCTTTATGAGAAATTGTTTTGATTCAACTGTTTCTGGAAGCTTATTTGATGCTGTTGAGTTCTTGCTGAAATTGGATTGATTACACCTGGAAATCTCAATGAATGAGTTTTTCATTTGGAAATCTCAATGTTGAAGAATTATTTGATGCAAGGCTTTTCGGCTACTGTGTGTGGTCTATGACATTCTTTAAAAAAATAAAATAAAATAAAAAAGAAAAATCATATACATTAAAATATCTCCCGAAAGAGCAACTTGTCAAACAGAGAGAAACAGAATGTGCTTATTGTTCCTTTTTTTTTTTTTTGGAGTAGTATAAAATTGATTAATGGAAATGAAATGGTGAACTATTTGATGTTTCCTTGATGTATAATTTGTCATGAAAGGGAGTGAATGAAATGGTGAACTGTTGGATGTTTCCTTGGTTTATGTACTGAACACGGTTTTCCTCTTAATGTTAATCTAACCTGAATTATATATAATGTAAAAAAGGTTTTTCTTTTTACCATCTCTACTCATAGACACCGATCAAACTGGCTCAACCAAGCCATGCACACCAGCAATGGACCAATGGTGATTTTAGGTGGCGTCGCTGTCAGCCATCGTAAAGTATATGAAGGATTTCTATAGGAAATGCTATGAGCAGTACAAAGGCTTGCTCTAAATGCAATGAAAAAACTCCTCCCAAAAAAGTGACCAACCACACTGATCAATAGTACTGTTTGATAATTAAAAAAATTGATGTAAATCTAGAATAAAATACGAAGAAAAATAGACCTTATTAAGTAGGACTTTTCCAACCAAAGAGGGACATGAATTTGTGGCAACCTGCCAGTACTGCATATTTCTTAACTATTTAGACTCTAGTTAATAAAGGGCTGAAATGGCCAAACGCCAAAGAGATTTTCCTCTTCAGTAGTTTTGTAGTTCCATCATCTCTTCTCTCAAAACAAATCAAAAGGAAAAATATATAATGAAACTTTAAATTTTAATATTGTGGTGTGGCCTTTTGGCTTGAAATATCATATAAGAAAGTCAATAGTTTTGTAGTTTAGAGATTCGTTTATTAATTAGAAGAAACAAATTTCAAATCATTCATTCTCTATTGTGGTAACTATAAATTATCAAAAAAATAAATATAATATATAAATATGGTGAGATCTCTTAAAGGCGAAAATGAAGTCTATAGACTACAAAGCATTTTTCAACAATTTTCATTAATCAGGTTTTATCACCAAATTTTATGTAGAGGCATAAAGGTGTGCATTCGTTGGTTGGATTGGATTTGAGGTATTTCACAACCTTGTCCAACCTTTTTCAGTTGAGAAATCTTCAAGCAAAACCCAATCCATGTGAATTGAGTTGGTTTTGTTTAACTTATTGGTTTGTGGCCATTTTCGTCAAGTCTAATAAGAAAATTGAGCATATACTGTTCAATAAATGATTACATATTACACAGTTGGATGTAATATTATAGTTTTCTTTTTTTTAATTAAATCTCAAATCCTGTAAAAAAAAGTTTCAAAAAAATTCAAATAACAAATTTAAAATAAGACTACAAATCTATAATATATCAAATAAACAAACTTATAATAAATCTATATTTTGTAAAATTATTAATAGCGTGAGTTGGGTTGGATTAGTTGAATGAAAAAATTTTCTCAAAAAAAAAAAAGGATTAATTCACCTACGTACTCACGATGAAACCAACCCAAAAAATCAAGTTAGGATTGTGGGTAATGCACACTCTTAATTCTATCTAGTTCACCTCTTAAATATTTCTCCAACAAGCTAGCTAGCTTTGAGCTAGCTAAATTGCCTAATAGTTACAATAATTCATTATACTAAGGGCATTCACAATGAATTTAGCAAAAAATTTCTAGAAGGTTATTTTTCAATTTTAGCTACCTATCGTTTTGAATACACATCTCAAAAAACTCTTAATTTAAATATATATATATATATATATATTCTATGACTCCCAAGTTCCCAACACCTTCTGAATTTCCTCCTTCATATATCCTTAGAAGTAGATTTATTGAAAAAGAGGGAAATTTTTCTTCTATTCCATTAACTTGTTGTCTTAAAATTTTATCATATGTTCCAAAATATTCAGAACCTTTTGGCAATCATTTCTATTAATCATGCAAAAGAGAAAAGTGTCATTTGCAAAAAGCAGATTTGTAATTAATATGGGATTTCTCTTGCTCAAAGAAAAACCCTCTTATAGAACCATCTCTATCAGCCTGTGAGATAAGACTAAGGAGACCTTCATTACACAATAAAAATAAATAAATAAATAAAATGGTGAGAGTGAGTCTCCTACTCTATCACTTCCAAAAAAGTTTACTCTACTCTATCACAGGCTTTACTCGTGTAAAGTTTGAGGGCCATAAATCTCGACTTACCCAACTTATGGTTATTCAGTCTATATAGAGTTTCGAAAGCAACAAAGGTATTATTATATGAGATCAAATAGTTTTTTGTAAGGCACTTTGGTGTTTTGTAATAATTGATTTCATTTATTTTTTTAAAAAGAGTATTATAATTTGTCGTTTCTTAGCATAGCAATTCGAGGACTAATGGGAAATATTTTTCTAATTCTATACTTGTGCTATGACGTAGACATCCTATCAAGAAAAAGTGAATAACAATACAACTGTAATTATTTCTGAAATATAAAAGAAAAAGCAGTTAGGGCGGTTGAAAGAATTGAGTTTCGAGTTTGGACCCAGATAGCTTGAAAGGCTACGTACAAGTTGACAAAACCAACTATAAAAAGGCATTGAGATCCAAACCCCTGAGAAGAAAAACAAAAAGTGAAAGAAATCCAAACCCTCTGTTTCTGTTTCTGTTTCTGTTACTGTTTCTTGCTCCTGCGCTTACACCATGAATAATCTCTCCCCAATACCCTCGCCCTCATTCCCAATTCTACTAATTGTCATGATAGTGCTTATGCTACTCACTATCTTTGTCGCTGTCGTCTTTCTCCTCTGTTGGTTTTGGAACTACCCTCATGGACTACGGCGAGTACACCCAAATGCTGGAAATGTACCTGACAATTGACAACATACCAGCTGATCATGATTACATTCACATACCTTTTTGCCGTCAGCCTATCGCCCTTCCAGAGGTCCAAGATTCAATCTTTAATTTGTTCCATCATTCATTCTTGATCTTGATCATCATCATTTCGTTTTTCAGTATGTGAATCTGTTTGTATATCATGATTTTGTAGGATAGCTAGATAGCTAGGAAAAAAAACACATTTCAATCCATAAGAGCATCGGATTCTTTTTCCATGTCTTTATGAGAAATTGTTTCTGATTCAACTGTTTCTGCAAGCTTGTATTGATGCTGTTGCGTTCTTACTGAAATTGGATTGATTACACTTGGAAATCTCAGTGTTGAAGAATTATATTCATCCCATTAGTTTTTCTTTATCTTGTATATATATGCATGGGCTTTACAATGATTTCTTGAATATCTTCATTATTGGGTTGAATGTAGCTAGTCATCATAAACAATGCGGCTCTGGGTGATTATTTTTTTCTTTATTAATGTTATTGCGAATGCAAATGGCCATTGATCATGGCAATTTAGGTGAGCTCCAGCCGTGAACGAGGGTGGTTTGGTTTTGGATGTAAAGCTTTTCGGCCACTGTGTGTGGTCTACGGGATTATCTCTGATCAAGATTTCATTCACATACCTTTTTGCCGTCAGCCTATCGCCCTTCCAGAGGTCCAAGATTCAGTCTTTAATTTGTTCCATCATTCATTCTTGATCTTGATCATCATCATTTCGTTTTTCAGTATGCGAATCTGTTTGTATATCATGATTTTGTAGGATAGATAGCTAGCTAGGTGCAATCAAATTAATGGCTTGATTTCTTGTAACTACTTGGAAAAAAAAAACACCTTTAAATCCATAAGAGCATCGGATTCTTTTTCCACTTCTTTATGAGAAACTGTTTCTTTTTCCACGGTCTTTTTTTTTTCTTTTTCTTTTTTTCTTTTTTAATGCTGCATGTTGAGTTCTTACTGAAATTGGATTGCTTACACTGAAGTCTACGCAGGCAAGTTAAATATAATGAATGAAGTTTTCCTTTGGAAATCGCAATGAAGTTTTCCCATTAGTTTTTTTTTTTTTTTTTTCCTTTATGACTTTTTTTTTAAAATATTATTGGGTATATATATGATGATTTCTTAAATAAATTTTGTTGGATGGTTTCCAATCCCAAGCCCCCTAATGTAGTCCCCAAAAAAAAAAATAGCAAAAAAAAAAAGAAGCAAAATCATATACATTTAAATGTCTCCCGAAAGAACAACTTGTCAAACAGAGAGAAAAAAGTTCTTATCGTTCTTTTTTTATTTTTTGGCTTTTTGGAAATGAAATGGTGAACTATTAGATGTTTCCTTGATGTATAATGGTAAACGAAAGGATACTATGCTTAGTGTTGGTTTATGTACTGAACCCGGTTTTCCTTTTAATGTTAATCTAACCTGAATTATAATGTAAAAAAAGGTTTTTCTTGTTACCATCTACTCATAGACACCGATCAAACTGGCTCAAACCAAGCCATGCAAACCAACGATGGTGATTTTAGATGTCGTACGTAGCTGTGAACAGCACAAAGGCTTGCACTATATGCAATGAAAAAACGCCTCCCAGAAAAGTGACCAACCACACTAATCGATAGTGTTTGATAATAAAAATAATGATAAAGAGAAATAGATGTAAATCTAGAATAAAATACGAAGATTTTTATCAGAAAACCCTATTTGTGTTTACAGTGTTTGTTGAAAATGAGGGATAAGCATGGCAAATCCTTAATTAGGACACTGATTGATTGAGATTTGCAAATATGTAGACCTTAGGACTTTTCCACCCAAGGAGGGACACGAATTTGGGGCAGCTTTCCAACACTGCAAATTTCTTGTTTAGAATTTAATTAATGGAGGGCTGAAACTGCCAAACGCCTAAGACTCTCCTCTTCGGTAGTTTTTTTAATTCCATTATCTCTTCTCTCAAAGCAAATCAAAAGGAAAAATATATAATGAAACTTTGAATTTTAATATTGTGGTGTGCTCTTTTTTCTTGAAATATCATATAGGATGGTCAATAGTGTTGTAGCTTAGAGACACTGTTTGTAATCTTTTATTAATTAGAATAAAAAGATTTCAAATCATTCATTCTCTATTATGGTAACTATAAATTATCAAATAAATAAATAAATAATATATATATATATATGGTGAGATCTCTTTAAAGCTCAAAATGAAGTCTATATATAGACTACAAAGCAATTTCAACAATTTTCTTTAATCAGGTTTTATAGCCAAATTCTACATGGAGGCATAGAGGTATGCATTGGTTGGTTGGATTGAGTTTGAGGTATTTCACAACCCTATCCAACTTTTTTTTTGGTTGAAAACCTTCAACCAAAATCCAACCCATGTGGATTTAGTTGGTTTTGTTTAACTTATTGGGTTGTGGCCATTTTGTCAAGGCTAGTAAGAAAATGGAGCTTATATTATTCAATAAATGATTTCAAATTTAACAATTGGATGTAATAATATAGTTTTTAAAAAAAAAATTAAATCTCAAATCCTACTATATATAAAAAAATAAATAAAGGGCTCAAGTAAACCAAATAAAAATTTTAAAATAAGACTACAAATCCATAATATATCAAATAAACAAACTTATAATAAATATATATTTTGTAAAATTATTAATAGCATGGGTTAGATTGGAATAGTTGAATGATGTGGGGCCAGGAAAGTGTGCAGCCTTGGCCCACTCCAAGCCAGGTCCAAATGGCCCAATCCGAGGAAGGATGACTATCCGGGACGAATCTGGGGAGAAAACTCCTTTGGATCCATGCCAAGGACCCCCTCGTCCTCGGCATACTAAGGATAACTATAAAAAAGGGGGGGGGGGGGGGGGGGACAAACCCAGAGCGAATTGTCACCTCAATACTTAATACATTCACCTAACCCTTCTGGCCTCATTAATGGGGATGCAACCCCCGGGCAGGGCTACATCGATCAGGGTGAACCACTTGAGCACGGATACGACCTCTGATGGGACTAGCAGTCAGAGAAGAGGCCAATGAATGATCAACAGAAGGGGGGAGAGAGTAATATATAAGGGATACGAGGAAAATGAAGAAAGAAGGAGGGAAGAGAAAAAAGGAGAGGTTTGGGAAACAAGCCTCCTCGGCCATTGGCCGAAGAGCATCCTTCAATTGTAAATTGGCCTAAGTGTTCTTTTAATAAGATATAAAGTAGTTCCGGCCCGGTGAGGGCCGGCCAGTGCCTAAACCTTCGATCCACTCTCTACAAATTCATTGTTTCGGGTTCGTTGGGCCTTCAACCCATATCTTTTGGGCTTGGGCTACGAAAACTGACCCTACAATTGGCGCCGTCTGTGGGAAGGATTAGTGCGCTGGCCGGTGCAACTGGCGGTCGTTCTAAGGGATCACCTTGCAGAAAGTTAGCGGTGTACAAAAAAAAAATTTGATATTATTTCATAAGAAGAAAATTACAAAGTACAATCAGAGGCTCAGGCAGGCGTGTTTTAAAACTATTCCTACAAGCTAATCCTACAATCAGAGGCCCAGGCGGACCGATTCTAGAACTAGCTAGAGGGAAGTGTCAACCCGTACCCTTACCAGCATCAAGAGAATGGGAGAACTTGACAGTAAGGGATAGACAGAACCAAGGCATTGCATGGTCCTCGGACTCAAGCCTATGGGAAAACTAATCACACCGTTATATCTGGGTACTAGACAGAACCAAGGTATTGCATGGTCCTCGGACTCAAACCTATGGGGAAACTAGATACTTATAGAAAAATAGAAGTGATAGACAGAACCAAGGCATTGCATGGTCCTCAGACTCAAGCCTATAGGAAAACTAATCACACCGTTGTATCTGGGTACTAGACAGAACCAAGGTATTGCATGGTCCTCGGACTCAAACCTATGGGGAAACTAGATACTTACAGAAAAATAGAAGTGATAGACAGAATCATGGCATTGCATGGTCCTCGGACTCAAGCCTATGGGAAAACTAATCGCACCGTTATATCTGGGTACTAGACGGAACCAAGGTATTGCGTGGTCCTCGGACTCAAACCTATGGGGAAACTAGATACTTACAGAAAAATAGAAGTGATAAACAGAACCAAGGCATTGCATGGTCCTCGGACTCAAGCCTATGGGAAAACTAATCACACCATTGTATCTGGGTACTAGACAGAACCAAGGTATTGCATGGTCCTCGGACTCAAACCTATGGGGAAACTAGGTACTTACAGAAAAATAGAAGCATTAGACAGAACTGAGGCATTGCATGGTCCTCGAACTCAAGCCTATGGAGAAACTAACCGCTCGGCTACACTTGGGGGCTAGGCAGAGCAAGATCACTTCTTGATCCTCAGATTTAGGCCCACGGGGAGACTTAACTACAACACATCCCAAGTTGGGAAATGATCAAGTCCCACCTAACCCTTGAGACGCAAGAGGGCTGCCCATGCGTACGTACTCTTTACATCTTATCATTGCTGCTACAATCGGCTGACATACGACTCAAGCTAAAATTGTGCCGATCAAAGGAAAAGAAGGAAAAGCAGGCAACACGTACACAAATAAGCAATTCAAATAAAGAGAGATTAGATTGACATTACAACAATGAGTTCGTAAAAATTGCATAGCAAGAGCCACAGTACATAGAGGAGAAGCACCAAAAAATAGAATGACAACGTGAAAGTAGAGTGGGGCAAGACGCTGGGGAATCTACTCCCTCTGCTCAGGTTGAACGGAGGCAACACCCGACCCCTCCGAGCCCTGGCCTGAGGGGATGGCTTGCGAGGGAATGTCAAAGCAGTTGCTTCCTCAGCGGCGTGGGTTGGATCATCGGAAGGGATCTCCACTACCCCTGGGGGCACCTCCTCGCCTGAATGCTCCCCCAGTTCATCTGCCCCTATCTCTTCAATAATCTCCCCAACCTCAAGATCCTCAGGGGCGACCTCGCGGATGGCAGGGAGGTAATACACATTATCTGCCTTCCATAGGTCGGACGCGGCCTCCACCCCAGCTTGTTTGAGGGCCTCAACCAAACCTGGGAACAATATCGCCTACACACCCCTGGGACTTGAGTCTTATAGGCGGCCTCTACCGAAGCCACCCTATCAGCGTAGGCTGCAGCTTCAGCCTCCTCCTTGGCACGCTCGACCATCTCCTTGCCATGGTTAGCCTCGTCCTTGGCCCGTTGGGCCTGGTCTCTGGCAAATTCTGCTACCCTATGAGCCCCCTCGGCCTTGGCCACGTCAGCCCGCAGGTCAGTAATCAGATCCCTCGCGATCCGCAATTGCTCCTCCACTTCGCTTAGGCGCCTCGTCTGCTCCACAGCCTGGGTTTGGGCACCCTCGAGACTAGACAGCGCATTGTCCCGCTCCCGGGTTACCTCCTTCAGAGCCTCTCGGGCCTTAGCGAGGTCAGCTTCGGAATTCTTCAGAGTACTAATGGCCTGGTATCGCCAGTCGCGCTCCTTTTTAAGGGCTTCCTTCTGGTCGTTTGCTGCCCCCTCCAACACAAAGATTGCTTGGATAGCCTGCCAGAATAACCAACGTGCTATAAGCCCAATAAAAGAAAATGAGTGGGAGAAGATCCGAAACTAAAGTCCTTACCATCCCCACATATCGCTTAAGGCTGAGAAAGACCTGCTCATTCGTCAAAGAGCTAAGCTTCGCCATGTCTACCGGGAGCAGCAGGCTCCTCTCTAGGGCGTCGGCCACGCACGTCCCTTCGCCCTCGTTGAAGTCCCTGAGGGAGGCGTTATCCCTCAATAGCTCCCCGCGGAGCATCGGAGCTGGGAGCCAGGCCTCAGCCTCGGACGAGGTGCTTGGACGGCCGCAGAGTAGTGTCCCCCTCCTACGAAGGAACCGTTTTCTCTTCTATAGGCCCCTTGCCCTTATCCTTCCTCTTCTTGGGTGTGATAGGCACAGACCAAGAGGGCGAGCGTGTCTGGGGAGGAGGAGGGAGCTTCTGCTGAGCCGAAGTCGACCTAGTCTTCGGTGGGGTAGGAGGAAGCTTTTGCTGGGCCTTCCCTGGCTGGCTCTCGATCAAGTCCAACAAGTCGGTAATTGGCCTCCTCTTGTAACCCATTGTTAGTGGAGGGGCTTCAGAAGCAAGGAAGTCTGCTTCGCTCAAGTTAAGTTCACCCAGGTCCCTAGGCAGATCCTCGGACCGATCAACCTCAGCAAAAACGGCAAACGGGTCCTCCTCCCTCTCTGGACCCTCCTCGGCAGCCTCAGCGAATGGTTGGGAAGAGAAGGGGATGGCTAATGTGACAGCTTCCTGATCGGGGGGCTCCTCGGGAATCGAAAACCCGTCCTCGGTCACAGTAATCCTCTGAAGCCGAGGATCGTTGGCTAGGATGACGTGTTTCGAAACCGAGAACGACCTTTGGGTGGGCGTATACCCCAAGATTAAATGGGCGGCTCTAACTTGATTATCGTCCTCGTTTACGTAAACCGGCGCCCTTAGCACCTTCTGCAAGTCTTCCTGGTTGGTCAAATGGAAGTGGCGCTCAAAGGCGTGCGGGTCTGCAAACGGAAAACACCGCCATGTTAGCAAAAAGAAAAAAGTGCAAGAAAACTCAAAACCCCTCCTACTCCTACTGCCCCACCTAGTACCCCTTCCGTCGTTGGGCAGTGAAGGCCATCATGCCATGCCCCTGACACAATGAGGAAGTCATTGCTAAGCCCCTTATTGGACTCAGGGAGGCACTGGATGAGTCGCACCCTATCGTCCCTCGTTTTCAGATAATAAGACTTGCCCCTAAGATGCTGAAGGTTGTAGCACCAGTTCACGTCGTGGTGAGTCAACCTTAGCCCCATCTTCTCATTCAGGACGTCCACACAGCCCAAAATCCTGAAGACGTTTATCCCACATTGGGTAGGGGCCAACCGGAAGTGCGTGAGGTAGTCCCTCATCACCCGTCCCATTGGGATCATCATTCCCCCTTCGAGGAAGGCGGCGATGGGAATTACCACTTCACCCTCCTGCTTATGTAAGCGCCAATCCTCATCCTCACTATATCTCAAACCTACATTGGCGGGGATCCGGTAGTCGGCGACGAATTTCTCCATCGCCTCCTCGGTGTGGACGTATTTCTTAAACCTACCCATCCCAGTTGACGCTTAAAGGAGCTAAGAAAAGACAAATGAAGGAGAAGGAATAACGGGAAAGAGAGCTCAGAGAAGGATTGAGCAACTTACTGAAAAGAGGAGGAGTTCCTCGGACGGGCTTTTTGTGCTGAAGATGTAAGTGTGGCTGGACTCAGAAAGGACGCGCGAGAGCTCTTGATTACGAATGAGGAACAGGGAAAAGCAGTTCTTACGGGTATTTATACCCCGAATTGAGGAACGATGTGGGTTTTCCCGCCCATAAATGCGAGACGAACCCCCACCGTTGGATAGATAACGCCTCACTAGACGTGGGGAGCACAGAGCCGCCTGAATTTAATAATGGGCACGTTACGTGCTCCGGAACGTCAGCAACGTGCATTGGGCAGGTGAATAGACCCCAATCCTGACAGGGGTGAAGCCGAGGATGTCAAAATCCTACTCCCCGCCCGAGGATGCGTGCAGCAAGATTTTGAGGGGTTATTGTGGGGCCAGGAAAGTGTGCAGCCTTGGCCCACTCCAAGCCAGGCCCAAATGGCCCAATCCGAGGAAGGATGACTATCCGGGACGAATTTGGGGAGAAAACTCCTTTGGATCCATGTCAAGGACCCCCTCATCCTCGGCATACTGAGGATAACTATAAAGGGGGGGGGGGGGGGAGGGGGACAAACCCAGAGCGAATTGTCACCTCAACACTTAATACATTCACCTAACCCTTCTGGCCGCATTAATGGGGATACAACCCCCGGGCAGGGCTACATCGATCAGGGTGAACCACTTGAGCACGGATACGACCTCTGATGGGACAAGCAGCCAGATGAAAGGCCAATGAATGATCAACAGAAGGGGGGAGAGAGTAATATATAAGGGATACGAGCAAAGTGAAGAAAGAAGGAGGGAAGAGAAAAAAGGAGAGGTCTGGGAAACAAGCCTCCTCAGCCATTGGCCGAGGAGCATCCCTCAGTTGTAAATTGGCCTAAGTGTTCTTTTATAAGATATAAAGTAGTTCCGGCCCGGTGAGGGCCGGCCAGTGCCTAAACCTTCGATCCACTCTCTACAAATTCATTGTTTCAGGTTCGTTGGGCCTTTAACCCATATCTTTTGGGCTTGGGCTACGAAAACTGACCCTACAAATGAAATCTAAAAAAAAAATTGAAAAAAAAATGAAGATTGAATAAAAATTTTGCCAATCCAAACCCAACCTAATAAACTAAGCTTGAAAAAAAAAACTATCCATATATGTACCCAAGATAAAACCAACCAAAAAAAAAATCAAGTTGGGATTGTGGGTGAATGCACACCCTTAATTCTATCTAGTCCACCTCTTAAATATTTCTCCAATAGGCTAGCTAGCTTTAAGCTAGCAAAATTGCCTAATAGTTACAATAACTCATTATACTAAGAGCATTCACAATGAACTTAGCAAAAAAAAAAAAAAATTCTAGAAGGTCATTTGTCAATTTTAGCAACCTATATTTTTAAATATATATCACAAAAAACTCTATTACTCCTAACACCTCCTGAATTTCCTCTTTCATATCCTCAAAAGTTGATTTATTGAAAAAGAGGGAAGTTTTGCTTCTATTATATTAACTTGTTGACCTAAAATTCTTTTATAATTTTCCAAAATATTCAACACCCTTTGGCAATCATTTGTATTAGCCATGCAAAAGAAAATACTGTCATTTGTAAGAATTAAAGTAGATGTGTTAATATGAGACTTCTCTTGCTCAAAGAAAAACCCCTTTATAGAACCATCTCTATCAACCCGTGAGATAAGACTAAGGAGACTTTCATTACTCAACAAAAAAAGAAAGGGTGAGAGTGGTTCACCTCAATGAATACCTCTAAACGAATAAATCAAAACCTTTTAGTTCTCCATTGACAACAACGAAGTATGATACAAATTTCACACATAGCATCATAACATTGATCCACCTCTCATTAAAACTAATCTCTGGATTATCACTTCCAAAAAAGTCCACTCAGTTCTATCATAAGTTTTACCCATGTAAAGTTTGAGAGCCATAAACTTTGAATTACCTAATTTGTGGTTATTCATGCTATGTAGAATTTTGAAAGCAGTAAGGATATTATTATACAAGATCAAATGGCTTTTTTTTAAAGGCACTTTGGGGTTTTGTAATAATGACTGGCAAACTAATTGGGTGTTTTTTTTTTTTTTTTTTTTTTTTTAAATTTAAAAGAAAGAGTATTTTGTTGTTTCTTAGCATATTCGAGGACTAATGTGAATATTTTCTAATTCTATACTTGTGCTATGACAAGGAATTCCTATCAAGAATAAGTGAAAAAAAATACAACTGTGATTATTTATTTCTGAAATATAAAAGAAAAAGCAGTTTGGCGGTTGAAAGAACTGAGTTTCGAGTCTGGACCCATAGTTTGAAAGGCTACGTACAATAAGTTGACAAAACCAAATATAAAAGGCATTGAGATCAAAACCCCAGAGAAGAAAAACAAAAAGAGAAAGAAATCTAAACCCCCCCTCTCTGCCTCTGTTTCTGTTTCTTGCTCCTGCGCTTTCACCATGATTCCCTCCCCAATACCCTCTCACTCGCACTCAATCTCACTTGTAGTAAAGGTCATAGCAGTGGTTATGCTAGTCTGTTTCGGTGTCGTTGCTGTTGTTACTGCCGTCGTTTTCTTCTGTTGGATTTGTAATTGCTATCCTAAGAAACCGCGAGTATGGCCGGAACTGGAAATGCAACCAAATTAGTGTACGTGACAATTGACAACATACCAGCTGATGATTTCATTCATACCCTCTTTGCCGTCAGCCTATATGTTGCCCTTCCAGAGGTCCAAGATTCAATCTTTGTTCCATCATTCCTCATGCATCTTGCTTACCATCATTTCGTTTTTCAGTATGTGAATTCTGTTTGTATATCATGATTTGTAAGAGCATCGGATTCTTTTTCCACTTCTTTATGAGAAATTGTTTCTGATTCAACCGTTTCTGGAAGCTTGTTTGATGCTGTTGAGTTCTTACTGAAATTGGATTGATTACACTTGGAAATCTCAATGAATGAAGTTTTTCTTTATCGTGTATATAGGCATGTGCTTTACATTCTTGAAAATCTTGATTATTGGGTTGAATGTAGCTAGTCACCATAAATTATTTCTTTGTTAATGTTATTGATCATGGCAATTTAGGTGAGCTCCAGCCGTGAGCCAGGGTGGTTTGGTTTTGGATTTAAGGCCTTTCGGCCACACTCTGGTCTACGGGATTATCTCTGGTGAGATATTTTAGTTTTAGGTGGGATTTGGAAACCCAAACAAGAATTTTTTTATACCGCAATTTAAAATCCCATAATGTGACAAATTCCGCCTTAAAATTCTTTATACAAACACACGTTTAATGAATTGCTTCATTTCAGCAAAAAAAAAAAAATCATATACCAAAGGTTTTACTTGGTCTATACATTGAAATTGAATAAAACATTTACAATTTGTATGCTTTCAAGTGTCAAAATTAGTTGCTTGTCAGCAATAATATATAACACGCCCTTCAAATTAAGCAAAACAACTCTGAAACTTTGGAAGGAGGTTTCAAATATAGGCAGCTATTCAAATTATAAGATGCAATGCCCCAGTGGACTCTGGTTTATTAATTTGGTTAGTTAATTTGACGGGGATGCATGGAGTTACATATTTATACAAGAGTGAGAAATAAACGTTAAAACATCTCGAAAAAGAAAAAGCAACTTGTAAAACAGCTAGATAATTAAGTATTTGTCAAAGATGACGCAAAAAGGTCAAGTCCAATTGAGATTGATCTGTATAAACTTTTGGTCGTATTCTGATGAAAGTTCCTTATGCTACAAGTCGTTTATTAATTGATGACTTCTTGTAATTATGTAATTAGTAGCACTGAGTAGTGTACAGCCACGTAGACAGGTTGTTAGAAATTCTGTTAAATAAGATCAGTTTCCTTTTCTATTACAATTACACACAAGAGAGAACTCTCTCTCTCCAAACACATTTTGTTCATTGTTTGTGTGATTGAATTTCAACTGTATTTAAAGAAATGTGGTTAACTTCTCTAAGTTTTATCGGTCTTGAGATATCTCCTCCCATTCCTACCAAAATGCATGGACCGCTAAATTAATGTGTGTTTGCATTTCTGCTGCGTGACCTTACAAGAGAGAAAGTGATTGTATCACTTGTCCATGTACATTGTACACTTACCCAAAAAAAAATTAATTATGGTAACTGCAAAATTTTTTAAGATTTTGTTCCTATTAAAACTGCTAAAAAAGCAAATAATGTCCTTCTTGAATATTACAATTAACATATAAAAATATGTAATTTAAACCACTCCCTATCAAATGTAATTTAAGCCACTCCCCATTTGGGCCGATAGATATGATTAGGTTGGTGTTAATTGTGCAATGAATAATAGCATATTTGTGTGTGGTAGATTTGAATTTTTAACGTTTGTTATCCACTTTATAATGATTATTTTTTATCATTATACCAAGTATTTATACTATAAATATAATTATATTAATTAAAAACATATATTTGACATAAAGCCACTTGTAATTTTAAAAATGATTACACAAAGTTGGAAATTATATGCCATGTGTTAGCATGGTAATAACGTCATATGTGTCTTGGCAAAATATACCATATCAAATGTCCATTGCATAGAAGATTTGAAGACATTTGTCGATCACATTGAAGAATTGAAGACACTTGTTTAGAAGATCGAAGGCTTAAAAACATCTATCACTTGTTGGTACCTATATTTTCTAGAGTCCCACACAAAGTAAGCCCAATTATCTTGGGCCTACTACTTTTATTGTACTTTATTTCAATTCTTGGAACTGCCCAAGCCCATGTAATATTAATGGAAAATTTGGAAGATGGTGGTATAAAGAGTAAATAGTGGGTCTATTTTGAGCTTGCTCATGGACTCATAAAGTCCATGAGCAAGCCTATCTGCTGGCCTCAAACACCAAAAAACATATGATAGATTAATTTGTTGTATTTGGCCAAAATTTTGGCCTAATTGCCTCCACCATAGAAAAAACAATTTGACATCATCTAATGTTGATTGGTCAAATCAATTAAATTTTTAGCAGGTTTTTAGTCAACATATAACCCAAAATCAATACAAAACTAGATTGTTGTAATACCTAAACCCATTATAAAACCTTGTCACTAATCCATACATTAATCAAGCTTCACTTACCTCACCAACCACATCCATACCTTTTGCATGAGCTAAAACTTCTGACTATAATAAGAATTCAATAAATTCTCTAAAGGTTTCCTGTGTGAGTGGTAGCCCCAAAGATAGAGCATGCACAATCAAAATAAGCTCAAGCATAAAGGGTGCAAAATAAAAATAAATACAAAGATAAAGGGTGTAAATTCAAAACAAATACAAAGGTAGAAAGTGTAATTAAGGGTGCCAATGTGGCTGTTAATAGAAAGCCGAATTGTTGGTTTTGGGAACTTAACCCTGATTATGTTGATCTACTAGCTTATGTCTATCATAGAGTACAGCAACAAGTGCCAGAACTGGAAATGCTACAAATTGGTGGTGAAGTTGATCCTCAAGTACGTGACAACTGTAAACAGACCAGGATGATTTCATTCATAACTTCCAGAGGTCCAAGATTGAATCTTTGTTCCATCATTAATTCTTGATCATGACCGTCATCATTTCGTTTTTCAGTATGTGAATCTGTTTGTAGATCATGATTTGTAGGGTAGCTAGCTAGCTAGGTACAACAAATTAATGGCTTGATTTCTTGCAACTACATGGGAAAAAAAAAACATTTGAATCAACTTCTTTATGAGAAATTGTTTTGATTCAACTGTTTCTAGAAGCTTAATTGATGCTGTTGAGTTCTTGCTGAAATTGGATTGATTACACCTGGAAATCTCAATGAATGAGGTTTTCATTTGGAAATCTCAATGTTGAAGAATTATTTGATGCAAGGCTTTTCGGCTACTGTGTGTGGTCTATGACATTATTTAAAAAAATAAAATAAAATAAAAAAGAAAAATCATATACATTAAAATATCTCCCGAAAGAGCAACTTGTCAAACAGAGAGAAACAGAATGTGCTTATTGTTCCTTTTTTTTTTTTTTTTTTTTGGAGTAGTATAAAATTGATTAATGGAAATGAAATGGCGAACTATTTGATGTTTCCTTGATGTATAATTTGTCATGAAAGGGAGTGAATGAAATGGTGAACTGTTGGATGTTTCCTTGGTTTATGTACTGAACACGGTTTTCCTCTTAATGTTAATCTAACCTGAATCATATATAATGTAAAAAAGGTTTTTCTTGAGCATTAGCATTGGAGAATGCTAATGCTGTATCTAAGGTGTTTTTAGCATTTCAACCCTTAAAAACTGCTGCATCAGAAAATGCTAAATGCAAGAATTGTAAATTTTTTGCAATTTTTGTTACAGTGCAATTCTAAAGATAGAATTGCACTGTAGCACAATTCTAAAACAAAATAATATTTGTTTATTCACTAACTCTCTCTTGTGATTCTCTGTTTCTCATCTCCTTTCTCTCTCCGCAACGGCCTCTCTCTCTCATCACATCTCTCTCACGGTTGGCTATTCTAGTGTGGTTTAAGCTTTTTTCGGCGTGGTTTCCGGTGTGGTTTCCTCTCAACAAGTGCAGGCAAGCCGAGTTGTACCTCCCATGGAAGTGCGAGACTGAGCGTTGGAAATGAACCTTGCCGGGATGCTAGACTGGGCTATTCAATGGTCTTTTTCTTGAACCTCGCCGGAAATGAAGGCTCTGCTGGAAGTTGCAGATAGAAATTTAGGATTTTTTGTTTGTGGGTTTTGTTGATTGATGCGTTTTTGGTTGATCTATGAAGTTTTGGGTGTTTGAGTTGATGGGTTATTGTTGGATTTTGTTTGAATGATTTCTGGGTTTCTTGAACCTATTCAATGGTCTTTTTCTTGAGCCTCGCCGGAAATGAAGGCTCCAGCGGAAGTTGCAAATAGAAATTTAGGATTTTTTGTTTGTGGGTTTTGTCGATTGATGCGTTTTTTGTTGATCTATGAAGTTTTGGGTGTTTGAGTTGATGGGTTATTGTTGGATTTTGTTTGAATGATTTCTGGGTTCCTTGAACCTATTCAATGGTCCTCACTGGAAATGAAGGCTCCGACGGAAGTTTTGCCGGAAATGAAGGCTCCAGCGGAAGTTGCAGATAGAAGACTAGAAGAGAGCTAAAAATGAGAGAGAGGAGAGAGATGGGAGAGAAAATATATAATTTTAGGATATATTATTTTAATGAGTAGAATTGGAAAATAAAAGTTTGGGACGTGGAGATATTGTAAAATGGGATGGTATAATAGAATTGTGGGTTTTTAGAATGGTAAAATAGAATAGCATTAGCATTTTTCAATGCTAATGCATCTCTACTCATAGACACCGATCAAACTAGCTCAACCAAGCCATGCACACCAGCAATGGACCAATGGTAATTTTAGGTGGCGTCGCTGTCAACCATCGTAAAGTATATGAAGGATTTCTATAGGAAATGCTATGAGCAGCACAAAGGCTTGCTCTAAATGCAATGAAAAAACTCCTCCCAAAAAAGTGACAAACCACACTGATCGAATACCCCAAACGAATAAACCAAAGCCCTTAGGTTTCCTATTAACAAGAATAGAGTATGGTACAAATTTTATACATAGCATCGTAAGATTGATCCACCTCTCGCTAAAACTAACTTCCGCATTATCACTTCCAAAAAAGTTTACTCTACTCTATCACAGGCTTTACTCGTGTAAAGTTTGAGGGCCATAAATCTTGACTTACCCAACTTGTGGTTATTCGGTCTATATAGAGTTTCGAAAGCAACAAAGGTATTATTATATGAGATCAAATAGTTTTTTGTCAGGCACTTTGGTGTTTTGTAATAATTGATTTCATTTATTTAAAAAAAAAAAAAGAGTATTTTAATTTGTTGTTTCTTAGCATAGCAATTCGAGGACTAATGGGAAATATTTTTCTAATTCTATACTTGTGCTATGACGTGGACTTCCTATCAAGAAAAAGTGAATAACAATACAACTGTAATTATTTCTGAAATATAAAAGAAAAAGCAGTTAGGGCGGTTGAAAGAATTGAGTTTCGAGTTTGGACCCAGATAGCTTGAAAGGCTACGTACAAGTTGACAAAACCAACTATAAAAAGGCATTGAGATCCAAACCCCTGAGAAGAAAAACAAAAAGTGAAAGAAATCCAAACCCTCTGTTTCTGTTTCTGTTTCTGTTACTGTTTCTTGCTCCTGCGCTTACACCATGAATAATCTCTCCCCAATACCCTCGCCCTCATTCCCAATTCTACTAATTGTCATGATAGTGCTTATGCTACTCACTATCTTTGTCGCTGTCGTCTTTCTCCTCTGTTGGTTTTGGAACTACCCTCATGGACTACGGCGAGTACACCCAAATGCTGGAAATGTACCTGACAATTGACAACATACCAGCTGATCATGATTACATTCACATACCTTTTTGCCGTCAGCCTATCGCCCTTCCAGAGGTCCAAGATTCAATCTTTAATTTGTTCCATCATTCATTCTTGATCTTGATCATCATCATTTCGTTTTTCAGTATGTGAATCTGTTTGTATATCATGATTTTGTAGGATAGCTAGATAGCTAGGTGCAATCAAATTAATGGCTTGATTTCTTGTAACTACATGGAAAAAAAACACATTTCAATCCATAAGAGCATCGGATTCTTTTTCCATGTCTTTATGAGAAATTGTTTCTGATTCAACTGTTTCTGTAAGCTTGTTTCGATGCTGTTGCGTTCTTACTGAAATTGGATTGATTACACTTGGAAATCTCAGTGTTGAAGAATTATATTCATCCCATTAGTTTTTCTTTATCGTGTATATATATGCACGTGCTTTATAATGATTTCTTGAATATCTTGATTATTGGGTTGAATGTACGTAGCTAGTCACCATAAACAATGCGGCTCCGGGTGGTTGTTTTTTTTTTTTTTTCCTTTATTAATGTTATTGGGAATGCAATTGGCCATTGATCATGGCAATTTAGATGAGCTCCAGCCGTGAACCAGGGTGGTTTGGTTTTGGATGTAAAGCCTTTCGGCCACTGTGTGTGGTTTACGGGATTATCTCTGGTGAGGTATTTTAGTTTTAGGTAGGATTTGGAAACCCAAACAAGAATTTTTTTTTAATACTGTAATTTAAAATCCCATAATGTGACCAAAATCCCGCCTTAAAATTTTTGACCCAAACACACGGTTAATGAATTACTTCATTTCAGGGAAATAAAAAAAAAAAAAATAAATAAATAAAGTCATATACCAAAGGTTGGAACTTGGTACAATGAAATTGAAGCAAATATTTACAATTTCTTACGATTTGTATGCTTTAAAGTGTCAAAATTAGTTGCTTGTCAGCAGTAATAACACGCCCTTCAATCCGTGAGATGCCGCAACCAGTGGGCTGTGGTTTATTAATTTGGCTAGTTAATTTGACCCGCCTGGATGCATGGATATATAGTTATACACGAGTGAGGGTTAATTTACACACTAAAAAAACCTATGAATATTTTGCATTGCATTTTCATTTTCTACAACATTATTTTCTCTCTATCAAGTACCAAGTTCTGTTGGTGTGCAGAGATATTGTGATAGAAATCTAGTGCCTTACCAAATCAAAACTATCACGTACCATATTGAACAAAGTTTCTCTCCAAACTAATTTGGAGATAAACTCTTCAAACTTTTTATATATCTCTTTTTTTAGGGTGAATTTTGAAAATTTAACCACCGAATTTCATGTTCCTTATGTTCTTAACATGCATATCAAATTTCGTTCAAATCGGATGTTATTTACTATTCGATCAATAAACTTATTTTTTATACACAATTTTATATCACAAAAACTTAAAATTTTAACATTTATTTGATAACATAGCAATTGATCTTTGATCTTCTTGAAATTTTTCAAGCATGAAAGATATAATAAGAATATGCAATCCAACGATTAGATTTTTAAAATTCACATTCAATATAAAGATATATAAGGAGTTTGTAGGATTTCACTTTGTTCTTATACTACAAATATAATTATATTGATTAAATCATATATTTGACATAAAGCCACTTGTAATTTTAAAAATGATGACACAAAGTTGGAAGTTATGCCATGTGTTAGGATGGTAGTAACGTCACGTGTGTCCTAGCAAAATATACCATATAAGCGCCCATCACATTGAAGATTTGAAGACACTTGTCCATCACATTGAAGATTTGAAGACACTCATTTAGAAGATCGAATGATTGAAAACACCTCTCACTCTTGTTGAAACCTATATTTTCTAGAGACCCACACAAAGCAAGCCCAATTCTCTTCGGCCTACTATTTTTATTGTACTTTATTTCAATTTTTGGGCACAGCCCACGCCCATGTAATATTAATGGAAATTTTGGAGGATGGAAATTTTGGAGGAGTGTGGTATGAAGAGTAAAGAGTAAGTCTATATTAGGCTTACTCATGGACTAGAGGTAGATTTTTCCATGAGTAGGCCTATGCTAGCCTCAATTCTCAAACACCAAAAAAACATATGACGGATTGGCCAAAATTTTGGCCTAATTGCCTCCACCATAGAAAAAAATTTGACAGCATCTAACGTTGATTGGCTCAATCAGTTAAATTTAGTGGGTTCTTTAAGGGTCCTTTTGCCCTAACATGGCACAACAAATCTAGTTTAGTCAACATATTACCCAAAATCAATGCAAAACCAGATTGTTGTAATATCCAAACAAAAAGAAAACTCAATGTTACAATTCTTCTAAATATCCAAAAACTAAAAGTTTCGATCCTTATTCATGGATGGATATTGGGCATGCCCTAAACCCATTATAAAACCTTATCACTAATCCATACATTAATCAAGCTTCACTTACCTCACCAACCATATATACAAAATCAAAATAAGCTCAAAAATAAAGGGTGCAAAATCAAAACAAATACAAAGATAAAGGATGTAAACTCAAAACAAATACAAACATAGAAAGTGTCATTGGGATGCCAATTTGGCTGTTAATAGAAAGCAAGGCACAGTGCATTGATGGAAGGGAATAAATTCAAACAATACCTGACATTCAAGGAGTGGATCAAAATTTTGAAACTTAAAGGCTTATATCAAAATTATTGCAAAATTTAGGGCAATTTACTAGTTTTGTATGGATGGAGATTTAATTTACTAGTTGCTATTTTAAATCTAATTATTTATTTTAATAGGTAAAACTGAGAGAAAATCAAATTAGGTTTTAAATTGGATTCCAATTGTTTTCTAATTTTGCACCACATGTCCTATTTAAGGTTTTTTAATTTTTGTTCTCGGTGGTTTAATGAGGTGTAAAAGGCAAAGGGTCTAATACAAATAAATCATCAAAAACTCAATAAACACAAAAAGAAAAAAAGAAAGACTAAACTCATGTGTATATCCAAAAGAAATTGGATTCCAATTGTTTTCTAATTTTATGTCATGTGTCCTTCTTAAGTTTTTTTTTTTTTTAATTTTTGTTCTAGGTGAGTTAATAAGGTGCAAAAGACGAATGATCTAATATAAATAAATCATCAAAAACTCAATAAACAAAAAAGGAAAAAAAAAAAAAAAAAAGTAAACTCATGTGTACATCCAAAAGAAATTAAAATAAAAAAATAAAAGAGAAAGAGAGAATATAATTTGAATCCATATATGTGTGTAACTGTAACTTTTTTTTTTTAAATTGTACTATGCATATGCTAAGGTTATATACTAGTTTGGATATTAATTTTTTTTTTTTAACAAAAGAAATTAATATATTCTAGAAATAAGATATTTATAAATAAATAAATAAATAACCTGACAAAATAGTGAAAAGCAAGTGATTGATATCAAATTAAATTGGAATTTGAAGGAATAAAATCTTTTATTTAACTATTGAACTCAATCTAAATTGAATCATGATATGTATGTCCACTAGGTCCTCCTATGACGAAGGCTTGCCTAGCGTCTGGGCCTAGATCACCAAACTACCTCAATTTGTAACATTGCTTCCATCCTCCCAACCAAACAAAAATAAGAGAAAACTAAATTTCTTCTATCCTCCCATTTTTCTATCTCCTCCCAATTTTCTATTCTCTCACTTTTCTACTTCTCCAACTAAATAGACCCTAAAGGTGTTTCTATGTGAGTGAAAATATAGAAGGGTGCATAAGGTGTTTCTATGAGTGAAAATATAGAAGGGTGCAAAAATCAAGACAAATACAAAGATAAAGGGTGTAAAATCCAAACAAATACAAACATGGGTGTCATTGCACAACGCATTCATTAACAGCAGGGAGAAAATCCAAACGATACCTAGCATTGGATTATTTGAACATCCTTTGCTATAAGAAGTATCAAAGGGCTTTTCCTGTTTATTTCATAAACCCAAAAAATAGAAACTAACCAAAAATGAATCACGTGGTAGAATCATCCACAGTCGACACAATCACAATCATATACAATTCTAGGATTCAAGATGTTACCATGCTTCAATCCCACTAAATGAAAGATCTTTTTTTTCTTTTCTTTTCCTTTTTTGCTGGGTAATTGTTTATGCAGGGGCTCGAACCCCTGAGTTGAAGGTCACAAAGGAGACCAGGTACCACTTGGGCCAACAGGCCCGGTGGGCTATATGAAAGATCTTGAGGCAATCCAGATCGATTTTGGAATATGGGATCATAGGATCTCGCAATCCAAATAACCATGTTATTAAGTCCCAAGAAAATTGCAACACCAAAAGGACGCCCAACGGCTTTAGGTCCATTGATCAAATAAACTCAACTTATTCAACATTCTCCACAACTTGCAAGCAAAGGCCTTCATCAAGAATATCAAGACTATTATATCATAAGTTCTCTTCCAGTATCCCTTTAAGTCTTTAACTGCACAAGTATCAGAATTTCAGCTCTCCAAACTGTTGACAATATAAATATAGCATCCACAGCTAATTACCATAATCCCTTAATCAAAACAAATGTATCTAATACAAAATCATATTGTGACAGTACCATTTAATACACACAACTAGAAAAGCCCCCCTTTTTTTACTATATAGTATATGTTACAGGAAAAAATGATAGGATGAATGAAAGGAAAAATTATAGGTAAGAGCCACCATTCAAATCCTTAGAAAAATAGACGTACAAGTATTTCAATCGCCACCCATTTTAAGGCATCTATAGTCTCAGCAACATTTCCAGTCTCTAGCACCTAATCTCATAAGAGCCAGCTTTGGTAATATAACGGACCCACTCAACAGTATTGTAGCCACTCTTCTCCCAGACCTGCAGAAAATTTGTAACCCAATGAGGAAAATGATGCATTTTATTACTAGTGCATGGCATACTAATAATCTAGAAAAATTACCTTGAGAAAACGGACACGCAAACCAGAAGCTGTGAACATGGGAACCTGCAAAAAAGATGTTTCAAAAGGTCAGTTATCCAACATTGTTTAGAGTGCAATGACATGTCTACATGTACATGCAGATGATGATTTTTTTAAATAAGAAAGAAATAGCTTAAATTTTCCCCCAAAGAAAAAAAAAGTCCAAGTACACGAGAAGTATCTAAGACCATCACAATCAACCTCAAATTACAATGATCAATTAGCTCTCTAAAAGAGAAGTAAAAGAAAATAAACCCAAAGATAACCGTTTCAGATTGGGAATGATCCATTCGCATCGCTCAAAACTTCAAGCAATCCGTTTCTCTATATGCACCACATTAGGCAATGAGGAACCAGTTTCCAAAATCCTATAATCCAATGGCCATGCAGAATACTATAAAGCTGAAGGTCTTAAGTTTGTTACATTTCTTGTGAGCTCCCTCATTCAGTCATTCTCTCCTTGTGCCATTAATTTTTGGCCACATCATGGGACCAATAATTAATATTGTAGAAAATTAAGAAGATTCCACTTCACTAGAAACCCAATACTATATCATTAATCTCAATCTGCAAAGGTCTACAAACACGTAAATTCATTATCTCATAGTACGTGGACAGGACTTTGAGAATGGCATAGAACATTAATTCCAAAATTACCCAAAAAAATTTTACATTTCTTCTTTTATCCAACTTCGTTATGTTTGATTGAGAGGATGAAAAAGTGGAGAAGATGAAAAATATACAGAGGACAGAAAAGATTTTTTTTTTTTTTTTCTCTCTCATTTGTGTTTGGCAAAAAGGACAAAGAAGTGGAAGGATGGAAAATGAATAAAATTTTCTTTTGTTGGTTGTAAGGAAAGAAATTCTAATCTACATAAAGTACAATATATATATATATATATATATATATAACATCCTCATTTTCTTTACCCTTTTCCACCAAATTTTGAAGGCAGAAAAATGGAGGTTTGCATGGAAAATCCTCCCTCACCATTTTCCTTCCCATTTTTACTTCAACCAAAAGAAGGAAAAGGCATGTTGCAATTCAAAAGCAACCAAATCTTGTTCACAGAAAGCAAGAAAAACAGAGGTAAGTTCAAGCAGCTCAAGGACAATAAATGATATACAGAGAATTAAAATTACAAAATTAATTTACAATCTGCAAATGGTTCCTCACAAAAACTGGGATTTTCTCTTGGAAATCTGCTTGGGAGGCAGTTCGAATTAGGCAAGCTGAAGCTGGGTGGTGGAATATGGTGTGGGATAATGCTATTGTGCCAAAGCATGCTTTCATATTATGGTTAGCCATAAAGGATAGGCTTACTACTTGTGATATATTGGTTGTTTGGGGTTGGCTAGATGATGTTCTTTATGGTTTCTGCAGAAGCAAAAAATGGAATGCAAGGATCACCATTTTTTTTTTTTTTTTTTTTTTTTTTTTTTTGAGCTGGGATCACTTGTTTTTTGATTGCTCATAAACTCATTCTCTTAGAGGGTATGGAAGCAGGACTGGTGGCTGTGGCTGAGGTAGCATATAGCATGTGAGTGGGAATGACTGATGAGGTTGTCAAATGGGGGAAAGTGCTTCTGACTGGAAAAAAGCTTGTTTGTTCAAGTGGAAAGGATAGCCCTTGCTGCCACTGTGTATCACATTTGGAGACAGAGAAACAGCAGAGTGCATACTGGTCAGCTTGTGGCAAAGTGGTTAAAGCCAATTTTGAATTGTGCTAGGTGAAGAGTGTGTGCTTATGTCCCAACCAAGCGCTCTACTAGTGATGCGGCTATGTGAATTGCTAAGATTCCATGTTTAGCTGGGTTCTGGGGCAGCTTAGCTTGTTTTGGCCAAACCTTGTGAGTAGTTAATTAGGTGGTTGGCTTGGTTCCTGGTTGAAACTCAGGCTTGGTTGTTTGTATTGGATCCTATTCCTAGGCTGCTTATTCTGTAGGCTGGTCTTGTATGCAGACATGCTGCTGATGATATGTCTTGAGCTTGCATGTATAGTTCGTTTTGGCTCAATAATATTCTCTTATTCATCCAGAAAAACTGTCAATGACACCCCCCCCCCCCCTTGCAAATAGATGGATTAGATTCATTTAACTTTTTTATTTTCTTCCGTCAAGGTTTCTGGTATACTCCGTATCTACTTGGGTGTTGCCCTTGGTGCAGCTGTGTTTTTTTAATGCATTATAACTTCTCAGTTTTTATTTATTTATTTAAAAATAAATAAATAAATGTATCCTCATTTTTTTTTAAATAATTTTTATGTATCCTCATTATTGTATTTTTTTATGATTATCCTTATTAAAATTTTCCGGAGAATATGTAGTAGGAAGAGGACTCACATAAGTTCAATGTATCACTGCTGGATTTAAACAACGTAGCTAAAGGAACTCAAAACAATTTAAAGTTTTTTTGGCAGTTACAAATCAATTGATTAATGACTCATACCTCATTCATACAGGCTTAAGAAACATTCTATTCTTTTACAACTATAAAGAGTATGCTGTTGCTAGTCAAATCTCAAGAGTCTTACATTCTCTTACGAGGATAATTAGGGGAGAGAGAGAGAGAGAAAGAGGAATGTTCAAGCTTCTGAAGGGTTAACTTACATTGATCTTATTCTTGATCAAATCTTGATTCCAAACAACTTCATATGATTGGATGCCTGCCTTAGGCAGGGTTCATTCCCCTTCTTTTGTAGTATTTGTTTATCTTTTAAATTTTAGAATGCAATTCTTAGGAGTACTCCCTGTACCCTGTGTATTGAAGCATTCTCCTCTATTCAATAAAATGACATTTACTTCTATTTTCAACAAGTTTTTGGCCCCAAGGGGAGGGGGAAAGGTAGACTCGAACTACTGACCTCCAGTTTATGAGAGGTGGTTCATGGCAGATTGCACTACCCCTTGGGATGTAATGATTTTTGCTTGTTAAAATATTAGAAGGTCTATTCTCTTCATTCTTATGCTTATTTAGCAAGTGGTTAAGATTATGGCATACAAAACAATAAAAAATGCATCCTGTCCATTTTAATGGGAATGTGGAAGTGGCACAGTAATTAATTAAGCACCTGGAACTCCATCTGAATTGGTGGCCTTGTCCAAGATTTCTTTTCTGCCATTGTGGATATCAGCTCAACTTCTGCACTCATAGTTGGCTCAGTTTGCCCAGGAAATTTTCTTATCCTACAAAGTTTCAAAAACATTGAATTGAGCAACATCAAATCAAACTAAACATAATATAGAGCATAAGTAATAAATGAAAATAATAAACTCAACTTATAAAAATAAAAAATAGTGCAATATATTAGAAAAAAAAATCTGTATCTTTTATTTGCAATTTTCTTCCTCTGTGTGTGTGTTTTTTGGTGGGGAGTGGGGGGAAGCGCTATCTCATGATCACAGCTGCATCATCCATGGAATACATTAACAAACATGACAATGTTTGTTATTATTATTAAATAATAATAATAATAATAATAATAACATACCATAAAATTGAATTTGGCATGACAAATCCATGGTGTAAATCAATAACATTAAGATTGTAACGACATTTTACATTTGGTTCTTGTTTTACATAAAATATAATACACCTCGCTTTAGAGGCAAAAATCACCGAGCTTCTGGCACTTTGCATTTAAGCTTGCTTTAACCAACAGTTAAAACCTGCTGACTTCTTTAATTACAATAATGAAACATGATATTTTTTTTCAAGCATTTCACAGAGATGTCTGATGTTGCTTATACAGATTTCAAACCAACAATTATCTTTTCTTATGATATTATATTCTGTCTACATTTAGTGAGGTTTTCACAAGAGCATTATATAATAATTGGAATTAATAAATTATATCTTAAATATATTAACAGATATCACTTATCAAAAGAAAAAATTACAGATATCGATCATTTTTTGGAAGCAAGTTGATATATTTTGGAAGCAAGTTGATATTAATTGTTCCCCATTGCTTAATATGGTGTCTTTGGAGGGAGAGAAATAGGTGTTTTAAAGGTAATGAGAGATCCATACCAGACCTAAAGTTAAGTTTTTTCTTTAGAACTTTATTGGGTTGGTCGGTTACTATGCAAAACCAATCATTCTATTCTTTTATTGATTTCCTTGATTCTTGTCATTTTTGTACTTGAATTGTTGACCCCTGTACACTCCCTGTGTACTAGGGTGTTCCATTTTTTATATCAATCCAAAAAAAATAAAAAATAAAAATAAAGAAATGAAGTGGAATAGGAACAAACAGAAGCAGTTAAAAAGCATTTGCATTTTTCCCTAAATCCATTTTAAAAAAATCCCTGCCTGCATCAGACTTTCTACATACAACATTTAAAAATAAAACCACACAACATTGCAACACTAACATATATTTAAAAAGAAACCAAAATTAAACTTTCAGAAGTTAGAAAACTACGACACTCACTTCCAAACCAAGCAATCAATAGAGGCATTGTACTTTGCTCGACCTGATGTCACTTGGAAACTTGTCTTTGCTGTTTGTTTAGGTACAGGAATCTTGATGACCACACCAAGAGCAAACATTTTTGCACCAAAGACACTCTTTACCTGAATATGAATATGAATATGTAAATAAGCTAATGCAACACTGTCCAACATTTCAAAGATTGGAAACTTTTAACATTTAAAATTACAAACCTTAACATTTACTTCCATGCGTGTTCGACCAAGTTCCTTAATTGTTGGCAATACACGGAACGGAAGATTAACGCCCTCAGTGATACGATACCTATGGTAAATATAATGACAAATTGTCACCAATTAAAACCCCCCCCCCAAAAAATAAACACAGAATTTCCGAAAACACTAAGCATGGAAGTTTATTTGTTTGATTGGTACACATGCACATCTAGTGGATCTTGGAACCCACAAACTCACACTTTACCTTGCGCTTACAAAAGAAGGAAGTGTCATTTAAGCTAGAGCTAATTGGCAAAAACATGGGACTTTCTGTCAGATGTTATTGGAAAATTACATATATGTAAGAAGATAATGGTGCCGTTTGGCCTCTACGTTTGCGTCCGCGTTTTGTGAGTCCGCGTTTCAGTTTTTTTTTTTTTTTTTTTTTTTTTTTTTGCCTTTCAGCCGCAAAGGCTGACTTTTCCTATGTGAACAGTGATTTGTGCACTGTTTACGGACCCACAAATACCACTTTTCAGCAACTTTTTCATTAAAAATGGGTCCCACGATACTATTCACACATTTAAAAATTATTTTGCTACAGTGTTTTCAGTTTTCAGTTTTCAGTTTTCAGTTTCAGCAACAATAAGTTCAATCCAAACACACCCAATAACAAAAGGTTAGCTTCTAGGAAGCTGAACACAAAAATTGTGAAACACCAAGTGATAGAAGTGGTGTAAAATAATAGTTAAAAATTTTATATATATGAGCCTCCAGCCTAACTCCTGTTGACAAGTATCTTGTATCTATAAGTATCTTGTATCTTGCAAAAGTGGAACTTTTAAACAGAAGATCCAAGGAGGGTATACACCCACAACAGCAGATATCATGTATCGGATACATACATCAGATATTATATCCCTTCAATGATGAGTCAGATTTACAGCAACATATTTGCATCTCTCTCTTTCTTTTTCCTTTTTCTTTTTTTCTTTTTTCCTTTTGATAAGTAACTATACTTTATTAACAAAGCACAAAAAGGGGCACCACCATAAAACACAGGGAGTATACAAAGGAAGTTCCTAGAAAAAGAAAATATAAGAAATAATAAAAGTAAAAATTAGTGCCTACGATTCAGAACGTCTAGAAAATCCAATATGTAATGTGGAGAAAATGGCGTATTAACCAACACTCATTTGAATAAAATTTAAAATCACAACATTACTTGTTGAAAAAACACAACAATAACAAGTTCAAAATTGTAATTTTTTTCCCTGATCCAAATTTTTTAAATGTGTATGTGCGTGCGTGTGTAAAGAGATTACTTCAAAAATGAGACAAGCAGACAGAATAAAGTTTATAAAATTAAAAATTTCAGGGAGAGGGTTGGGGGGATGTCATTAGGTATGTTACTGCGCATGAACAACATAGACCACAAACAGATTATATAATACAATATTATGAGAGAAAACTAGTGAGCTTACTTCATCAATTCAAATTCACCATCTGGTGGCACAAAACTCACAGTCTTCTCTGAGTTAAACCTCGTCAAATTCACACATTGATGGAAAGTAACATCATCGAGCTCAATTGTTTTACCACTACAAAACATAGCATTGTCAAAGATAATGTAATTAGCCAAAAATCTATAATAATAATTAAAAAAAAAAAAAAAAAAAACAGCCTTGCACATTGCAGCATTGCATAAGTTATTGAGTAATTTATAGATAGATAAATAGATAAAGAATTAAATTACACCTAGTGTAACTTTAAGTAATGTTACACCACCTAATAACATTTTATTGCATGTATATTTTGAAAATCCACTTTGGCATTACATCATGCCAATCGAATACTATTTACTGTTCAATCTATAAACTCATCTTTTAAACATAATTTTAAAACAAAAAATTTTAATTTAAATATTTGATAGATGACATAATTATTGATTTTTAATTGTCTTGAAATTTTGCAAGTATGGAACCCAACCGTGGATTTGTCAAAAATTGCATCCAACTAAAAATTATTGAGTGGTGTAACATTGCTTAAAATTACACCATATATAATTTGAACCCAACCCATATACATACATATATTATTTGTTACTAACCATTGAGTTTTAAACATGTTAAATTACTGATGCAGTTCAGGATAAAAAACTTAGGATCTACCTGGAAAAATGGAAAGAGATGCAAAATTAAGAATGTAATGTATATTGCGATTATTAATCTGATTTCTAATTGACTATTACTCATTGTAACTTTTTTTTGATAAGTAATTACTCATTGTAACTTTCAACAAAGTAAAAGAATAAAGCAACAAGCAGAGGTGGAATCAAGTATTCCTCTGGCTTCTTATGGCCTACTGTTTATGTGCTACACTGACATCACAAGCGCAAATTTAGTTTTATTAAAAAATAAATTCAAAGAGGAAACTGAGAGAGAAACAAGTGGAAATATTGTAAAAAGTAAATAAATAAAATTCAAATTTCATCAAGGGAACACTACATTAAGCAAATAAAGTGGGTGACAGAAAAATAAAAGACATAAAAGGCAGATAAATAAAGAAGTAGAAAAATGTGTCATTAAAAATTACCTTTTAGTAGGACGGGATTTAAGTTGTGACTCTTTCTCAAGGCCAATTTTATCATTTAAACCCAACTTCAAATCAGGCATTCCAGACAGGAAGCACTTCATAAGAATCTTCCCCGTTACATCACAACGCAGAACACTACCTATATTTACAAAAATGTTTTATAAGCGACAGAACTAAGAAAAATCATGCAATATACCTCCAGAACAACTGCCCACCTTTGGAAGACATAAGAAGATTTACACTTTCCACAATATCCAGAAAGACCTGTACAGGGTAAAAATTTTTAAAATCCAGCAGAATGGCTATATCCAATGCAGAAAAGAAATGGAAAAAATTAAAATCACCTCATTCTTTTTATAAACAAGGCCTTCTCTCCGCCAACCAACAGCTCCCGTAACTTGTAAGGTTGCATTAGGAACAGGTTTATCTGTAGGCTATTTTTTTTTTTTTTCCATATGGCAGAAACAAATTATTAAAGCTTATTTAAAATTATATGTAAATAGAAGGATAAATCAAACATCATCTTTCACAAGCATATCAGGCATAAGAATGTAATATACTTCTGAAAAAAATTAAATATATGTATATATAAAAATAAATAAATAAAATAAAAGGTCCTAGAAGACTGTCAACAGTCATTGATTGATCAAATTACCAAATCCTAACTACCAACTTACTAACCTTGGATGAGAATGGGGAGCGCACTCCTTCCTGAGTGATGTAAAGCTTCAAAATCTCAGGAGAAAGATTTTGTGGGTAACCAAAATCCATAATTTCTGCAATTAGAGGTGAAAATCAATCCTCAACGCACTTACATAATGGTCATTAATTTTGAGTAAAATCAAACTACATGACTTTTCAATATTGGCAAAAAAGGTAAATTAAAAAGCAACAAGATAGGTGCGCTGTAGTGCCCTTGGTACGCACACAAACCATAATTTGCAAGCAAAAATACAAATATGTGCATGTAAGCATGATAAATAAAGGTACAAATCATAGGTAAAAAGCTACACTGCAGAGAAATGCACTTGTACACGCATACACACACACACACACAAGCGTTCAAGGGAAACACATGCATACACCAACTAACAAGCAGCACAATGATATACTACTGAGTATCATTCGTATTTAACATCATTGGTTTTTACCGCTGGATTTTATACAATATTCTTCAATTAATCATTGAGTTGTTTTATGCATTTACATTTTCAAAAAAAGTGTGTATACACTACTGAGATTGTATGCAAAAGAAAAGTTATAAACAAAAGCATCAATGCAGCCAAATTGGTTGTTTAGCTTAACAATCTTCTTCTAAGTGGCCTTGCATTCAATTCCTGACAACTATGTTTTTCAAACGAAAAAGAGTTGTATAGTGCAAATAGAACAAACCCAGGCAGGTCACATGGGTCGCTAAACCCCAGCCAGTTAAAATGGGTTTGACCAAGTTTTGACTTCATTTGATGCAGTAGAAGAAATGGACTGGTTGCTAAAACACAGCCAAGTAAATCCAAGTCTAATAACCATGAGTAAATTTATGCATATAGAAATAGTGGGGATGTATTACGTACCATCCAATAACTCATAAATGAGAACAAAATTATTACGGATTGCATCTTCATCAAAAGCCCCACCAAAATAAGATTTGAAAAGTGCCACAGCCTGCAAAACATAACAGACAGAAACATTAGTATCAGCTATCAAATTCCTTTCAAAAATTGGAGTTGGCAAATGATCTTGGGTGTCGAATTACGTCTCTTCCTATAACGTATTTAGGATTACCTTTAGGAGCACCCTTTAAGGCAAAATTTATTTGGGATCCCATTATTGAGAGGATGCAAAGGAGACTGGCTAGATGGAAAAGAATCTATCTATCAAAAGGGGTTCGCCTCACACTCATCAAGAGTACGTTCTCAAGCCTTCCTACTCATTTTCTCTCTTTTCCCAATTCCAGTGGGTGTAGAAAATATATTGGAAACACTTCAGAGAGACTTTTTTTGGGGTAATATGGGTGATGCGTGATGAATTCAAATTTCATTTAGTAAAATGAAATACTTGCTGTACTCCTGCTCACCTTGGGGCTTTGGTAATCAAGAAGGTAGTACTCTTTAATCAGGCTTTGTTAGGGAACTGGTTGTGCCGTTATGAGCGTGAAGAGAAGGCAATATGGAGGCAGGTTTAGAGTTAAAGCATGATTCCTCTAGTAAAGTTTTGGTATTCCAAGGAGGTTCAGGGATTATAAAATGTGGGTTTATGGAAGTTCATTAGAAGAGGATGGGATAGTTTTGTGAGACTTGTTAGATGTGATGTTGAGGATGGCTCAAAAGTCCGGTTTTGACATGACTTGTGGCCGGTCTAATCTGAAGGAGAGATTCCCAGATTTGTATCTTTTAGCCTAAGATAGTGACGCTACAGTGGCAGATTATGTAGAGGTCAGACATGAGCAGATGTATTGGCATCCTGTGTTCATCAGGGCAGTGCAAGTTTGGGAAAAAGTTGTTGTGACACAATTGCGGTATGAACTTTACAAAACAAGATTTGGTTTCTTGAGTGTGAATTCCGTCAATAATATAAAAAAATAATAATAATAAAAAAGGGTCTTCCAGGTGAAGAGTTACTACAGCACCTTGATCGGGGGTGGCATTGCCTTAGAAAAGTATTGAAAAGTTACAGTCCAGCCAGGGTTAGCATTTTTCTCTTGGTGCGTCACATTGGGGAGGATTCTTACAGAAAACTTAAGAAAGAGGGGTATCATGGTGACAGAATGGTGTTTCATGTGTAAAAATTATGGGGATGATGTGAATCATTTATTTCTTCACTGTGCAATGGCGTCAGATTTGTGGGCTATGGTTTACACCCTTTTTGGTGTTTTTTGGGTAATACCCCTTTCATTAAGAGAGAGGCTCAAGGATTGGAAAGGGTGTTTTGGTATGTGAGGTAATGGGACTGTGTGGCGGCAGGTAGTTAGTTCCCTTGTGTCTTATGTGGTGCATGTGGCATGAACGCAATGCTCAGTGCTTTGAGGATAAAGAGATTAGCATGGTTAAGCTGAAATATATTTTCTTAAATTCCTTGCATGAATGGACATCATCACCTACACAATTTTCAGTTGAGGGGTTCTTAGATTATTTGGCATTCTTGAGCTTTCCCTAGATGCTGTTCCTTTTTTGTTGTTTTCCTTCTTTGTTTCTTGTCCTAGTTCCTGCTGTATATACCTAGCGTACTTGGGTAGCACTTTTTTCGGTTTCTAATGCAATTATTTACTTATCAAAAAGTTGAGGTATTTTAGAAGCTGCTTCTAAGTTCTAACTATAACCTAACTGAAAATAAATACAGATGAAAACCTACTTCTCAAAAAAATATTAAAAAGGAAAAAGGCACAACCACGGAAGAATGTAAACAAGAAAAAGCTGACTACCTCAACAACAAACTTGAAAGCACAAGCCACATTTGCATTGCTGCTGACAACGATCACAATGTAGACATTGCTGATTCTCATATAAAAGAAAGAGCAACCACCAATCTGTCGCACAGGACATGTACCAAGTTCTTTGGTTTGCATTATATGGACTCGGAAAGCATCAACCATATTTCCCCTGAAATGAAGTATAGACATTGGTACGCAGAAAACCACAAAAAAAAAAAAAAAAAAAAAAAAAAAAGCCATGTAAAACATCTTTATTGCATTGGGGGCAAGAAACCAATCAATAAAGGGTAGAATTAAAAAGAAAATGACAAGAAAAATAGCAATTTCACATCAATAAACCAATAAAAAAATCCTAGCAGAAACTACATAAAGTTGCCACATGAACCTTCAACAGCATGACCATGCAGCAAGAGAGCAATGAATTTGACATCAATACACAAGGGATGCACTCTTGTCACAGGTAAAGAAAATGAAGCTAGTCATGGCACAGATTACTGGTAAAAATACTTAATTTCTTGGCACTTGATCAGCAGGGCATGCATTTTTTTCATAAGTAAAGGTATTTTATTAAGAGAATAGATTACTTCATGAACACAAAGCAACCTAAAATAATTTCAAAAAAAAAAAAAAAGCACAAAAGTAAAGTAATTCATTGAAGTCTAAATGTGAATTGCTATTTGTAAGACCCCATGCACAAGACCAATTAAACAAAGTTCGAATCAATAATGATTCCAACTGAGCCATTGATTTTTTAGTAACTTCAAAAGTGTGGCTATTTTGTTCCTTCCACAAGCCTACATCAAAAATAACGGACAAGGTTCTATATATCTAATGAGTGCTTCCCAAACTAATTCCTCTGCCTAAAAAAGAGATCAGCTACCGTCTTTGCTAAGCGCACTAGCATCAGCAAATTCTAATTCTACTCTATTTTACCATTTTCAAAACCCACTTTATCATTATACCATACCATTTTACCATACTTCCTACATCCCAAAACTCTATTTTTATTAAAATATTATTTTTTAATCTTTCTTTATTATTTCTTTCTAACACACATTGAATCCCAAAAGCTTTAAAGGAAAAGTTCCAAAAACATATGCAAAATCAGAATGTATTAACAGATGATCCACTGTTTTCCCACTGCACCGACACATACAGCACCAACCAACTAAAGAGAAGCCTCTCCTGATAAGATTCTCACAGGTAAGAATCTTGCCCCAGCTGTTAACCAAACAAATAATGAAACCCCGTTTAGGGCCTTAACACACCAAAGCATCTTCTATGGGAAAGAAGTCACATTGGTACCTTGAACGGCCTCATAATAAAATAAAATTTAAAAAAAAAAAAAAATCGAAACTACTACAACCACTCAATCTCCAGCTCAGCTTGACAGCTTATAACACCCCTCTCCCCTTGAGATATTTAAGCATAAGAGATTTAGGAAAGAGTTCACTAACTTCAATTCCCAATCATTAAAACCTCAGTAATCTCACAGTCCAACTCCACAAAAACTCTTTGTAAGATAGTTTGAGCACACAGCAACAATATGTAACTGGCATATTATTTATCAAAAAAAAAAAAAAAAAGTAACTGGCATCTAAAACAAATAAACTTCTAACCGAAATTACCGAAATTAACATCTGTAACGTTTTCTAAAAAGCATTTGTAATCAGGCCACCTAATCCAAGGTGGCAAATCATGTACTAACAAAATTTTTAGTGCCAACACCAATAAGGCCTCATCCAAATTCCAAAATACTATCCTCTTCATAATCCTATAAATGTTTAATGGAGTAGATTGAGGAACAAACTATGAACCTATATACCAATTCTAGCTTCATGTCCGGTAAGATCACATGTACCTACAAAGACACTAATTTACAGAACAAATTATATGCACCATGTCAATGTGTGATCCAAAATTCAGTACACTTTGATTGCTCATTTATGACCTTAATATCACAACACACCCAAATACATAGAAAGCACGAACAAATCTAAATATTAGGCCATACCCAGATACATTTACTCAAAAATACAGCTAACCCATTATTCAAAAACCTACTTTGTATACATAAAACCGTTAATCAGCAACATAATCTTGTCAAATCGATGTGTCACAACTATCAGGCCATACCCAGATACGTTTACCCAAAAATACAGCTGACCCATTATTGAAAATCCTACCTTTCACACATAAAACCATTAATTAGCAACAAAAGCTTGTCACATCGATGTGTCACATTCTCAAAATTGAGGAATATTTTTGTACATAATAATTCCCATCAAATTCAACATCATGCGTAAGAGAGAGTAGATACCCGACATCGTCGCGATAGAGGCGATTGATGAGAACATCGCCACGGAGGTTGAGAAAGTAGATAGCCGAAGCGGCCACCGGCATCTCTGATCCAGTGGAGCAATCAAGATACGATGAAGACTCGATCAAATGAACGGAGATGAGATGTCAGATCTGGAAGACCCACGCCGATTTAAGCCTACAGCATCAAGAAATGCTGGTGCTTTTGGTGAGAGAGAGAGAGAGAGAATTGTTGAATTTTCAATTTTGGTAAGTGAGGAAGACAACGAAAATGAAAAATGGGTTTTTTTTTTTTTTTTTTTTTTTTTAAATGAAGTCGCAGGGTCACTAGTCAGCGACTCAGGTCAAAATTTGCGAAGGGTCTAATTATAGTTTTTTTTTTTTTTTTTTTAATGGAAGTCTTATTATATTATGAACTTTATTATACCTGACCCTTTAATACCAAAAAAAAAAAACTTAAGGTTTGTTTAGTATATATGTTTAAATATGTATTTTTAATTTTTAAACGATATATATTTTTATATACTTTTTTATTTATATATATTTTTAAAAAATTAAAAACTATTATTTAAACATACCTACCAAACAGACCATTAATACCTGACCCCAAAGAGAAAGCTTAAGAGCATCCGCATCCGGATTCTAAATCCTATCTTATTTTACCACCTCAAAAAATCATTTTATCAATTATACAATACAATTTTACAATTCTCCAACATCCCAACTTTTATATCTCAATCCTACTTATTAAAATAATATTTTTACATAATAAAATAATATATCTCACCATTACCATTATCCAATACAACACATTATTTATACATTATTTATTCTTTCTCTCTCTTTCCTTCTGGGCAGAATCACAATCACCACCACCGCCGGCAACCCAGAAACTACCGTCAACACCAAAAAAAAAAAAAAAACCCAGCAAACCCAGCCACCGAAAAAAAAAAAAAAAAAAAACCAGCAAACCCAGCAAACCCAGTTACACACAAACCCAGCAAACCCAGCAAACACAGCCACCGAAAAAAAAAAAAAAAAAAAAAAAAAAAAAAAAAAAAAAAAAAACCAGAGAAGCTCCGAGCTTGACGTCCAGCCACCGCGCCGATCTCCAAGCCACATCGGTCTCCAAGCCGATCTCCACCGCGCTTGACGTCCAGCCACATCGCCGATCGCAGCCATGCCACATCGCCGAGCTTGATGTCCAGCCACATCGGTCTCCAAGCCGATCTCCACCGCGTTGACGTCCAGCCACCGCGCCGATCGCAGCCACGCCACCAGCCTCGCCACCATGCCGATCTAGAAATCCGATCCGGCGTGAGCTCCGAGCTGGCTTGGTGATTCGGCATGAGCTCTGAGAGAGAAGCTTGAGAGCTGAGAGAGAAAAGAACGAGAGAGACGATGAGAAACAGAGAGGCAGAGAGAGAAAAGAAAGAAGAAAAATGGGAGGTGAGAGAATATTTTCGGGTATAAAAATGTATTAAAAAAAATTTTTTTTTTTTACAACCCAGCTACAGTGCCATCTTACATTTGAGATGGCACTGTAGCAAAATCCCAAATTTTTTTTAGCATTTGAGATATGACCTTCCCAATGCTGATAGATTTTGGAGTTTAAATGCCAAATGTTCTTAACATTTGGCATTTAGAAACCCAAATGTGGATGCTAAGGCAATTGTTGAGATAGGGATCAACTCCATTGGGTTTCATTTGATGAAAAACAAGACAAGACAAAACAAAACAAAAACTCCATTGGGTTCTTATCAAATGCATAACAAAATAGTTTCTATTGGGTTAATTAATGGTAGAAAATTGAAATCCATTTGTTGTAGGATACATTTGTTTCATATAAATTTTTAAAATTAAAAAAAAAAAGTTTTTTATAAATATTTTGATGTCTAATCTAATTGAAAATGCTTGTTAAATTAAAAATATTTTCCATCTGAGCAAGAAAAAAAAAAGGCTCGTGGGATGTCAATTGTGTACCCATAAGGCCATTAACTTAAAATGTGTTTGGAATTTCCTTTATAAGCTAGTTTTTTTTTTTTTTTTTGCTTCTTTAACTTTTATGTACAACTTTTTAAAACTTTACTTTTTTAAAATACAAGTACTTTCAATAAAAAGATAAAAGCATCAAACACCAAAATATGTGCTAGGTGTAAAAAAATTTACAATTTAGCTACAGTAACGCCCTATAAATATAGAATTACTGTAGCAAGGTTGGATAAATAAAATAATATTTTTGTTCTTTATTTTTCTAAAATATCTTCCTTCATTCTCTCTCTTCAATCTCTCTGTAGACACTCAATTTTTCACCCATGATTTAATCAAGGAGAATGACTTGAATGATCATCCATGTACCCCCAAAATCATGATTGCATTACATGCATTCATTTGTTCTTGCATTACATGCATCAATTTGTTTTGCATTGCATACATTAACTCATTTATTGCATATCATAAAAAATGATCTTGAGATTCTAATAGTTACGATAGTATGTTCGATTTCCAAATCGAACCATCGGATTAAAAGATATCGCATGATCAATTTTGCAAAGTCAACATGTATTGTGTCTAAGTAGAGTCAACCACACATAATTAATTTAAAGTAATTATGATTGGTTAAGCAATTCAAATTAATTAAATAATTTTGTGATTAGTTGATAAGTAGTGTTTAAAATAGGGATGCACGCATAGGAATAAAAGGGATGATTAGATAACAATAAAATTGTGGATAATCTAAACTTTATCAAGATTTATTTTAGGATGTTTATCTACAAGATAATTGTTCTTAAAAAACCTGAACTATCCAGAAAAGAGATAAAAAAAAATCATATACGGAGGATGAAAATAGTCTAGTAAGGACCAATCAAAAAACCCTAGAAGGAGAATCCAAAACACACCCGAACACGGAAGAGCGTTCGGTATCCAAGAGCCCATTCAGCACTTTTGGAGTGCCAAACAACACTTTAAAAGGGTCGAATTTCCCCCTTTTGGGCTTTGGCCCAACGGCCTTCGGGTGACGGTAAGGCACACCTTTTTCGATTTTTTCGCAAAAGGATGAGTCCCGATTCGCGTTCTACACTTCAAGGCTATTTTTTAGAGTTTTCCAGCCCCTATAAATAGAGGTTGAGTCTCATAATTTAGCACCTTTTTTCTACACTCTGGGAGGCACACGTTTTGAAGCTCTTAAATTGCTGATACTTGCTGATCCTCTGTGAGATTTGCTACTTAAATTAGGGTTTTTAGGTTTCAAAGATAACTGAATAAGTTTCTTTGAACCCTAAAACATCCTCTCAAGAACAAGGAGTGCTCATGCAAGATCTTGTTTTCAATCACCCTCTCCTTTTTTATGCTTCTTTTTTATGTTGATGAATGTTTTTATACATAACATGAATGGTTCGTCATTGTTTTGTTTAAAGCACGATTGTTTTTTAGGTAATTGCTATAATCTCTTTCTTGATTCCAATAATTTGCATATGATCAACATTGTTTCTTGAAATTAAAAACAGATCTACATCTTTCTTAGATGTAGATATGAATTTTTCTCAATCAAAATCAAATCTACATCTTTCTTAGATGTAGATCTGAATTTTTCTTAAAATAAAAACGGATCTACATCTTTCTTAAATGTAGATCTGAATTTTTAACATATGCAAATTTTGAAATAAAGAAAAAGATTAAACATGATTGTGTTTCTATTTGTTTTATTTAATTCATTTTGCATAAATTTAAATTATGAGTGAAACTCTCTTCTTAAAAAATATTTTCCATATTTTTTTAAAAGATATAAAAATCAGATCTAATTAATCTGTTATTAAAAACCATTTTTTTAATTATCATAAAACAGATATGATCTTTTACAAACTAAAAAACCATTTTTTTTAGTTCATAAAAAATATATTTGATACTTTTCAAATCAAAAGACTTTATTTTATGTAACAAATATAGATCTGAATTTTTATCTCCAAAAACCACTTTTTTCTACATTCTACAAAATAGATCTGGTATTTTGATAAGTCAAAATCAATTTTTTTTTACTAACCAAAACATATCTAATTATTTTCAAAAGAAGAGTCTTCATTCATAAATAAATTTGTGTGATTTGATTCTTTTCACATATTCAGCATATCATTCATGACATACATAAAAAGGTACATTGATCACAAGAGTTTAGAAGACGAGACTCGATTTGGGCAAAATGAGTGCCTAACACCTTCCCATTCTATAACCTAGCATCCGGATTTAGATTTTTGGTTAAGTAGATTTAGCCTTGTCTTTACTTTTTATTTTCGATAGAACGTAACTAGGACAAAAAGCTATATAATTATTTGGTAGTTTGTAAGTAGGACCCAAAGCCTTGTAATTTTTCAACTTTCCAAATTTGTAATTTTTTTATTCAATCAATGAAAAGAATAATTTAGTCATGTATTTATTTTTTCTTATTTTTTTGTATAAAAAAATAAGTTGCAACTCTATATCACTTACCCAAAAAGAGAAGTACCCTAAAAAACACTCCAAAAATCTCTCTTTTTTGAGAGGCAGCTTTCGAGGTCTCTCACACTCTCATCTCCTTTCTCTTTCTTTATAGTACTCCCACAAGCCAAGTCGCTCACTCTTTCTCTCCTATGTTGCTACTGATCACTCTTTCCCTCCTTATGTTGCTCAACCCATCACTCTAGCACACTATCTCTCCAACCATTTTCTCTTCACTTTATCGCTCTCTCTTTAGACCAAAGATTCAAGGGTTTTTGGGTTTGGGTTAAGGTTTCATTTGGGTCATCTCAAACTGAAGATGTTAGGGTTTTTGTTTAGGTCCTCTCGGTGATGCAATTGCCTCTCACCATTTACATTTATATACCAAATATCAGTTTGGGTTGTTGCTATGGATTGATTTTGGGTGGCTATTTGGGTGACTATGGATCGACTGTGGAGCTGAGTTTCAACAATTGAGTTGTGATTTGTGTGGCAGTGGGCTTTGGGTCAATGGGTTGTGATTTGGTTTGATATAAGTTCAAGTGGTGATGACTAAGTTTCAGTGTGGGTGGTTTTTAGGTTTTTAAGCGGTGGTTGGTGAATGATGGTATGGTGGTTGGTGGGTTCTAATATGTTTGGTGAACGATGGTATGGTGGTTGTTGGCATGAGATCAGTTGGCTTTTTTTCTATGGCTGAGATCAGCAGTTGTGGGTGGTGTTTTTCGACATTGATATTAGTGGTGATTAGCTTGATTTCTCATGGGTTTTTTGGGTTTGATATGGCTAAGATGGGCTAAATTTTTTGGGTTTGCAAGGGTGGTGATGGTGGTGTTTTTCTGATTGTTACAACAAAGATTGGTTATGGGACTTTTTTTGTTTTTTTTTGGTTGAAGTTATTTTATGTTATTTTAATGGGTTGTATTCTAAAAATAAAATCTGGGATATTGGGTGTATTATAAAATGATATGGTGTAATAAATAAAGTAACTTTTCAGATGGTAAAATAGAAAATTTTTTGCAATCCTGGATTGTTAAATGCTCTAAATAAGTTGCTCCTAAAAGATATTCACCATTGCCACCCAACCCCCAACCCAAATCATCCCCTTCCCTGTTAACCCACCCCCACCCACTTAATTCCAAGACAACCATCTTTAATCAAGTATGTTTTCTCTATCTTATGAGATTTGCTTCTCCCCCCTCTTTCCATTAATATTGGTTGTCAAAATTTTAGATTGGCTTAGAATTTGTGGGATTAAGATTATTGATTTTTTTTTTTTTCTATTTTGTTCCATTAGATATTTTATTGATTGGATTGTTGTGAATTTAGACATTGGTGTTCAGAATTTTGTGTACATTTTGTTAGACTTTGGAAGGTTAGACTTGGTTAGAAGCTATTATTGTGGAATATCTCTTTATTGTGTTAGATTTTGTGATATTAACTATATCAAAAATTTTGTATGAGCCAACACCCAAAAAAAAAAAAAAAATTCTAGAGCATTTTTCAATAACTTAGGCAAATATAAGAAAATTGTAACCAAAACTCCAGAGGTAACAAATTTAGTGATTTAGGGCCAGTTTGGTTTTTTTTTTTTTTTTTTTTTTTTTTTTTTTTTAAGAATATTAAGTATTTTAACACACACATACGGGGAGAAGGGGAAAAGGTCTTAAAGAAATTGATAGTGTTGTATATTCAAAAGAGTCTAACACACACACACACACCCCCACACACACACACACGTTGTTTAAGTATTTTTTGGCACTATTTTTTTAACAATTTTCAGTGTTTAAACACTATAATATGTATTTCTACAATACTTTTTGATAGGCCAAAAATGTATTGACCCCTTGTGACAAATTAACAAATTAATTAGCCAAGTTAATTAATTAATTCAATTAGCATGCAATAGCGTGGTAGCACAAACAAATCACCAAATAACTAAATGCAGTGGAAATTAAATTGACATGGTGATTTGTTTACTAATGGGGAAAACCTATACAGCAAAAACCTCATCAAGTGATTTTAAGGTCACCACTCTCATGAATTCACTATTATCACAACAAGCGGTTACAAGTAAAAAAATTTCAATACCTTATACTAACCTACAGTTGAACCCTTACCGAAATACATAATTGGACTTGTTCTGTAGTAACAATCTCTCCTTGTAATGCACAACCCCCTGTACGTGACTAATCAATTCGATGCACGAATCCCAATACGCAGCTTACTCACCAATTTGAGAAAGATGTTAATTGTAAAATTCTTCAGTTCATCACACAATGAAGATCATAAAACTTCTTGGTTATAGAACCCTACAGTGTACAAACACAGCAGCTTATTTAAGAAAAAGATGAACTAGGGCAAATTCTATCTCCAATCACAATTTGCATTAAGGGTGTGCAAAAAACCAAAGAACAGAAAAAACTATTTCAAACCAATTGAACTGATGCAAAAATTTCAGTTCGATTTCGGTTTGGTTCGGTTTCGGTTTTTTATGTAATAAAACCGAAAATTTCGGTTCGATTTTCAGTTGCAAATTTTAATGCACCGAAGCAACCAAACTGAACCGATATATATATATATATATATATATATATATATATTTATGTAATACTTAGTCACATAGGAGTTTGTAGCTTAGTGGTATGATGTAGTTGTAATGACTAGTGTTCTCTTGTTCGAGCCTTCGAGTAAATGTTTTTTAGTTTTTTAAAACCATTAAAAGTTTAAAACCCTAGCATCTTATATTTATAAGTATTGACCCTCTTGCCCTTTTCTTTCCAGCCACCCCTCCTCCATTTTTTTTTCTCTTTCACCATTTTTTCTCTCTCACTTGGAAATAGAGCATTTTATTCCTTTCTCTTCTTCTCAGCGCCGAACCCTTCCTCGATGTTGCTATTATGATTTGATTTTGCCATTGGTTTTTTCTTCTCTGTTTCTTCTTGATTTTGTTTCTCTCATTCCAAAACCACCCATGTTCTTCTTTTTTTCTTGTTGGTTTTTTCTCTCCTCTTCAAATGTGTTGGCCCGGCAAGGAGTCCAGTCTTTGATGGCATCGCTAGCAACATCCACGAGCCACGCCGGCCAGCCTTACTGGTTCCTAACCATGCAAGGTTCGACTCTCTTTAATTTCTCCATAATTTCATCTCTCTTTTTTATATTCTGTTTTTTTTTTTTTTTTAGATCTTCAATTCTGGGTTTGTTTAATATTAAATCAATGCTATTTTTTCAATTTTTATGTGCAAATAAAGTTAGGGTTGTGAAAAAACCCATGTGCTTGGTTGTTTATATTTTGAGTTTGTTTATTTTCTCAATTTCCTCTCTTTTCTATATTCTGGGGGTTTTTTTTTTCTTTGTTTGATTTCTTGGAAAATAAATGATGAGGAAACCGAAAAGACCGACCGAAACTGACCGAAACTGACCGAAACCAAAATCCAACCGAAACCGATGGTTTTTCAACTATTTCGTTCGGTTTCAATTGAGAATTTCACCAACTGAAAATTTCGGTTTCTATTGTCCAACACTTAGAAAACCGACCAAAACCGAACCGACACACCCCTAATTTGCATGAACACAACTTTGCTTTACACTTGCGCAACCTTTGACAGCCCTTAAAACAATCCTTATATATGTTTAGAGTTATGAGAAAAGAAAACTCAAACATGTATTCACGGATTGAAGTGAAATCAGCTCTGAAAAACTGATTTTCATAAATATCGATAGATAGCTTATCTGTCGAGATAGTTGTTGAGCATCGGGCTTCAGCAGCTTTTTAAGCCTCGATAGACACTAGCTGTTGAGCTAGCTGTTGAGTTTTAAAATCTAACACTTTTTCACTTGTTTCTTAGAGAGACTTGCATGGCTTTTGGTTCCTTGAAGCATCAAACACATTCTAGATCTACCAAATTACAAGTAAAGTGCGTTTTGTCAAAGAATTTGTCAAAGGATTAGCCAATTTTATATTGACATAAGTTCCTAATATGATTCACATATGTCCTAACACTTTTTAACCCACACATATTTCCACAATACCTAAACAACGTTATTAGAAATCTCTTACCAAACGGGCCCTTATACTCTCACAATTCGAATGGACTTTAATGCTCAAATACTTTGTTAGTGACCTTCAAAAGTAAAATGATAACACTACTTATATTGCTGTTTATCCACACCAAAAAAAAAAAAAAAATGATAACACTACTCTTGTATCTCGCTTTACTTTTGCGATTATAATTAATCATGTGCACCTGAAACTTATATTATCCCTGTGTGCCCAAAATTAGTCCGAGGGTTCATCCAAAAATAAAATTATGTGAGGAACTAGGTTTGGCCAAGGATGATTATAGGGAAAAGCGTTGTTGAGGCCTGATTGCCATTGACAACTTTGTCCCTTAAAAGAACCTTAGTGCATCTTCCAATCTTATTCTTGATAGAAAGGACACCACGATCTTCATTTGGGTACACCTGTGTGCATTTTGATCTTCAAAATGCTATTAGACACTCTCTAACTTGATGAGCGACTATTTCTCCTATTGGCTACTCTAAACCTCAAGCATGAGAAATGTTGGAACATAGCTTAGAGCAAAATTGCTAGTAGAGAAGCCCTAAGAAGTGACGTGTAATGACCTAAAGAAAAGTGCTAGTCATATCTGCACTATGCCTATACAAGACTAGTTTAGTCACAATTAAGAGTTCTTATATTGTGAAAGACCTTATCTCCAGCCCACAACATCCCTTGGTTGGGTCAAACGTATACGAACGGGTGGAATCATGTTAGTGCCTCTTATAATGGTGGTTCAACTGATTATATTTTTATTTTAAATCGAGGGTTTTACATGGACCTTTACTTATTTTATTAAACATAAAAAAATTAAAATACCATAATAAAAAATAAATGTCTTATTGAATAATTGAATTTTTTTTATATCTTTATTGAATTATTGACAATTTTACATCTTTGTTGAAGTAACTAAAATATTACAAAGCTATAATCTTAGATACAATTTAAGAGAAAAGAACATTGCTTTGGTCCTAGCTACACTTTACAAAGATAAAATTACATGAATAATTATTGATCTACAAACCCTTTATTTAAGTTAGGAGGCTAAGTTACAAGATGGGAAGGTGTTCGGTACCCATCTTACACAGTGAAAATAGTCTTTTAGACTATGATGGTCAATGACATATCACATTATTCATACAATTACTATGCTATCAATTAGTTGCATTTTATTGCTTTAAAGTAAACTATAAACATGTCATGTTTTTTGCTTAAAATTAAATGTGTGTACATGTGAAACACCTTAATTTTACTTTATTCAAGATTACATATGAATTGAAAGATAAATCATAGTGAATGTGTGTGAATTGTGATATCCCATATTCAAACATATATGTGAACATTTAAGAACTAACATGTTCTTTCACTTTCTCAGCAAAAGAAAAAAAAAAAAGTTCTTTCACTTATTCAACCTAATTTTAAGATCAAAATCCTAGTGTATGGATCAACATGTGAAGAACACTCAACAACTAGCATGCTTTGATCCCAGATTAAAATTACAATAATATATAAACAAGTTAGGGAAAAAAAAGTTATACATACATGCAAGATCCAACATGGTGGTGGTGGAGGCTTTTTGGCGGTTTCTAAGGGTAGGTAGAAGAGTACTCACTCAATGCCTCGAGTTTGAGGAAGACTGAGATATGACAAGTCTTTTCCCTACTTCCTCAGGATTTTAGGAAGAAAGAAGAAATTCTAGGAGAGGTTGAGAGGTGCTCACTCAATACCCGAGTCTCACGAGGACCATAATATGACAAACTCTTGTCTACTTCACTTGAACTCTAGGAAGAGAGGAGGAGGTTTGGTTACTTTGGTATGCTTTGGAATTAGGGAGTAGGGAGGCTTATATAGTAGAGGATGGAGGATCTTGAAAGGGGAAAATTATTAGGTACTCCCAGAGTATCATAAATACGTACTCACCTCTCTCATATAAAGGGTAGGTCCGACCATGAATGTAATCAGTGGAACCAACCATTCATGTGAGAGGAGGGAGTACGCATTTATGGTATTCCTGGAGTACACAATAATTTCCCCTTGGAAGGAAGGCAATTAATCTTAGAATTAATGCAATTTGAGGCAAAACCAAGAGTCTAAATTAAAAAATTCAAGTCAACTAGGGCCAAGTGCCAAGCTGATCGACACTTGGCATGTGTTTTTTTAGTCCGTTGATAGGCAAATGAATGCTTGAACAACTGGTACTTGGCCTAAGTTAGCTTGATTTCCTTTCTTTTTCAATTATAATTTGCAATTAATGTTCTATTTTTTTTTTTTTTAAATTTCCGCCTTTGGACCTTGGCTTGGACAACATTTAAATCTTCCAATTACAATTAAATATCAACTAAGATTTAGGAATTTATTAAATGTTGATTAACTTAATCGAATTGTGTGCATGCATTCACATGGTCATTTTTGGTCTTAACCAATAGGATCATGATACTTCATTTATTTTAAATTGAACTTAAATTAGACCAATCAAAATTAATTGTTCATAATCACATGTGATTTGACTCAACTCATGCAAATGCATTTTAACCATTAACATGATTTGATGATTACTTTCAACCTAATGGTTTAGTTGACACTTGTGACTTATCATATTGATTATTATGAAGTTGAAATCCTTTTAATAAGGAGAAATTAAGGATCCACTAGCTAGAATTAAGATGCTACATTTGAGTGTGAAGTTACCATCTAGCCCTCCTGATTAGGTTAAATGTAGGTTACATGATGTGGTGTCTACATGTAGTTGTTAATAAAGCTTTGATCATCCTAGTATATGCTTGATGTAGGGCTCAACACACAATCAATCAATATCCAATCTATCTATTTTTGGTGTTGGCACCATTTGTAATGACTCGAGTAAAGTGCTAGTCATATCTGTGTTTACTGCTTATACCCTAAAAAGACTAGTCAAGTTACAATATAAATCCCCACAATCACTCATAAATCCAAGATTCATCTACCCAAATTGTGTTGCTATGCCTCCAAGCCACATTTCATTACCAGGTTTACTCTGATATGATTTATAACAATCTATGGAATATCACTAGCCATATTTACATTATACCTCGAAAGGACTAGTCTAATCACAATTAAGACTCCTTATAGTTTATCTATATCTTCCATTCAAAAAGAAAAAGAAAAAAGAAAAAAGAGACTCCTTGTAGTTTAATAAAGCTCAAATCAACCTAGTATATGCTTGATGTTGGACTCAATATACACCTATATAATACCCACTTAATCAATATCCAATTAATTTGGGATTCACATGTTCAGGGCTAGATCATGCCTACTGACCATTGTACATGATTCCCCCCCCCCCCCCCCCCCCCACCCCCCCAAAAAAAGAAGAAGATTCTCATGTGGAACTATAGAAGTGCAAAGAATGTTAATTTCTACATGAGTTCTGTATATTTGATTAGGACCCCTCATCTATCTATTGTGGTAGTAAACAAAATTAGGGTAAAGGTTAACATGCCGAGCACATTATCTCCTCATTAGGTTTTAAAATCATGCGTCACTCTAAGGTTAACAATTTTAGATGAGATGTTTAGGTGCTTTGAAACTCTCATGGGACTAATCTTGACATCCTTTTAGTGATTAAGCAAACTATCCAAGCTTTTGTGCACATGAGCTCCTTAAACTCAACCTAACTTGGTTCCTAACACATTCCTAAATTTGTTCCAAACTTCAAGTTTGGTTCATTAGACATCTGCATAAGGATCGAAATTAATTCTTGGACATATAATAGGTTGCGATATCCTTCTCTGCACAACTCCTAAGTTAGTGGCGTACTCTTGGATCCATGTGTATGATGGATTTACATTTGGCATATCCCAAGCATATTAGTTACATGGCAAGCCTAGCAGCATTTGAGGGTTACAATGACCTAGGGCGCGTACAATGACTTCAATTGCTATATTTTTTGGTAATATCTTTATTTAAAAAAAAAAAAAAAAAATTGCCTGCCTGTTTGGTCTCCAAAAAAACCTTTTATACTTGGCTATACGAGTTTCTTACTAGACTGGAAAATGAGCATTCTAATCAATTTCAACATCTTTTAAGGCTTGGGGAGGAATTTGTACTCTCAAATTTAGAACTAAATTAACCTTGTTAAGCAATTGGAATACTATAATTTTCACCTATCCACCCTTTGTAGGAGACAAAGTGATAAAATTTGGTGTATTGCAGATTCTTTGGGTGTTTGGACGTACACACCTTAGTAGGATTTAGGTTCAAACTGGCAAATTATGGCTACAATGGCCATATACCATTATTTGGAAAAATATGTATGAATCTATCAATATTTGTGAAATATTTAGCAATCTATCATCTTTTTGAAACTCAAGTTCCAAAAACTGGAGTTCTTTGAAAAAATAGCCTTCAAATTTGCCCTGCTATTTTTTATGAAACTCAAGTTTCATAAAAAAATTTTAAAATTTTTTCATGGAACTCGAGTACCATGGAAAACTCGAGTTCCCAATTAGTGGTAGGTCCCTATGTATTTCAAAAACAGTGATATTTGACCATTTTGGCCTGCAAATCACTATACCTTTTTTTTTATTTTTTGCTTACTATACTGAAACATGTGTTAATGAAGGTTGCATTCACTATAAATTAGTTAAGTCAAGTCATGAGTCAAGTTGATGTTTGAAGGGAGCAAGTGCACGAGATTCGCTTAAGTGACTTTAGGCCTTGTTCAATAGATCATTAAGGAGACTTTGCTCAAGTGCGATAACAAAATTTACAATCTTGATTATCCTAGAAGACTTATTACACAATTTTGTACTTAATCTCTCTCTCTCTCTCTCTCTCTCTCACATACACACACACAAACACACATCTATATATAATAATAGATGAAACTAAGAGAAACTCAAATTAGAATTCTAATTTTGCACTTTGTGTCCTAAATTATTTATTCTTAAAGAGTTTTATTTCTTAATTTTAGAATCAAATGTGGGACCACCCTCCCTTAAAAGTTACCATAGCTTTTGAGTGAAGTTATAATATACTTTTGTGTTAGAACCCACTTCCCTTTCCCGTGTGTGTGTGTATTTGTTTCTCAAAAAACAAATGTGGGACCACATCATAAATATTCATTCAAGTGAGTTATTAAGTGCAAAAACCAAAAAGTCTAGAACAAATGAATCGTAAAAAAAAATTGTGTTTCACAATATTTTTTTTTTTTTTAAAACGGACAATTTACATTTTATATCTAATAATATCCTTGCAAATTTTTTTAAAGAGTTAACAAAATATAAAAATGACTATCAATAATATTTAAATTATATATATATATATATATATATATATGGATTATATTTTGTAACTTATTGTGTGTCCCATTTAATTTTTAAATTTTGTGCCAAGTGAATTATAGAGTGTAAAAATTAAAGAGTCCAAATCTAATTATATTCTAAATTGGATTTCAATTGGAGTCTAATTTTGCGCCATGTGTCCATCTAATTTTTTTAATTTTTATGGTAAGTGAATTATTAAGTGCAAAAATCAAAGAGTCTAAATCCAATTAAATTCTAAATCATATATATATATATATATATATACTCTTCTGTTTTTGCACCCAATAATTAGACTTTCTTTGAGTTTTGGCTATTAATATATATATAATGAGAAATCATTATATATTTTAGAAATATATGGTTTAAAAAAATTGTAAGCTAATAGTCTAATACTATGGATAATTTGAACATCTTCTCACAAAAATATATAATTTGAACTGTATAATTGTAATTATTTTTAATTGCGTTGATGTATATGCACGAGGCTACGAACTAGTTTTAGAAATGTATGGTTTAAAAAATGTGTAAATTAATACTATATATAATTTACTCTCTTCTCATATTAGATTTCAATTGAAGTTTAATTTTGCGCCATATGTTCCATCTGAGTTTTTAATTTTCGTGCCGAATGAGTTAATCCAATGCAAAATATGTGGAATCCAATATAAATGAACCATAAAAAACTCAATCATATATCTAATTTTATATCTAAAATTAGAAGAAAAGAGAATTTGAAAGATTTTGCTTTCCAATGCCATTTGTTTGCCTAACTAAAAATAATTCAAATTTATTAACTTTTCACATAATAATAACATTACTATTTTGTTTCTTATTAAGTAAAAACTTATCTATATATATATATATATATATTTTAGGGGGAAAGGCCCAGGAGCCCATATCTACGTATATATTGGGCTAAGGGCCCAACTCGAGGACGCCAAACAATTCGAGGACGGGTAAAACACTTTCATAAGGATTTGCATTAGTAAGTAAAAAGAAAAATCCTATTAAAGCCACTTCCAGGGGGGGTGCCCCGAAGAATAATCCCTCCTCGGCTGGGCAAGGCCGAAGTTAGAGGGTATGGTCTGCCATCAAGAGCAATGCTTCGAACCATTCCACCATAGAGGATAGGTATCAAGAAGGAAAAGGACAAAGGAGAGCTATGAAATATCTAAAAAAAAAAGCTGCTAATATAGCATTCAATGCGCTGCAACTGACTGAGCAATGTTTTATAGTCTTATAACTACTCCTAAAGACTTTAGAGATGGGCTGATAGGACAAGTATCAAGATTATCAATCCAAATCTACACGTGGAAGGATGAAAGAAGGGAGATGGGAGTATAAAACTAGAGGAGGGGATCAATAAAAGGGGGTTGGGTACTTTGTGGAGGGGATGGAGACGAACACTTGCCTCCTTGGACAAGAAGTACATTCATGCCAGTATTTCTTATTTGTACATGATTGTCATCCAATTCTATATTAGTCGTTGTCCAATTCATTAGAGCCTAGTTTTTTGAGTCACTCTCTACAAATTCATTATTTTGGACTATTTGAGCCTAAGCCCACTCATCTTGGACTAAGCTACAAATATGGTCCTTATAATATTAATAGCAAAAGTTTAGAGATTATCCAATTAGATTTTAATTAGATTCTCAATTTTGCGTCATATGTCCCATTTAATTTTTAATTTTGTGCTAAGTGAATTATTAAATGTAAAAATTGAAAAGTCCAAATCCAATTAGATTCAAAATTGGATTTCAATTGGAGTTCAATTTTCAATCATGTGTCCATCTAAGTTTTTAATTTTTGCGGTAAGTGAATTATTGGGTATAAAAATCGAAAAGTCTAAAATCAATTAAACTCAAAATTATTTATATATATATATATATATATATATATAGTATGAGAAACTATTACATATTTTAGAAACGAATGGTTTAAAAAAAATGTAAGTTAATATTATGTATAACTTGCTTGTAACTCCATGCATATGCATGTAGGGCGGCGCCAAGTACTACTGAGGGTGCTCAAAGGACCACCTTGATTTTTTTTTAATACAACTTAAAAAATTTTGAGTTTTAAATTAATATGGGTCTTTTGACTACCCTAGAAAAAAAAAAATTTGACCACCCTAAAAAAAAAAAATTTAAACACACTTAATAAAAATTGAGCTTATTAAAAATAAAATTCAACTTCTCCAAAATTTTAGTCCATTGAATGTTGAACAAAAAAATTGCAAGAAATGCAATATTCACAATATTTTTGCAATATTTTTGTAACAAATTCTAAATAGCAAGTTATTATTGGTAAATAAAAAAATAATTTCAGTGATAATTTTAAATTAGAACCAATAAAAACTTACCATCTAGGCTTTGTTGTGAAAGTGTTGCAAAAATATTGTGAACATAGCATTTCTCAAAAATTGACCCAAAAAAAATTAGCCTAAAAGTTCAAATCAAACGTTTAATTGTGATTTTTTAAATTGTGTTTTCAAATGACATATTTTAAAATTGTTATTTTTTTTTTGTAGGAAATACTAACAGATGCTCTTAGGGAAATGGTTAACAATCCATTTAAAGAAATTTGTTATGAGAAAAAAAAACAATTAATATTTTGACAGCTTTTTCAAATTCTTATAAAAGTGGTGTCAAAACTTTTCTAAAATAGATTATTAATTATTGCCCTAAGGGCACTCGTTAGCATAATCATTTTTTTATATAAAAAAATGCACATTTTTTAAATAACTAGTCTGTTAGTACTTTCTTTAGTCTTTAGCCGAATTTGTTGGATTTATATGATATATATTTTCAAAAAGATAATGCATTTTGTTTATATTAATACTTATTTAGGCAATATGTTAGTGTTGTGGGCCTTTTTTTACAATATTGGGCTGGGCTGTCTCTTGCGGTACTGAGCTTAAGTATTCTGAGTAAGTGAGTTGAGACCGATCCAACTGCAACTCAATTTGATCTGGCTTGTGTACAAACTATGTCTCGTTTGCCAAGAGCATGCTTATGACAGACAGAGCTACTTTAGATGAGTTGTAGCAAGCAAACATAATAATAATAACAAAAGAAAGCAATTTGGCTTTTTAATCAAAGTGAATAAATAATCCCCAATTAAAAAAGATAATCACAATAATAACAAGCGCTTTTGTAAAGAAAGTAGGGGGGAAAAGTGGGTAGGACATGAGTTAACAAAAGAAAGAAATTAGATCAATCTGATGTGCCAAGCTATGCCACAGGACCAAGACTAGATAGGGAAGAACGTTTTTCCTCAATGCAAATAATCTCCTAGGGAAATCCTGCTGTGAAAATTAATCACTTTGAGGGAAACGGACCTGAATAGTTGGTGATCAAAAAAACCCTTTGCTTTTGGTAGAGAGCAAAATTTTGAGAGGGAGAGAGGAAATCAACCTATTGGTGCATGCTTGCCGTTCTAACTCTCTGTTTTTCTTTTCTTCTTTTCTAATTTCCCCTTTTATCTTTCTTTTTCCTCTTTTTTTTCAGTACTTGTTTTATATTCCGTGGTTTTTCTTAGAAGTTCTTATTACCATGATTTTGATCCCCCTTGTGCATGACAAGGGCCCCTTTTTATAGTACCTGTCGTGATTGAGTTTTACTATTTTAGCTTTTAACCACCTTTGTCTGGTTTTGGTGTACTTGCTGACCACCACTAGTCCGTCTATGTTGGCTGTGCCACTCCCCATCACTAGACAAAGAAGACTATTTTATTTGTTTGTCTACTGTGACACCCTTACCTGCTTCAGTGTGGGTACCCTTTCTCTCTGTTAGAAATTTAGATCCTTTAACACACAACCAGATTGAGTAGCCTAGTTAATTAGCCAAGTTATTACTTAGTCAAATTAAGCAATCCTAGGTTAAAACAATTAAACAATCATATCAAGAATATAAATCAACGGAAAAGTAAATAACACAAGATATGATCACCTAGGAAACCACAAGGTAAAAACTTGGGGAGGATTTGACCTAACTATTCTCAAGGCAAACCTAAATCCACTATGAAAGAATCGAAGTTCATACAAAAGGACTTACAAGCTCCCCGCTCAACTTCCTAATACTACCTACCAGTAGAACTTACTGACACGACCCCGTGCAAGCTCCGAATCTACGGATTCCTTCTTTCTTGGACTCTTCAATCAAGTACAAGCACCTACGCTTGTTATTCTTTAAGTTCTTGAATCTACAACTGAAAGATCACCAAGTTCTTGACATAATCTTGAATCTTGGAAACCCTAAGTATATGTGAAGGCAAACACCTCTAGATCTCACAAGAGATTCACACACACAGCAAAGTATGAGCAACAAAGACTTAGAAAGGTTTGGGTACAAAACCCTAGATACAAAAGAGGCACTCTCTTCTCTCTTTCTAAAAACCCAAAAATGTGGCTTAGGGTTTTCTTTATATAGTGAGAGAAGTAAATCTGAAACCCTAATCCTTAATGGACTTAAGCTGCTATTTGGACCGACTTAAAATTCTGCAGATACGATTTTCGATCGATCGAGCCTGTTCTTCGATTGATCGAACCAGGCAGAACATGAAGTCTTCTCCCTGCAGCTTGTATGTTCTTGAATCTTGACTTGAATCACCTTGAGCACTGTCTAATAAAATCTATAGACTCTAAGATCTATATCTAGACAAGTTTGTGTTCACGATTTGCCAATTGTTCTAAACATTTAGAACCTAACAAACTCTCCCTTTGACAATTCGTGACAAAACTTTCATACAGAATGAAATGCTCAAATACAAGAACAACCCAATACAATAAAATGCTCATTACAACAAATTCAACCTAACTACTATCCATCAGTTGCAAGTGTAGACAACAGCTCAATTGAATCAACTTGTATATTTCCTGAAATACTCAACAAACGCATAAACGCATGTATGACAGAAAAACAGTAAATCAACAAATATGCAAACTAACTCTCACCCTAAGTTAGATACATCAAAAACAATGTTAACTCCCCCTAAACATAACATTCTTGTATTTTCCACACATATTCCCACATATCAACTATTTCTCCCCATTTTTGTCACGTATTGACAAAGACAACTCATACAAAGAGTAAACAATCAACATATGCAACAAAAGATAAAAGAAAATAGAAAAAAAAGGGGACACAAAAAAATTCAACTCTATAGAAAATAGAAACAGCTCCCCCTATGAACAACACAAGTTAAAAAAAAAAAAATTCTCCTCCTATCAAAAATAGGAAAAACAAAACAAGTTTTAGGAAAAACAGTTTTGAGGAAAAATAAAGGAGGTAGGGGAAAATCAGCAGCAGCAGCAGCATCACCAACAGGATCAGGTACATCCTCACCAACAAGACCAAAATTAAAAACTAAGGTAAGCATGCACATGAAGAAAAAAATATTCTCTCTTTTAATAAAATACAAACATAGCACTATGTGACCCAGAAACAGTTGCATGAGTAGAGAAAATATTAACACATTATTATCCATCATATCTTTTAAAAAAAATTCTGCAGTTCACACATAAGAAATAGCATATACCAGAATGTACAAAACTCAAAAATTAATCAATTAATTTTTAAATTAAGTTGAGTACCCAATGTAGCAAAGTGTATGCATGCTATGTGTGAAAATAATGAGAGATATGACTACAAAAATTGTAAGATAGATACAAAAACAATGCAATGCATGTAAATCCTAAACACAAATGATGCATGAACAAAATTTTGGTCAAAAACATAGAAACTGAAAATTTTTCAGTTTTGATTGATTGAGAATCGATCGAACATCAATCGAGTCAGGCAGACTTAAACCAAAAATTTTAATCGCAAATTTGATTAATCGAAAAACAGGTTCGATCGATCGAAAGCCTGGAAAAATCAGATTTTTGAAAAACAGAGCATTTTAATGCAGAGACTCCTCAAAGCACATTGTTTTATAAAAAAATGCATGAGTATGAGACGAAAAGTTTTTCAAAAATACTTGAATTCAACCCAGATCTTCCAAAATCAAGATTTTCAATTAATTTGTCCTTAAAGCGCAAACATTAAACACATTTTGTATTAAAATCAAGGAACTTTTAATCTTGGATGGCCACAACAAGATCACACACAATAAAATGTACCAAGTTTAACAAAGAGTAACTTGTGTAGTGTGTGCAACTAGCAAAAACTTGAGATACATGTGAGGTGATATGTGAATAGAAATCAATCACAAAGTCTACAAAATTCATCACACAGAATTTAAAAGAGACTATCACCTAAAGAGTTACATCCTATAACTCCCACATCTCCTAAAACAAAAGCTTGCAATCATGTAAGTTTCTTGTATTTTTGTCTTAATATTATGTGAGATGGCATCAAGCCTAATGGTACACACCAATTTTAAGCATTAAGCAATTAAGTTGAGGCATCACCTTATGTTTTTTTTGTGCATGTGCTTCACTTTCTCGAGTACAGAATCTTATGATATGCACTAAAGTGTTTATGATTGGTTAGTAAATAGTGGTGAGATGGTTATTTATGCCTTTCTTAAAAAAATTAAGTCCGACAGTCAAATAATATGCGACTTCAAGATTAAGATAAAGTGATAAACACCATAAACATTTTTTCCAAACAACATGCACTACAAAGTTTCAACAAGTAAAGTGTAATAAATAAGCTCATCAAAACTAAACAAGGTACATAAACTTGTTATATAAAGATAATATGGCCAATCTTTAATTATAAACCCAAGATGTGAAATACAAAACACAAAAATCTTTTTGGTTTTAAAAGATATATGACCAAAAAAAAAAAAAAAAACACATATTATGCTAAATGAATAATGCAAATGCAATGTATGATAGTGTTTAACTAAGTTATAGAGGGTACACAAACAAAAAATATCAATTTCTTAATTAACTCATGAGTACATGTACAAACTAGTACATACTTACACAAAATCAGAAATAACTTAGCATACTATTCAAGTTTCTCCATAATGTCAAGCATGTTCTAAATCAAGAGAGAGATATCATAACCCATGTAATCCTCAAGAACAATAAAACAAGACACAAAATAAAATATTTTTGTCTTTTTGAAATTTTTTCAATGTTTTTGGATTTTTTTTAATAAAAACAATCTAAAAAATAAAACAACCAAAAACAAAAACAAAACATGTCTACAAATAATTGAAAGAATTAAATCAAGAATAAGTTAGCAACACTCACCTTGGAGAATCTTTTCTCACCTATCTAGCATAAGTCTTCGGTTTTGCAGGTGAAAATCCATGTGAAGTAAAGTGTATTTGAGGAATTACACCAATCTTCTGAAAGAGACTGAAATCCTGCAAATTCCTTTCACAAGTCAACAAGCTCAAATTTTTTAAAAGAATATGAAACAATTTATATGGACTTATGGCAGGAGAAATATCAACACATATCCTAGATTGACATACAGAATGCTTAAATTTCAATTTATAACAATTAGGACGAATGTGACTAGAGACACCACAAAAGTGACAAACAGGAACAAATTTAGGAATATCAGTATTCCTAACAGCAAATCTAGTCTCAGATTTTGGTTTTTGCCTCAATAAAGAACAATTTGGTCTAATATGACCAACAACACCACAAAGGTGATAGGTAGGCACAAAAATAGATTTATTATGCTCTCTAACAGTAGGTTTAGACATAGGTTTAAAAACTTTAGTGTCTATATCAAAATTTTTACCTTTATCTAACCTAACAAAATAAGCATTCTCTTTATTATTCCTCTTAAAAGGAGGGATATAAACTTTCTCAGTCTTAGGCTTAAGAGAAACAGAAACATTTCTGTTATCAACAACAAGCTTGACACTAGTCAAATTTTCAATTTTAGTTTTAAAATCAACTAACTCTTGTTCCAAACTTTTCATCTTCTCATCTTGAGAGGAAATTTGATTTCTCAAAAAATCATTCTTTTTATTAGACTCATCTAATCTCACAATCAAATCCTCTTTTTCAAGATTAGCCAATTTTAACTCTTCTTTAAATTTCTTAGCAATTTTCAAAGATTTAGATAATTCCTTATGAAGAGTTTCAAAAGCATCAAAAAAATCAACAGAAACAATAGTGTCCTTTTTATTCAAAACATAACAGGCATCAATAAAATCAGCAAAAGTATGAGCAGAAAGACACTTCATATTATCCATGACAACAGAGGTCAAGAATCAGCTTTTAGATCAAAAGATCTACAACAAGGAGAGCTACTTGCTATGATACCACTTGTTAGAAATTTAGACCTCTTCACACACAACCAAATTGAGTAGCCTAGTTAATTAACCAAGTTGTTGCTTAGTCAAATTAAGCAATCCTAGATTAAAACAATCAAATAACCATATCAAGAATATAAAGCAGCGAAAAAATAAATAATATAAGATATGATCACTCAGGAAATCACACGGTAAAAACCTGGGGAGGATTTGACCTAGCTATCCTCAAGGCAAACCTAAATCCACTATGAAAGAATCGAAGTTCATACAAAAGGACTTACAAGCTCCCCGCTCGACTTCCTAATGCTACCTACTAGTAGAACTTACTGACACGACCCTGTGTAAACTCCAAATCCACAAACTCCTTATTTCTTGGACTCTTCAATCAAGTATAAGTATCCACGTTTGTTATTCTTTAAGTTCTTGAATCTGCAACTGAATGATCACCAAGTTCTTGACATAATCTTGAATCTTGGAAACCCTAAGTATATGTGAAGGCAAACACTTCTAGATCTCACAAGAGATTCACACACACAGTAAAGTATGAGCAACAAAGACTTAAAGAGGTTTGGGTACAAAACTCTAGATACAAAAAAGGCACTCTCTTCTCTCTCTCTGAAAACCCAAAAACGTGGCTTAGGTTTTCCTTTATATAGTGAGAGAAGTAGATTTGAAACCCTAATAATTAATGGGCTTAAGCTGCTGTTTGGGCTGACTTAAAATTCTGCAGATACAATTTTCGATCGATCGAGTCTGTTCTTCAATCGATCGAGCCTGTTCTTCAATCGATCGAACCAGGCAGAATATGAAGTCTTCTTCCTGCAGCTTGTATGTTCTTGAATCTTGACTTGAATCACCTTGAGTATTGTCTAATAAAACCTATAGACTCTAAGATCTATATCTAGACAAGTTTGTGTTCATGATTTGCCAATTGTTCTAAACATTTAGAACCTAACACTCTCTATCCCTTATAGCATGCACCTAGTGATTCCAACTTATCCTTACTTCTTTTGGGTGATATGTCATCCCAACAGGACATTTTTCCCAAAAATGTCTGAATAGAAACCTCAAAATATGTTTTTTCCTCTTCCCACCGCTAGGCCATGCTCTCTTATTTTTGACCCATAACCTCATCGTGTCCTGTATTGAATGGATACAAACTGGTAATGTATGAGCCTTGCGTGTGCCTATCTTTTATGTATGTCTAAAATTTATTTGCTGCCCATGTGTTCACTGTGGTCTAGAAGCTTACTTGCACAATTTGCCGTCCATCCTTGACTTCTTATATGAGCTGTTTTCTGATTTCCCTTTCTTTTATGGCTCGCTCCCCTTAGAGGCTGGACTTTATTTGATGGTGGGCTTTGCCTTCTTTCAGCCTACTCTTTTACTGCTATCATTTCCTGTCACACCACTCTACCATTCCTATTGTTACGTTATTTGACCCAATCCTGCTGGGGCTCTTTGGGCTTGCCATTTATTCTTCTCCCAATCGCTCAATATGGCCATTGGTTCTTTTATTACATTACTTGCGAGTTCTTGTGTCCCATTTGTTTTCTCTTGGACATCTTTAACCCATTTGCTTTCCTTGGGCTTCTTTGACCATTTTCCTAATTCTACATTCCCATAAACTTTTACTAACTTTTTTGGGCTTTCCCGGCCCAATTACCTTATCCCTCATCCTTGAGGCTCATAGGTTTGCCATCAACCCCTTACTTTCTTTGCTTGCATTACTTTAAACTTGCTGTGACCCATTCTCACTTTTTTACATCATATACTACCCATGAGTTTGCTACTTCTCTCTTTTTGAGCTCCTTTAAGCCCACTTGCTTCCTTAAGGCCTATTTGTTTATTTCATGGACTTGTGATCCATTATTCCTATCGCTTAAGTTTAATGATTTTTCTATCCATTTACCAATTCTTTTATGCCTATGTTGCTGGACTTCTTCTTTCTATTTGGATTCCCAAAATGATCATCAACAGTTAGTAATTGAATGAAAGATTAGTAGCTTAATAATTGTTTGGTTGTATACATTGAAAAAGATGTAGCTCATAACATTGATAGTGAAACTAATGAAAACTTGTGAAATGAAGTTTTAAAACTTTATGTATTTGCGTATTTTATAATGTTAATATATTCAAGTTTTATTTTTATTATTATTAATTTTTTTTAATGACCACCCTAAAAAGACTTTCTAGAGCCATTACTGTATGCACGAATATACTTAAAGATATATAATAAGATGTATAGTATAATTCTTATATATAATTTAAATACTATTGATAATCATTCTTATATTTTGTTAACTCTTTAAAAAGTCCTGTAAGAATATTATTAGGTATAAAATGCAAACTATCTATGTTTTTTTTTTTATTTATTTAATTTTTCTATTACTTCTTAATTTTTGTTATTGTCAAGCAATTTTTTTTTTATTTAAATTTTACGATTCATTTATTCTAAACTCTTTGGTTTTTGTAGTCAATAACTTACTTGGATGAACATTTATGATGTGGTCCCACATTTGATTCTAAAATTAAAAAATAAAACCTTCTTTAAAAATAAATAATTTAGGACACATGGCAAAAAATTGAACTCTAATTTGAAATTATAATTGGATTTTCTTTAAGTTTTGTCTATTAATATATACTAATATGTAACTCATGCTACCGCATGGGAATAGATATATTATTAATCATAAGTTTATTCATATTTAAAAGACTCAGTTAAGTCTAAATTCATATTATTAACCATAAAATTTTATTAACAAAACTTAGTAGTATATATATATATATATGTATAAAAGAAAGCGAGTTGAACTACAATAGATTGATATTATATATAAATTACAGTCACAGTCATGCGTATATTGAAAGGGTAATTAAAGAGTAATTAAGCCCATACAATTAATTAGTTCTTAAGTAAATAAAACTTTAGAGACATTTGGCACATCAATCAAACTTAAGTAAAAAAATGTTCAAAAGTAGCACAACTATAAGCCAAAATAGAGTAATATGAAACTAAATTGGTAGCCATGAAGCTACTAAGAGAGAGGTGTTTACCATAAAGGGGAATAATTAATAGGTTTAAGAATTCACAAGGTTGACATTTGATATTCTTCCCATGTGCTAAATATTGTTTTCAGTAAGGTCACACTAAATAGGTTGAAAGCCATCTTCGTGCAAGATTGATAGCTGCAAGAGAAGTCAATCATCAAGCAAGGACCAAAGGATTTCAAAAAATGTTAATATTGACTCAATGTATGCGCATACACACGAACACATCACTATATCAATTAAGGGAATCAAAACTAAATGGAAAAATTTCACAGAAAGATAAACCTTGGTGACGATGTTTATCCAAAAGATCCATTCACGCTTTTGAATCTTTAATCTCTATTGGTGATTGAAATTTTTGTAGCTTAAAAAATTTAAAATTAAAAAAAAAAAAAAAAACCCTCAGAGTTGTTCTCATTTTGTAGTTTTACGATGGGTCATTTTGTAACATGATGGACATTTGTGTGAAGAAAAAACCTCTGAAGTTGCATGGTTGATAAAAGAAATTCTCTCCAATCTCTTTTTATACATCCTTCATAGTTGTATTATCACGAAGCAAGTCCAATGGATTTAGATTGGTGTTACCGATTCCCAAAGCGTGAGTGTTTAATGTGTTATTAATTTCATCTCATCTCATTACCAAATCCAATAAATTTTAATTGGAATTCAATTTTTCCAAGTGGTGCATCTCTTGCAACATTCTTTCATTTTTTATTTTTTATTAATTTTTTGAAATTTATTTTCAATTCCCATGGCCATTTTCCATATTCAGCTTCTTGTTATAGTTCCCTAGGCACTTTGAAGTTTTAACCAAGAGAACAATGAACCTACGTAAAAATAAATAAAAACAATGAATCAAAGTAATGGTTCTCTCGAAAACAACCCCAAATCATATTATATTCTTCTGATTATTTTCTTTGTACACGTGTATAGTAAAATTGGACTCCAATTTCAAATTCTAATTGAGCAATTGGAATGACATATGACACAAAATTGAAACTCTAATTTAGAATTCTATTTAAGTTTCTCTCTGTTTCACCTATTATTATATATATAGACTAGCTTATAACCCCATGCATATGCATGGATATACTTAAAAGATATACATTAAAATATATAGTATAATTCTTACATATATAATTTAAATATTATTGATAGTTATTCTTATTTTTTTTAACTCTTTAAAAAATCTTGTAAGAATATATGTTATTAGGTAGAAAATGTAAATTGTCCATTTTTTTTAAAATATTTTTATGTTCATTAATTTTAGACTCTTTAGTTTTTGTGCACAATAACTCACTTGAATGGATATTAATGATATGGTCCCACATTTGATTTCAAAATTAAGAAATAAAACTCTCTCTAAAGATAAATAATTTAGGACACATGACACAAAATTGGATTTCAATTGTAGAATCTAATTGGATTTTTTCTAATTTAAATATTATTAATAATCACTCTTATATATATATTTTTTAACTTTTTAAAAAGTCTTGTAAGAATGTTGTTAGGTAGATAATGTAAATTGTCAATTTTTAAAAATATTTTTATGTTTATTAATTCTAAACTCTTGGGTTTTTGTTCACTGTAACTCACTTGAATGAATATTTTTGATATGGTCCCACATTTAATTCCAAAATTAAAAATTAAAACTCTCTCTAAAAATGAATAATTTAGGACACATGACGTAAAATTGGACTTCAATTGTAAAATCTAATTGGATTTTCTCTAAATTTTACCTATTAATATAAATATATATATATATATATATATAATTTTTGTGCTAAATGAATTTTTTTTAGTTAAAAAAAAAGACCTATAAATATAAAATTATTCAAACTCTTTCTTCCTCTAATTTTAGATATAGTGTTAGATATATGATTATGTTTTTTATTATTTATTTATATTGGACTTGTAGTTTTCTACTCTAAATTAAATCATTTGACACAAAAAGTTAAAATTTTCGATTAGATAGAGCACATGGTGGAAAATTAAATTCTAATTAAAATCTAATTTTTACACCAAACTAACTAACTTGGTTCAAAAATTTAAAATTTTTGATTAGATGGGATAAGTGGCTTAAAATTAGACTCTAATTGAATTTCAATTTAAAATCTAATTGGATTTTCTTTCAGCTTTACTCATAAATATATATATATATATAGATGACTTATAAACTTGAATTATTTTTAGTTCTACCAAAAAAAAAAAAGACTTATAAATATAAAATCATTCAAAAATTATGTTTTATATAGTTTACTTATATTAGACTCCTTGTTTTTTACACAAAATTAACTCATTTGGTACAAAAATTTAAAAACTTAAATTAGATGAGACACATGTCACAAAATTAAGATTAAATTGAAATCCAATTTTTGCATTGAATTAATTCACTTGGTACAAAAATTTAAAAACTTAAATTAAATGGGACACGTGGCGTAAAATTAGATTCTAATTGAATTTCAATTTGAAATATAATTAAATTTTCTCTCAATTTTACCTATTATATATATATATATATATATAGATATATAGATTAGCAAAATGCTATTAATTTTTTTGTCATTTGAGTTTTTTATGGGTTAGAATATTTGGTCCAGGTGATGTACCACTCACGTTTGAATAAGAACAAAAAAAAAAAAAGACTTATAAATATAAAATCATTCAAAAATTATGTTTTGTAGGTATACTTATATTGGACTCCTTGTTTTTTACATAAAATTAACTCATTTGGTACAAAAATTAAAAAACTTAGATTAGATGGGACACGTCACAAAATTAAGCTCCAATTGAAATCCAATTTTTACATTGAATTAATTCACTTGATACAAAAATTTAAAAACTTAAATTAAATGGGACACGTGGCGTAAAATTAGACTCTAATTAAATTTCAATTTGAAATCTAATTGAATTTTCTTTCAGTTTTACCTATTATTATATATATAGATAGATATAGATATAGATATAGATATATATATATATATATATAGAGAGAGAGAGAGAGAGAGAGAGAGAGAGAGAGAGAGAAAGATATTTTAACATCTTCTAAAAAAAAGTATAATTTTAACTATATAATTGTGACAATTTTTAGTTGTATTTGTGTATATGCATGAGATTGTACATTAGTAGATATAATAAGAGATCAATGTTCAATCCATGCCTACATTAGAAACCGATTAGTATATTGGTCGATAATAAAGAGTTATTATTAATAACAGACGCTATAAATTAAAACTTTCTAAATATATATATATATATATATATATGCATGTATATGTTTTTATTGTATAAATGTATATACAAGAGTTCTAAACTAATTTAAAAAAAAAAAAAAAAAAAAAAAAAAAACCTTTGTAATTCAAGTAGCACACCCGTGTTTCAAATTTTCTCATAAAAAGAGGAAACAAACTGACCTCTATTTGATCTCCATTTAAAAAAAAGAAAAAAGAAAAAAAAAAAAGTTGAAAACCCGAAGGATGATGAGACCCTATTAGCCAGTGTTACCCAAAAGCTGCACCAAAAAATTGGGTGCAAGCAAAAACAAAAAAGGCAGAGAAAAAAGAAAAGCTGTTGAGTGAGTATAAGCCCAGCCAGTCATAAGAAACCCCCGAAAAAGACCACGGCCACCCACTCTTATACTTTCCATTTCTTCCCACCACTTCTCTTTCTCTCTTCCAAACATCTTTCTTATTTAATTCTCTCACAAACCATACAAATACTGGACAAAAACTACCGAGCAATCAGCTGCTTTTTTTTCTTCTCAAATTCCCGATGGGGTTTTTGAAGAAAATAGCGGGCTTCTTAGGGTTCTCTAAAGACGACAATCACGAATCCAAAGACGAAGACGACGATATCAACAACAACAACAACAATTCCGAAGCTCAGACCCACAGCAATAGTAATCGGTCTTCTGCCCATTTCCAAGAAACGGGGCTTCCTCGTAGAGGCTTCAGTGTTCCTGTCCAGGTCTCGCTCGAGCGACCCCATCTTGGACCTCTTCTCTCTCCTTGTATTCCTCCCGACGCCGCTGTTCAGGTCTTTTCTTCTTTCATCTTTCTCCAACCCCCCATGTATTCAATTTCAATTTTGTGGTGTTTGCTGCTCTGTGATGATTGCTTTTTATCATCGGGACAAGATACTATTTGGGTTTTTGTGTAATTGGGATTTGAACCCCGAATCTCTCTTATTTGATGACAAGAAACTTTATTTAAGTGAAAAAACTCACTATTGAGATTGTATATTTATTTGAAGTAATTTTAGTTTAATGGGTTTTTTTTTTTTTTTTTTTAGTTGCCTTAATGGAGAGAGCTTTTAACCAATTTTTAAGGAAAGTTATCATGGTGGCACCCTATATGTGGACATTTCAAATGACAGATAGAATTAATGTTTTGATAGGCAAGATCTATGGTTGAGATGGATCACTGATTTAAGAGGGATTGAAGATGGTTTACAATCCTCCAAACTAAGAAACTTAAGCTGGGTTTGTTTAGAAGCTAGTGACTCATTGGATTAAGAGCATGATCAATGAAGTGGAGAAGCGCATGAAGGGTATTGTGTGATAGTGATTGTAAAATAGTACACATTAAGTGAAAGGAATCTTTTTACAAGATTGCTCTAAAACCAGCTATGCTTAATGGTGCTGAATTTTGGGATGTTAAAAAGCAACATATTTATGAAATGACTATAGTTAAGTGGAAATATAGTCAGCATATTTTGTGATGGATAAGTGGAAATACACTGAAATGATTCGAAATGACTAAATCCCCTCAAAAATAGGGCCAGTCCTTATTGATGAAAAGATGTGCGTGAAATAGCTTTCTAGAGCTGAGATTTAGCAATGCATTGTAGGTATAGATCATTCGTATTGACTGGCAATGAGAAAAATAAATGCAATAGCTAAACGATGATGAGGTAGAGTTGCTTGAGACGGTTTGATAGTGTTATGAGGAGAGTGAGTAGTGCACCAATTAGAAAGAATGACTTGGTTCGCGTTGAGGGAATGAAAATTACATGTTAAATAGGGAAGTAATAGAGAGTATGACTTCTAATAGAATAGAACGGCAGAAAATATTACATGTGACCAGTCCTAAGTAGTATATTGAGGATACATAGGCAACCCTAAAAAATTTAAGACTAAGGCTTGATTGTTGTTATAATTGTGTTAAGGTAGGGCAAGTTTTAGACCCTTCTTCAAATGCTGTTGCAACCAACTATTTTTTACTGTTCCTATGGTCTTCAATTGATAACTGCTCCTTTATAACTTCATCTTGCAAGAGACTTGTGTGCCTTGTAGACTTACTACTGCCTTGTGATTTTGACCTTGTTCCTATAATTACTATTTAATGTGTTGTAGGCTGTCAAATGGTTTATACGCTCCTCTGTAGAATTCAGTGACCCCTACTGCAATGTTTTTGTGGTTCTTTAGAATTAAGTCTCCATCTCGAATGACCACCTCATGTATATGTTGCAGTTTTCTTTCTTTATAACCTGTCCTTCCTCTACATGAAGTCACAACTTACCAAGCATCTCTGTAGTGCTTGCTTTAATTTTGTTGTGCGATTTTTCTTATTTGGCACAACATGCATTAGCACTTGGTGGAAATCATTTGATGTTTCTTTATAAATGAGATATCAGCCTTCAAGGGACAAAAGTTACCTGTTGGACTGTGAATTTGCATTTTTTTTTTCATTTATCTACTGTTAAGAATCTGTTTCTCAAAAAAAAAAAAAAAAAAACTGTTAATAATCTAAATTAGGAAATTTTTTCAATGAAAAAAAGTTGACTTTAATGAATTAGAAGTGACACAACCATTATTTATGATGTGCCATTCTTGGTCCTTTTTTATTTCAAGTCTTGAGTAGTTGAAGATTAGGGGTGTCCAATTGAATAGCGTGTTGACATGTGGTACTTCATAAAGGTAATGACATGCCATGGTATAAATATAGTGACAAACATGCATGAGGTAGGTGTTGCCAGGTCGGGGGAGGTGGACCTGTAGGTTTTGCGAGATACACTTTTATTCTTTGAGCCATAGGGCTATGTGGTGGTGAGTGATTACTTATTTAAAGGTGTATCTGTCAACATTGAGAAACCTATAGGGAGGTAATAATCACAGTGATCAAGCCAAAGACACTTGGCAGCACTATGCTATGGTGGATACATGACACTTGAGTACAGTGGAAGCTAAATATTTCTAAAGTTAGCATTTGTATTAAGCTGTCTATTATGACTATGAAGGCTATTGGGGGACAGGTTTGAGGCAATTTATCATGAGAAAGTCAGTCTGACATTGTGCCTACAAGGCTTCATTGCCTACATATTTTAGTTTTTTTTTTTTTTTTTTTTTAAATTTATTATTATTATTATTATTATTATTTTATAATGTATGTCTAGGTGGAGGGGAGGTCGTGGGTTCAAAACTCATTGGGTGCAGAACAAAATTTGGCTACAACTTCCTTTAAAAAAAAAAAAAAAAAAAAAAATTAACATTGCTACATATTTGAAAATCTAACATTTGGATTGCATATTCTTTACACCCTTAACACACATGTCAAATTTTGTGACAATCAGATGTTATTTACTTTATAATCTATAAACTTATTTTTAATGCATAATTTTAGACTACAAAAACTTGTAATTTAAATAATGGATTGATGATATAGCTATTGATCTTTGTTCTCCTAGAAATTTCGCAATCATAGAGGATATAAAAAGAAAATGTAATCCAATGGTGAAGTTGTCAAAATTTACATCCAATAAAAAGATATTTAGTGAAGTTGTAGCTAAACTTTGTCCTTGGGTGTGTGTGTAAACATTGATGAAAAAAAAAAGTATATTGTGTTATGCATCATAATTAAATGCCTTTCTTTAGCTAATTTGTCTTAGCTCTTTAGTGCCTTTGGCTCTTGTAGTTGAACCCTTTATAATTAGATCCAATCATATTTCTTACTTAGTCTTGTTGTGAAGATTGAAAGCTTGCACTATGATTGCAGTTGCATATTCATTTCATTTGTGCATCAGTGCATGTGCAGTCTTGATCACTTGGAAGCTTGGATCAAAGGTGTTTTTTTGGTTATGTTTTAAAAAAACCAACACAAGTTCAGAATTCTTTTGAGATGAACAACCGTGGCCTTTGCAAACTACCTCATCTCTATTGGTTGGTAGTTAATACTTGTGAAGCAATGGATGTTAGTTTTTTCATAATTATATTTAAATCGGTAGCAATTGTTGTGTGGTTCAGAACAACAATCAGGACAATGACGAGCTAGATGGCATTTAGCTTTAGTGAGGTTTGTCAATGCCGAGTCTGGCACATGAGCTACCTTTTTTTGTCATTTGGGAGCAAGTAGTTCTTCACTATTTATGCCAGATGATGCTTTGGCTAATGCTCTGCGCTTATTGCTTATATTAACATTTTTAATTTCAATATCTGTCTCCTTTTGTTTGTAATTTTCTTAGGCCAACTTCTTGCTGCTGCTGATTTATTTTTTGCCTCTGATTTTCTACTTATTTTATATGTACTCAATATAATCCCAGTTCATTGGTTAATTCAAAAAATGGATTTATAAGTTTTTATGGTTGACCTTACTGGAAATACTTGTCTCATGCTATACATCAAACTAATTTTTGGAGAAGATGGAACACAGACTGTCTAGTTGGAAGAAGCTATATTGTCAGAGGGGGGGAGGATAATGTTATTAAAAAGTATGCTTTTGAGTTTACCAACATATTATCTCTCTATGTTGACTATTCCCACCAGTGTGATGAATGGGTTAGAGAGATTATGAGCAGCTTTTTGTGTGGTGCCTTGGATGAGGAATTCAAGTTCTCCTTGGTGGCATGGGAAACAGTTTGTTTTGCCATTGGTACAGGTGGTTTGGGGATTCAAAATATAGGAAGTTTTAGTAAATTTTTATTGGTAAAATGGTTACAATGATTTCAGAATGAGGGCACACATTTATGGAGACGGGTTCTCGCTATGAAGTATGAGGAGGTTGGACTTTGCAACCAGTTTTTTTTTTTTTTTTTTTTTTTTTTTTTTTTTTTTTGGGGGGGGGGGGGGGGGGGTTGGGGGGGGGGGGGTGTTTATGGTGTGGTCTATGGAGGAGCCTTAGGGCAGGATGGGACAATTTTCTTCAGTTTGTGTGTTCCAAGTTGTGGGTGAGCACTCGAGTAAGGTCTTGGCATACTATTTGGATTGGGAATTCTTCTCTAAAGGAGTCACATCTTGATTTATACGCCTGCTCATTTGATAAGAATACCTTAGTTAGATGGGGTGGGGAGGAGCTGGAACATGAGATTTTATAGAGTTTCATGATTGGGAATTGGATTTGGTGAATTATTTTCTAGATCTTATGTGCTCTGATATCCCTTGGAGGCTTTTATTACAAGGCTATCCAAGGTACAAAGGCTAATTCTTTCCTTTGGAAGAGTATTTGGTGTGTTAAGGCCCCAAAGAGGGTTTTGTTCTTAATTTGGACAGCAGCATGGGCGAAGATTTTACTTATCAAGCGAGGTTTCTTTATAGTTTGTTGATGTTGCATGTGGTGGTGTAATGACGAGAAATTGGGTCAGTAAGCGAAATTAGACATCTAGAACATTGTTACCAGAATGTACATAACCAAACCACTTGCTTTCAGAACTAATGAACAGCTGTGGTACTTCACATAAGAAAATTTAAGTTTGCACGTATATCATCCCATAACAAAGAAAATGAATGGGAAAAATTATTTTTTCATTTTGTGTGTAACTTTATGCAACTTGAGAACTAAGGACAGAAAAATTTCCTACCCTGTCTAGTCCCTGGTCTGATCTGCCCCTAATAAGATAGATTTCCTTTCCTTGGGGGGGTGGTGGGGGCAGGGACAGGTCTTGGTCTTGGTCTCTCTGCCACATCCTCATCCCCTGACCTGACAATATAAATATTCTTGTTTACCTATACGGTTTTTATTTTTTATTTTTCATTCTCCCTGTCTCAGCTTGTAGCTGCCATCCCCCAGAAAGTAAGTCTTCATCCCTTGTTGCTGTTGATCTCAGCTACTCTCTATCTCTCTTGTCTTCCTCAAACCCTTTCCACTCTTAGCAAATTCACTCCCTCACAATTCTATGGCGGTTGCCCTTGCAAGTTCTCACAACTTTCCCCAAGGCTCATTCTCTATATATTTTCTCTAAACTAGACTAAATTTTATGATGGATTGGATTGGTCTCACAACTTGAGGTTTTAAAAAGCTATACATAAAAGTTAAAAGCTAAAAACTGAGCTTATAAGCTGATGCCAAACAGACATTAAGTGGGCATGGGATTTGGACTCTCACTGAGTTTTTTTTTTTTTTTTTTTTTTTTTTAGGGAGAGGGTGTGTGTGTGTGTGTGTGTGTTTTTTTTTTGGGGGGGGGGGGGGGGGGGTCGGGGGCCGGTTGGGGGGATGGTATTTCTAGATGAAGTAGAGATAGGGATTAGATGTTCAATGTGGTTCGTTTGGCAGGAACGCAATACCTGCACTTTTGAAGACAAGGAGAGAACATTAGATCATCTAAAATCTCTCCTTTTTGGTACTCTGTTTCTTTGGGCTTGTATTTGGGGGTGTATGAATTGTATTTCTTTATCTGATTTTTTAGTCTCTATTTCCTTTAGTTCTTGATTATATTGTATCTGTTTCTTGTTCAGAGTGTTCGCCATCGTGAACATGATGTTCAATTTTTTCAATAAAAGTCTTATTACCTATCAAAAAAAAAAAAAAAAGAGATAGGGATTAGGTGTCCCATACCCAAACTTCTCTATTGCCATCCCTATAAAAACATGCTTTGATTGCCCTCTCAAAGCTTTCTCCAGAGATAAAGGAAAAAAAAAAAAAATATATATATATATATATATAAGCTTTTGCATTGACTGAGCACATGGAGAAGCGATGCCTTACAACTTGACTGAGCACATTTTCTTCAGTTTTATTGATGAAACAACAGTAGGAATGGATCTAGTGACAGTTGTGTTTTTTATATTTACACTATTTGATATGTTTCTGCATCAAATCTTGTGAATTGTTGGATGAAGACCAGTTCAAAGCTGCCCAGAGTTGTTTTATTCAGCCAAAAGAAATTTATTGCAGGATGTGATACAAGGCAAGGAAATAAAGTACATATATTTGTTGGGTGTGACTAGCTAAACTAATTGAGTTTATAGACACTCTATTGGACACAGAGGTGCATCTTTTGAGCTATGGCTTTAGCTTGTGAGAGATGTTCTTTACTTTGAAATTTGGTTAATGAAGGCTTTGTTGTTCTGGAAGCCCACTTTCTGATTGTGGAGACAAATATGAATATATGTTTAACATGCCCAAAATAATATGATTTCGTTAATGCTGGGATGCTGATTCTCATATATTTTTTTAATTTGCCGCCCATCAACTAATAAAGGAAAAAGAAAAACCATTAAAAAAAAAAAGATTTTTTTTTTTTTTGGTATGGCTATTTACATCAGTAATGTTGTGTTAAGTTTATACTCCTGAGATGGGATCTTTTGCTTGTTCAGAGCATGTATTTAGAAGAATGGGCGATCTTGAATATACCAAATTGGTTTCTCTCCTGTTTAGTGGACTTCCTATTTTCTTTTTAATTGTAGGCCGAAGTTTTATTGTCATCATTTAATTAGAATGGGTGTAGGATATGAACAATATCCAAGAAAGATCTCATACATACTTTGGCACAGATGAGAGTTCTTGTCTTAACCAACCTTCATTATCCTAATTTCCTGGATATGCAGTTTATTAGTGACCTTATGCTTCACTCCCATCAGATGGCTGCATCCATGCAGAGAATGTCAGTTAGTTTGTGGTGACATTGAGGCCTCAAAAATTCACTGGGGGACAAGTTCTGATGCAAGTTCTATTGCTTTCTAAATTGGTTCAAGTTATATATATTAAATGCTATTTCTTGTGACAAAACTCCAAACTCATAGTATTTCACTATTTTGCTTCGGCCGCTTTTATTTCATTGTTCTGGTTGCAGGGTATATATCATTGACAGTTCTTGTTGACACCTGTTGTCAATATTGACTAAAATACTTGCCATGTATTTCACAAACTTGGATATGTTGGTCTAGGAAGTTGACAGAAGTTTTGGATTCCCATAATAGTTCCTTCCTTCCATTAGTGATCAGGATGTATTTATATTGCTAATGATTAGTAAAATAAAACTTTATATAGAAGTCAAGTACAAGCTAGGCACACAGCAGTACACTGCCTTCCTCCTCTGTCCTATTAGCAGTTGATTCTTGTTAATTGACATTCCTTGTCCTCTGCCTATGGGCATATTTGTCAGAATTGTGACAGAAGTTGTGTTTTAAATCATTTTTCTTCATTGATACTTTTTGGTCTCATCAAGTAGTTAAATTTTTGGTTACATTTTGTCTATGTTCAGGGTCTGAGATGGTATACCAAGGCTCTTAGGATAGATGAAGATGGAGATGTAGCAGATGAGTTCCTTGATGAGGTCCTGCTGGAGTCATCAACCTCTACAGAAGATCATCAAAGGTCATTTCCAAAGTTTGAAGTAAAGTACAGTACCAGGCCGGCTAAAGTGAAGAGCTTGCTCTTGGCTCCTGATGGGAAAATTCGACAGTGTGTGGAGCACCAAGGTAGATTGCAGTGGGTATAGAGGATCCTTAAAAAGAAAGTAATCAGAATTCTGGGTGGTAGGGTGTGTCAGTGAAAAAAACACAAGTATGTTGTCAATTTGTTGATTTAGAAACATCTTTGATTCGTTGTCTGGTATGGACTGTGGAACCCTGCTGCAACCCTTCGTATCAATGTCTGTTAACATGCATCCATGGATTTTCTCATATGGTTCTAATCGATCTGTAATTGATGGTAACTGTTGCATCTGGCCATAAATGTAAAAGTTTAGTGTTTGACATCAGTGGTGTCTATTTGTATACACAGAAAATGCAATTTGATGAATTTTAAGCGCTTGGCTTTGGTTCAAATGCAATGGTAGTAATTGCTTGAGTGATAGAAGAAGTACATGACTGAATTCAATACATTGTTGATATTGCTGCAACTTGCATGACTCCGAGGACCAAGGCTTCCAGTTGAGCATCAATACCATCAAGGAAGGTTCTAATTAAGTTGATTCCTTACAAGAAATTAAAGATTTCTTTAAAACTAAGTTAATTAAATCTAGCGAGCTAGAAATTGAGTATTTTTTTTTCCCAAAAATATTTTAATGCCTAGGCTTACGCGGAATATGACTCTTGAAAGTTGAGATTGTGGGTGACCGACCTTTGGTAGGAAGTTGCTATAATAATAGCATGGTGCAAAATCGTGCAAGCATTGCAATACGAAGATCTGTGAGGTGGTGAGGCAAGCATCCAATAATGTAGTCGATATTGCCACTACTAATGTTATTATCTCGATCACCAACGCTACTATTTGTTTGCCATTAACACAACCATAGTAAACCTGTGATTTGAACAATTAATATATTGCACTTTAGTTTTGTAACAAATTAAACCTTTTAGTAATATTTTCCATTAAAGACTAACTCATTTAAAGACATGATGTACACATAATTTAATTCACATCATCAATAATTTTGAAATAACATCATTTTCACGTACACATTATGTAATTAAATCTATGAATCTAACAGAGTAATAAATAAAAAGGTATAATTTGTTAGAAAATAAATGTTCAACCAAATTCACGTTCAGGTCAAAGTTCAAGAGTGGTACTCATAAAACTTATATTACAATTTCTTAATTGTTAAACATAATTATTCAAACTTTTTTTAAGAACAATCCCCCCCCCCCCCCCTTTTTATTATTATTATTATACAAGATAAAATTTATACTCTAACCTAATCTAAATGTATATGAGTGTGAAGCTCTCTCATGGAAACTTGAACCCCAGCCCTTACCCCTCACACGATGTGACTCACACCCCACAAGCACTTATATTTGTAAAGTGACCACTGCACCAAGGGTGCACGGTGGTAGAACAATCCTCTTTTGGTTTGGTTAAAATTTGGTTACAAACTTGATTGTAGTCAATAATTACAACTCCCACTAAAATAATTAATATGACTACATATTTTTTATATTTTTGAAAATATAACCATTAGATTATATGTTATTTATATTTTTAATAGACATATCAAAGTTCATACCAATCAGATGTTATATATTATTCAATTCACAAACTTATTTTATGCATAATTCTAGACTATAAAAATTTAAAATTTTAAACATTTGATTAATAGCAAAGCTATTGAACTTTGATTTCCTCGAAATTTTGCAAGCATAAAGGATATAAAAAGAAAATGTTATCTAATTGTGAATTTGTCAAAATTCACATCCAATAAAAAAGATATTGAGTAGAGTTATAGCCATTGAATATAACCAAGTTTATAACCAAATTTTGTACTTCTTATATAATATATATAAAAGAAAGCAAGCAAAAAGATGTCATTTAATTACAAGAATTTGGTGACTTTATATAGTAGTTGATATTAATGTTATACTATGCCATTTCAAAAGATAAAGATGACACTCTCACTCAGTAAACACAATGCTAAAACTACACACACATAGAGATGATTATTATTTTTTGATAAACCACAGAGATTAAAAAGGCTATGCAAAATTTAACAGTAAGTTCTCACTTACACCATTGATTAATAGTTAATACTTGTGTCCAGGACGGTACCCTTCTAGTGGATATGCTGGAATGGTACCCCCACACAAAGGAGTTCCCTTACCAACAGGCTGATGCAACTCCTTTTTTGCTTGTGCTTATGCCCTCTTGTCTTTTCTACTCTTCACGGCCTTCTTTTTGTCATCCTCATAAAAAATTGAGTCTAAGATTAAGAAGCTAATATATAATCCATAATCATGCTTAATGGTTCTGATTATTAATCAATTACTGGTTAAACGTAAAATATAACTCGGCTCACAATTCCTGCTCATAACATATTGAACACAAGACCTATATATAAGTAACACAAGTATTCATTTGGCTGTGCTTTAGGAGCTCTAAAGCTCTTCTAAAAAAAAAAACAAAGAAAAAAAAAAGTGCTGTAGTGGAAGCCTGAAAAAAGCTGAGAATATTAAGAATAAAGCTTAAATTTGAAAAAATTTCTATATGTATTTCAAGGTTCATATATCATATTTACTTCATGGATTACATGATTAAACTTCTTTGTGATTACACGAATGTTCATTATGCTATTGTGACGTGACTTAGTCATATCACATCGAATTTAAATAATTAAACACATCTAATGTGTAGGGTTAAAATTGTGATGAGATCACAATGATTTAAAAACAGTCCACTTGTTTTAAAATTTCTAGTGGCAGAGAGATTCAAGGTTTAAGTCTCACGGTCTCTATTGTCGGTTTATAGTAGTGTGATTAGGCACCTCATCTTAGCGTATATGCCTTGCTCCCTACGGAAGGTGTTTAATTCAGGGTACTACAGGTTAAACTTCTTAATGAGGATGAAGTGTGTTTTTACATTGAGAGCGACCATGTTGCTGTGGATTTACTTGGTGACTCACATAGAGTCTAGACAATGGTGTACACTAGACTGAGGGTAATAGTGATTGGTATGACACCACTATCGAGGAATATTAATTGTAGGATTGGGTTGTCATTGCACCTAATATAATATGGTTTTGGGGTTCCATATTATATGATTATGGATGCAAAATATAATGTCCTTGTAATTATGTTCATAGTCTTAAATTAAAGTTGTCATAAATTTTTGTTCTATAGCTACTATTTTAATTGAATCACATTGACTAAGAAACAATTTTGGACATTGTGCTTAAAGGAGTTGAAGTACATAAATATGTTTCAATTCAACATTGTCATAATTTTCTATACGGTGCATTTTTAGAAGATAGCTTATGACGTGTTCATAGTTTTATTAAGATGCTAAAATGTTACATTGGCTTCTATCTCAATTGTGCTACAACATGAGATGAAAAAGTTAGCACTAGTTTTAGGCTTTATATTAACTCTAAATGAGATGTTTGGTATGAATTATATTGAGTGGTAAGAAAGGCTTAAGGAGTTCCAATCCTATGTCATTTTTTAAATGAATTGGAATTCTTAGATGTAGAGATTAATTGTTAATCGCATATGAATATGATACACAAGTCCTTATTAGAATCATTTGATCATTCAGATTGTTTTGAAAATAAATAATTTTTATTTTATTTTATCTGAGTTGATGAATGAGTTCTACACAATGGAAGACATCCTAACAGCTATGGCTAGGATCAATATGACTTAATTCAAATTCTTAACCTTAACTGAAGTTTAAGGGTAAGAAGAAGAATAATAATACAAAGCAGTTGGGCAATCTAGTTGCCTTGCGAATTGTCAAAAAGGAAATTAAACTCAAATGTATGACCTAAAGAAAAGTGTTTCCATCATGGTAAAGCTAAGCATTGTCCATAATTGTAATCTAAATGAAAATTTACATGTTTTACTTTTAAAGAGAAAGTTTCCATCTTTTAGTATTGAATGTTTTGGCACTTAAGTCTAGGTTTTATTAATCTAAATGATATTCAAGATTGGTGAAAATTGGGCTTTAGAACCATTAGTTTTTTGTTATATTCTTAGTCTACGAATTCTATTTAGAGGATAATACAACCTAAGGCTCCTTTATTGTAAAAGAATATAGTTCCAATGACTTCTTTAAGTCAATTTATACATGAAGGAGGAATAAGACTCTTTTAGAAATGGTAAAGTACATGATAAGTATTTTTATTTACTTATTTCTTTTGGAGATATACTCTAATTATTACTATACATTTTTTAAAATTGATTCCAAAAGTCTATTCCTAGGACATTTGTCAAATTGTAGATTGGATGAAAACCTAGAATATGATATTTATACTTTTGGGATGTCCAACACTTGTGCTAGAAAGGAAGTTTGACAAATTGGAATCAAAAGTTAGAAAAATGTACGTTTATATTGGGTATCCAAAAGGAATTGCGAAAGATTATTTTAATAGTCATAAAGATAACAAGGTGTTTGTAAAGTACAAATACAAAGTTTCTAGATAATGACTATGTGAATAATCTTAAAGCTAAACATAGAACTGTTCTAAAAGAAAAATGTTAGAATCTGTTGTAGGACAACTATATGATACATTTAGAAATGAGATGGTTGCATTAGTTAGATACACCACAAGACATTATTCTATAAATAGTTAGTACACTAGTACAATATCGTAGTGGGAGGATTATCAAATTACCTAATAAATTCATTCTTTTAGGATAAACTTGAGAAGTCATCCCACCAGGACATGGATTTGATCCTCAGTCCTATGTTGAGGCAATAGATAATATGAATATGGAATACTGGATCAAAGTTATGTAAATAGAATTAGATTTTATTTAAAGTCTAGAACTTGTAGAGGCGCCTAATGACATTAAGCCTATTGTTTTCAAATAAGTCTACAAGAAAATGAGATTGATAGAATAAAAGGTGTAAACCTTTAAAGTCAAGACTAGTGGCGAAAAGATTTATTCAGAAAGAAATAAATCGATTATGAAAAGATTTTTTTCACCAATAGTCATATTTGACTTTATCTATATTCTCTTGTCCATTATATTTCATTTGGATGAAATATGGCAATGGATATCAAGAAAACTTCTCTTAGTGCCAATTTCGAGGAAGACATCTATATGATGTAACTAGACTAGTTCATAGCAAAGAACCAGTTGTATTTAGTATGCAAGTTGCTTAAAATCCATTTATGAACTAAAGTAAACATCTAGATCATACAATATCATTTTTGATCAAGCAATCAAATTGTTTGACTTTGATCAAGTAGTGAAATGTCTTATGTGTGTAAAAGCTATATAAAGTAATAAATCTCTTAACGTATGTTGATGACATTTTAATCATTTAGAATGATGTATAGATATTGTCATCAATAGACTTTTGTTGTCTAGACTAGTTTGATATGAAGTACTTGGGTAAGATTGGTCACATCTGAAGAGTTAGACTTTGCTAAATTTAGAAATTAGAATGTTGGGTCTATCTCAAGCTGCTTAAATAGATTAGATTCTAGCCAAGTATGTTATGTAATACTAGAAATAATTTATTCCTTTTAAGTGTGAAGTTCCTTTGTAAAGGACTATAGTCCTAAGACATATAAAAAGGAAGAGCATATAAAGACGATTCCTTTCAATATTAATAGGAAGTCTCATATATGCCATGCTATATGCTAGGCTAAGTATCTATTTTGTAGTAGGCATAGTAAGCAAATATCAATTAAAATCCAGGATTACTTAACCTAGTGGGAGTAAAGCATATACTCAAATATCTTAGGAGAACGAGAGATTATATGCTTGTCCACTAAAGTGAGAATTTGATAGTTACTGGTTGCACAAATATTGATTTTTAGTTTGATTGTGATTAATGAAGTTTGACTTCAGGATATGTGTTTACTCTAGGTGGTGAAGATACATATTAAGTGTAAGTATCATCTCATTAGAGAGATACTAGAGCGTGAGATGAAGTAGTAGATAAGATAATTTATACAATAAATTTGGCTGAAACCTTTTTTCAGACCTTGCCTTAGAGTGAATATGATTTACTCTAAAGGGAAATAAGTGTTAGATATATGCAAAATTGTCTTTGAGGGCAAGTGGGAGGTTGTTAGGGTTTGTGCGAGATTGTTAGAGTTTGTGCCCTAAAATCCAATTTATTAGCATGTTATAAATAATTAAATTGTTTAATTATATAAGACTATTTGTAAATGGACAATTAGACATTATCATAGTCCTTGAGATGAATTGTATGTGATTTAGTTACAAAAGATATAAATCACAAGTTCCTTGTGAACTTAAAATATAGTTCCTTGTGAACTTAAAATATAGTTCGTAGTTGGTGATGAAATTAGGCGTTTTATCTGCGAAAACTATAATACATCAGCTAAGATGGTTTGTCTTGATCATGGAATTAAAGACTTCTAGTTGATGTGTTGATATGTCTTAAGTGTGTAAGACATATTGAACTGGACCGCTGTGAGATTAATTATGCAATTAACAACTGTCACCTGAATAATTAATCTCACGACTTCTAATTTCATAGACTCTCAATCTTGAGAGGATAGTGAACTTGATTATGAAATGTATATTACTTTGATATATTAGGAGTGAGATCTAGTTTAAACGGTCAAAACCTTAGTATATTAGGTAACTACACGTAGTGTTGAGGGAATACGTATTTTTAAGATGGAATCCATAATCTCTTTCTATAGAGACATAAAATATCCATTTGAGATAAATTTAATAGGATCTGGTTATTCAAACTGGCCACTTTAGTAAAGATTTACTAAAGTTTATATTTATTGAAATTAGATTTCATAAATATGAATAACTAAAAAATTAAACCAGGTACTCAAGGAATAAAATAGTTGTTTACAAAGTGACAGTTTACTATGACTTTATTCACTATAGATTTTTTTTTTTTTGAGGCGTCAAATGATATCATATTAGAGCCTTGGGAAATAATTTATTAATAAAGCCTAGAGTGTAATTATATTTTCATAGTGGTACTTGTTATATAATTAATGGTAACTTTGGACTTGTTAAAAGTTAATAAATAAGTCTGAAACCTATTGGAGTTAAAACCTTATTGGAGTTAAACCCAATTGGGCTAACCCAATTAGATAATCAGTTTTAATAAGAGTTATTAAATAAAGTAAATGCCAAGATAGTTAAAATGTACGTATGATTAAAAGAAGAGAAAACAGTTTTTCTCTACAGGTTTTTGGAATTCACTTTTCCAAGGGAAAATTAATGTATGTAAGAATTGATTGAGAGACCACTCATCTTGGGCACCATGTGGAATTAGGATGAAGATTGAAAGTATTCTCAAGTCTTGTTTTTTAATTTTACTACACCAAGGTATGCTTTCTATTCTTTGTTCTAGAATTCAAGATTACATGTTATCTCTCAGAAATGAAGTAGATTCTTGTGTTGCTTCCGCTGTGGGTTCTTGTATGAGATGCAAAGCCAATTTTTCCAATATAAAGGCCTTGTTATTTTAACCAATTAGACTAGTTCTTTGATTTATATATAACAAAGTCAATTCTTTAAAATGTACGTATCAATTAAACCCTCAAACTATAGCCAATAAATAAGGGGAAAAAAATGTCTAAGAAAAAAATATCAAAAAAGAAGGCCCTAAAGTAAGGAAAATTCTTTAAGCAAAGTATAATAAGAATCATAGTTTGTGATGCAAAATATAACTAGGGTTATAATTTAGAATAATAAAGAGTAATTTTTCCTAGTAGATGTAAAATGGTTGTTTATGGCTATTTATGATGCTGGGATTTTCTAAGAAGATGGAAGATAATTTTTGTGGTTAAGTATACGGGATTCAGATCCTCTAGATTTCCTAGGGTACTCTACCACCTAGATTTTCTTAAATCTTAATCATTCTTTAATAATTTAATGGTCTAGATTCTACCATATCAGCATTCCGTTAACAATATTCTTAAAATAATAAAATAATGTTGCAAACAAAACAACTAAGAATATTATTAGTGGAATGCTGACATGACAGAATCTTGACAATTAAATTATTAAAGAGTGGTTAGGATTTAAAGAAATCTATTGTTAGAGTACCCTAGGAAATTTAGAGGATTTGAATCCAAGTATATGTGGGTATGTATGAATGATGAAGCTTATTTATAAACTAAAAGTGGAAACTTGTGGGCTGAATATGGCATGGTAGGTAAGGGATTTATGAGAAGATGATGTGTGTTAGTTGAGTTAATGGTGGGTTCCTTTTATAGTTAGCAAAAATCAAAGGAGACTAAACCTGATCACCAGGATAATAATTTGAATATCTATGCTAGGATTTGGCCAAAACTATTATGGTCACCTTTTAGAGTAATTTAGCCTTCTTGGGTGATGGCAGTTGGAAGCTGGAATTTAGCTAATCTTATAATTAAATGCTGATATTTGAGGATTGATCTCAATCAATAGGATTAAGGCATTCATTAGAGCTAGAAACCTTGATTGCTTAAATTAAGTTTAGAGTTTCGGGGGTAGGAGATGTCATCCCAAGCCAGAAGCAGGTATATGGTGTACTCGACATAAATGCCGGGTCACTCATAGACTGGCAGGTCCCACACATTGTGGAGCCCGCCTATGTGTGAGAGACTGCCGGGTACAACATATAATTTTTGCCAAGCCAGGTGTTAGCTATTGAACTTGCTTTTAGAAACTCTGTTGGACAACTTCTTGTGCTCTCCAAACCACTTTTCCTAAATTTTTCCTTGTGGGATTCATGATCTTGATTCATGAATCAATTTTAGTATATTTTTAGCAATAAATTAATTGATTAGCTAAAGCTTAAGAGGTCTAGTCATGGCTCATTTGAGTTGTGACCGAAACTTGAAGGAGAAGAAGAGCATTTATTGCTCTTTCAGTTTTTGGTGACAGCCCAGCTACTGGGTCTTGTTCATGTTAGTTGATGTAGGCGCCAAAGGTGTCGATGTCATCCTAACTTGACGGGTGTCCAGTTCTAGAATCAGTTAGAGAGCTTAGTTTCTTTTGTAGTGTTGTCCAACAGGCATCTGGTTAGTGCTGAACTGAAGGAGAAACTGCCTAGTTGTCTTAGTTACACATATGGACCTCTTGGGCTAATGCTTATTGCTGGGTTTTTCACATGGGCTAAAGCATATGAGGTGGGCCTTATCTTGGTGACTCTCTTATTTGGGCTTGCACCTTTGTTGTCACTCTTTAGGGCCCTTTAAGATAAATAACACACCATGAGTTTGTAATTTACATGAGCTTTAATTATTAATAAAAATAGTGTATATATTTCATGTGAGCTAGCATAAATAATATTTTCCATGGGTTTTTGAATAGTAATTTACATAGTCGAATAATATAGTCTTATTTGCCAAAAATTATTAATCTTGACCTTTAAACAAAATATTTGTATTATTTGCCAAACATTAATAGTCTTAAGCGAAAAAATAAAAACAAAAAGTTGTTGTGAAAAACCAAGTATTGTGATTGCTCTCCTCGCGTAGGAGCTCTCTCTCTCGACTAAGTGCGAGACGTCTCCCTCCCTTAGTTTACTAAGGGTTTGCGTTTTCTCTTCTATTTGTGTTAGAGTCTGAAGTAGTATGGCGGATGATGTGATAAACGGATTAGAGAACATGAGCCTGACAACAGAAGAAGAGGAAGTAATCACCATATCTGATGAAGGTCGAAAGGAGGAAATTGAGAGTTGTTCCCTCAGTCTGATTGGTAAGTTTCTTACCTATAAACCATTTAATAAACGGGCTGCACAAAATACATTAAGGCGAGCTGGAGTCTAGAGAAAGGGGTGCAAATCATGGAAGTAGGTTCAAACCTCTTCCAATTCAAGTTCTGCCGTGAGTTTGACTTGGATAGAGTATTTAAAGAGGGCCCATGGTCCTTCGATAATCAAGTGCTAATGCTGCGAAGATGGCAGCCTGGTATGATAGCGGCAAATGTCAAATTTGATTCGGCGGCCCTTTGGGTTCAAATTTGGGGGGTGCCTTTTGACATGATCTCACCAAAAGTTGCCTCTGAGATTGGTCGAAGATTGGGGGAGGTGGTTGAGGTTGAAAATTGAAAAGCTAAGGAAGGCCAGAATTTGTTTATGTGAGTTAAGGTGGTAATTCCAATAGCAAAACCGTTGAGACGTGGTGGATTTATTGGAGGTTCGGACGGACAACCTTTATGGGTCAGTTACAAATATGAGCATCTTCCCCTGTTTTGCCATTTTTGCAGTCTCTTGGGCCATGACACTAAACATTGTGCTGAATACTATGCACAGAGTAAGAATGGAAGCGAGGTGATATGTCAGTACCGGGAGTGGCTGAAGTCGGTAGGGGGATGAGCTTGCTCGCCGGTAAGAAGGGGTGTCAATATGAACAACAGTAACAGGGATGATAATCAGGTCGGAGAAGGTAATCTGGAGAGTACGGCGACGGAGGAAGCGAATGTGCAAGGGAATCCTAGTGCTCCTAATGGTTACGTGAATGGAAAGGGAGGAGATTCAGGAAATTTTCCAGCTTTCACGGATAATGTTGCCATAATGGAAGGGGGAATTATGGAGGGACATGGGATAATTGATTCGGTTATTAATGAAGGGGCGCTGAATTCTAGCAGGGAGAGTAGTCTGAATGTTTTAGAGCTTAATCACGTGGGCTTGTTTTCTAATGCACCAGATGTAATGCATGTGACTCCAAAGACTCATGATGGGCCTCAAGGATTAAAACAAAAGCCCACCTGGACTAGATTGGTTCGCATGGAGCATGGGCCGAGTGTTGGAAAACAAGAATCTTGTAAATAGAAGTTGGGGAAGAGAGGTTTGCAGGAAGCTAACTTTGAAACAGAAACAGAGAAAAATAAGAAGAGTGGGAAACGTGGGAGAGTACAAGAAAAGGAGCAAAACAATGAAGCGGCGGGGGTGCAGGAGCACCCTTGATGAGCATAATGAGACTATTAAGCTGGAACTGCCAAGGGCTTGGGAACTCTTGGACAATTCGCAGCCTTCACAAGATGGTGAGGGATCAAGTTCTCACAGTGTGTTTTTTAATGGAGACACACTTAGACAGAGAGGGTTTTAATTATCATTGCAGAGAATTACCTTTTCAGAATAAGTTTATTGTGAAGAAGCCTACCGGGGGAGGAGGCTTGGCTCTTATTTGGAAGGAAGATGTTAAGCTGGAGGTTATTCATTTTACTTAGCACCATATCTTAGCAAGAGTTGTTGAAGAAGATGGATTTGCATGGACGCTAACCTGCTTCTATGGATGGCCATAAGCAAGTCAGAAGTACAAATCTTAGGACCTGCTCGGCCATTTACGTTCATTTGTAGATGGCCCATGGTGTTGTATAATAGATTTCAATGCTATTCTTCATTCATCGGAAAAACAAAGCAGATTTCCCCTTCTTTTAAACAGATGGATGATTTTCGTAGTGTTTTGGATGAGTGTAGTTTGGCTGATTTGGGGTTTGTGGGGTATTCGTTCACTTGGAATAATAAAAGGCCAGGGCTGGAAAATACCAAGTAAAGATTGGATAGGGGGGTGGCTAACACAGCTTGGAAGGAAAAATTCCAAGAAAGTTTGGTCACTCATTTGTTTTCTCATGCTTCTTATCACAAGCCAGTGTTGCTACATGCTCGAACTACTGTGAGATATCGGGCTAGGAGTACAAGGACATTCCGGTTTGAAGAGGCTTGGTTGACATGGGATGACTGTGAGTTGGTTATTAGGGATGCATGGTGCTTAGCAGGTAATATGGAACCGGGCTTGTTAGGAGTTAAGGAGAAAATCAACAAGTGTGGCTTGGAATTGCAGGCGTGGGGTGCATCCAAAACACATCCGGATGAGGTGGAAATTAAGAAACTCCAAAAACTGTTGGAGGAATTGAGCATGGCTGAACCAACAGTGGAGAACAAAAATGAGTTTTTGGCTACAAGTAAACTCCTTGATGATCTGTTTCTTAAATAGGAAATATATTGGGCCAAAGGTTAAGGGTCTCATGGTTGAAGCACGGAGACAGGAATACTAAATATTTCCATTCCAAAGCCTCTCAAAGGCAGAGGAGGAATTTTATCCATAGGATTAGAGATCAAAATAATAGCTGGGTGGAGGAGCCTGAGAGGGTTGCTGGGGTGGCAATTAAGTATTTTGAGAATATTTTCCGATCAAGTTCATGCCATTGTATGGAGGAATGTCTCAATGCAGTGCAACAAAAGGCGACTCCTGACATGTAGGAATTTTTGTCTAGTAATTATAGTGCATAGGAGGTCAGAACAGTTTTATTCCAGATGGGACCAACAAAGGCACCAGGACCTGATGGTATGAATGCTTTTTTTTATCAAAATTTTTGGCATGTTATTGGTGATGATGTGATTGCAGCTGTGTTAGATTTCCTAAATTTGGGTTTTATGCTCCTTGATATTAATTATACTCATATTGTCCTTATTCCTAAAGTGAAATCTCCTGAAAGAATGTCTGATTTTAGGCCTATTAGTCTTTGTAACATTATTTATAAAATTATATCTAAAGTTATGGCTAATAGACTGAAACATATTCTTCCTCAATTGATTGATCACTCTCAAAGTGCCTTTGTGCTAGGCATTTGTGCTAGGCAGACTGATTACTGACAATGTCCTTGTGGCATATGAGACATTGCATGCTATGCATTGCAGGAGAACAGGCAGGAATGGTTCACTAGCCCTAAAGTTAGACATAAGCAAGGCCTACGATCGGGTTGAGTGGTATTTTTTGAAGGGCATTATGATCAGGCTGGGATTTCCCTGAGTATGGATTGAAAGGGTGATGGGTTATGTCTCTACTCCATCCTTCTCAATTTGTATCAATGGTAAAGCCTATGGAAAAATTTCACCCTCCAGAGGTCTTCGCCAAGGTGACCCACTGTCTCCCTATTTATTCTTGCTATGTGTGGAGGGGTTTTCAGCTTTGCTGGTTAGATCAGAAGAGAAGGGGCGGCTTAATGGAGTTGCAGTTTGTCGAAGGGCACCCCGAATTTCCCATCTCCTTTTTGCTGATGACTCACTACTCTTTTGCCAAGCTTCCTAGGAGGAGGTGCAGTGTGTTACAGATATTCTCCAGCTATATGCAAATTCATCTAGCCAATGTATTAATTTTGAAAAATCATCTATATTTTTTAGTAGTAATACGGATGTTGACCGAAGAGAAACCATAAAAAATATGTTGGGGGTTAAGGAAGTGGATAGATTTGAATCCTATTTGGGGCTGCCTACACTGGTTAGTAGATCAAAGTATCAAGCTTTCTCGTTTCTAAAGGATAGAGTCTGGAAAAAGATGCAAGGATGGAAGGGAAAGATGTTTTCTAGAGCAGGCAAAGAGATATTGATTAAAGCTGTGGCCCAATCCATACCCACTTACACTATGGGGGTGTTCCTTCTCCTTGCTAAACTTTGCAATGAGCTTAATGCCTTATGTGCAAGGTTTTGGTGGGGTCAAACTGGTGAGGACTGGAAAAACTAAGGGGTGTTAACTCGTTCAAAGAAGGAAGATAGAATGGGCTTTCGCGATTTGAAGGATTTTAATTTGGCTATGCTGGCCAAACAAGGGTGGAGAATGATTCAATATAGGGACTCTTTGCTCTATAAGTGCTTTAAGGCACGGTACTTTCCTTGTTGTACCTTTTTAGAGGCTTCGGAGGTCCCTAATAGTTCCTATATGTGGAAGAGCTTAATGGCTGCCCAATCGATCCTTAAAGAAGGCCATTGTTGGAGAGTTGGAGATGGGGCTGCAATCCGGGTTATGGCTGACAAATGGATTCCAAGTCAGGTCACAAATCGAGTGCTTTACCCACTGGAAGAGGAGGAATGGGATTGGAGAGTTTCAAACCTTATAGATTGGAGGACAAATATGTGGGATTGTGAGATGGTGGAGGCTAAGTTCCATAGGTCTGATGCAGAGGCTATCTTGCATATTCCTTTGAGCCATAGATATGTGCTAGACATGATCTACTGGCTGCACACCAAAGATGGGGAGTATTCGGTCAAGTCTGGGTACCATATTGCAAGATTAATTTCCAAGCAGGATGCTGATGTGGGTGAAAGCTCAAGGGAAGTGACGGGTAGTCTGAGCTGGGCGAAGCTATGGAAGCTTAAAATTCCAAATAAAATCAGAGTTTTTGGCTGGAGAGCCTGCTTTGATATACTGCCTACTCGAGTTAACTTAGCTCGTCGTAAAATCCTCGCAGATGATAGATGTGGAGTGTGTTTACAAGCTAAGGAATTCGGGTATCATGTTTTGTGGGAGTGCAGGTTAGCCCAAGATATTTGGGTTGGTTGTTCACGTCGCCTACAAAAAGAGTTGCCTGGATTTGATGATATGGTGCAGCTGGTTGAGTACTTACAGCAACGCTTAATGGATGAGGAGCTAGAATTTTTCTAGGTTCAATGTTGGCTTATTTGGAACCAATGTAATGCGGTTGAACATGGTGGTGTCATCCAAGAATCTGGACGTTTAAATTTGAGAGCAAAGGATTATTTAGAGGAGTTTCAGGTGGCTCAAGCACGCTTGACAATTTCGAACTCCACTTCATTTGTGCAGCAATGGCGTCCTCCTCCTAGTTTTGCATAAAAGTTAAACTTCGATGCGGCCGTCTTCTCCGATACATGCTCATCAGGTTTTGGTGCTGTTATACGCAACAACTGAGGGGAGGTTATGGCTGCTATGTTAGGCAAAGTGCTGGCAGTGTTGGACAGCGAGGAGGCCGAGGTGCTGGCCTACTGGAGAGCATTGGAGTTCGCCGTTAATGCTGGGTTTGAGGGGCTGATGGTTAAAGGTGATAACTCCACGATCATAAGGTGCATTTCATCTCTACAGGTTTTACGGTCCAGGCTGGGGAATATTTATGCAGACATCGTTTTAGCTGCTGGTTCCAGATGCAAGTCGTTCAGTTTTGTCAAATGTGAAGCTAACTCTGTTGCACACTCGTTAGCAAAATATGCTAAGTCTATTGTTGAAGACATTTTTTGGATGGAGGAGACTCCAACTCCTACCACTGAGGATGTGTCCTTGGACTCTTTATTTCTAAATGAATGAAAGGATTTTGATCTAGTTTCAAAAAAAAAAAAAAAAACATTAATAGTCTTAAGCTTGATGGCAAAAAAATAAATAAATAAAAAATAGTCTTAGGCTTTGTAATTATTTTCTAACTAATAGTCATTTTGGGCTTAGAATATATTGCCAAACGGTAACCATTTTGGGCTTTGTAATAATTTTCCAAGCAGTATTTGTCTTGGGCTTTTGATATTTTGCCAAGAAGTAATCGTCTTGGGTCTTCTAATAATTTTCCAAGCAATAATCATCGTGGGCTTTGTAATAATTTCCAAGTAGTAATCGTCTTAGGCATTGAATATATTCCCAAGCAGTATTTGTCTTAGACTTTTGGGTAATGTATGAATTCTTGGTTTATCGGGCTGGTTTTAGACTTTTACCAAATAGTAACATAAGATTAGGTGTTTTGGTCTGTTGTTAAAAAGTTATTATCAAGAATAGACGTCAAAGGTTCAAACTCTTTCAATATATATATATAAGATTAGGTAAACTATAAGATTTTGGGCTTTTTAGTGAAAGTCTATATTGTGGCCCAATTTTGGTAATGAGATAGGAAATAATTGTGGAGGCCCAATTTTAATTCATGGAGGATATTTGGATATTTTTTGATGGGTTGGTGAAAATAAGCACAACCACACCCAATTAACTCTAATACCCATATATAAATCCAACCAAATTGAGAGTTTATTGAGTATTGAGATGTTATTAGGTGTAATATAATGTATTGAATTTTAAGTAACATGATGATGTAGCAATTTCTTATTGGATGATGTAAAACATGAGTTTTATACCTCATCTTTATCAAATTCGGACTCAGGTAAATAATATCAAATGGGAATGAGACACATGGCATGTTGTAAAGGATTGTACCTCCAGAGGAGGCTTGTTCAACAGCTAAAGTAAAATATATATATATATATATATATTGGTCTACTTTCCTTTTTTTTTTTTTTTTTTGAAAAAAGACGACAAAAATTGAGGATCGAATCCGAAATACTATCATCAATATTAGGAAACTTCAGCTTAGATCAAGGAGGGACTCATATTGAGAAACCACTATAAATAGAGCACAATCTCATAACTCATTGAAAAAAAAATCTTGAAGCATTAAAGATCTAAAGATAAACGGTCTCAAGACCACTCGAAGAGAATTAATTTGAATATTTCTTCTATGTTTCAAAATTCTACTAGAATAAAGTTCTAATAGCCTCTAGAAACTTTAAATGCTTCAAATCACTGCAGCTCTACAAATTCAAGCCTTTAAAACCCTAAAAAACTTCAACAAAAATGTCTTTAGCTATGAACAATAGTTAATGAACCCCAAAAAAAAAAAAAAAAAAAAAAAAAAAAAGAATCTCTAACATGCATATAGCGAAATATTTATTGTACTTCTGATGTAACAATGACGGCTCCAGAAATTTTTTCTAGTGGGTTGATAAAAAGATAAATCCTGAGTAGTAGATAAATCTTGCAATCTACATGATTTTCTTACTACAAATTGTCCATAGTACTAGGAAGAAAGTAAAAGATAAATTATAAATTCATTTGGTATAGTGTTTCTTAATATAATGAACATAATAATTATGGTTGCTAAGATTAAATCTTGGAAATAATCTATTGTTTCTATATACAATATCACTATGCACCATCGGCGTGATGGTCACTTCACAAGTACAAGTTTTTGTAGGGCGGAGAGGCAAGGATCAGGGTTCAAGAGTCTAAGAGAAAGTTTCACAAACATACAGTTAAATTAAGCTATAGTAGGATTTCTATCTCAGATTATATATATATATATATATATATATAGAGAGAGAGAGAGAGAGAGAGAGAGAGAGAGAGAGAGAGAGAGAGAGAGAGAGAGAGAGAGAGAGAGAGAGAGAGAGAGAGAGAGATGAGTTCAAGTTACACCTGGTATAACTCTTATAAACTTACACCTTTTTTACACAGTAGATTTATAAGAAATCTAACAGTTAAAAAAATATCATTAAATGCTATTGTTTTCCACCTTATTACCTAATTAATACTAGCTAACTAGCATTTTATCTCTCTCTCTCTCTCTCTCTCTCCTTATTTATTGCTTTCCACCATATAATATTTTCTTCAACACAATTTAACAATATATATATATATATATATATATATTTATAAAATATTGCTCGGAGAAACAAGAAAAATGCACAGCAAATTGCTCGGAGAAATAAGAAAAATACACAGCAAGTAGGATAATTGCCTTATTCTTTTGGAATTACTTTGAACAAGTCTTTCATGCCCTGGTTTAATCGATGGTTTTTTATGAAATGGACAAAAGACTAAAACATAAACATTTAGAACTTATCTAAGCCATGTTCATATAAGGTTGTATCGCCAAGGTTTGAGGCTTCCTTAAGTATTTGTTTTATCCACACAATAGAAAATAGACTTTTCTCTCTCTCATCAATGCCAAAAATTCTGCAAAAGTTAGTCTCACTTTCCAAGGAGGAACTTATATTATCTTGCACAAATTCAACACTTTCTTGACAGTGATGAATCATAGGGAAAAATCAAAGCCATGCATAACCTTAATTAACACTGCACAAGTATGCTCTAAAATGGAGTAGTTAATTTTTCATTGAGTTACTTACCAAGGAAATTTCTACCACTATTTATATCCAAGAGCCTATATGAAGGTTATAAGCCTAACTACATATCTAGTTAAATCTGTTAGATTCCCTTGCCATTATGTACAATAATGATAAATCTATCCTATGTAGCATACTTTTTGTTGCTTCCAAAGGCTCAAATTAAATGGCCTCCTTTCAAATCTTCTTCGTGTCAACTTTCTTCTTCTTCCTCCATAACACAGCATCAAGAGCCGAAATTTGCGAAACAATATTATCTTGCGATGGCTACGCATCAGATTTTAGGATTAAATCTTCGTCTCAATATTATCTTCCCAGACGCTTCCTAAACTTCAACTTCACTGCTATGGGCTCTCCTTTCTACTACTCATTAGAGACTGATGAGTATTACAACTTCTACAACTGCTCCAACGTCATTGGTTCCTTGCCTTAGCGGCCATGACTTTAAGGTCTTCATGGTGAATTTGAAAGTCATTTGCTGACTCTTGTTTTGGGTAGTTTTGTGAAATCAATGAAAATGAAATTATTTTTCAAAATTTTTTTGTTAGATTGTGTTGAAAAAAAATATTATTTAGTGGAAAGCAATAAATACGGGGAGAGAGAGAGAGAGAGAGAGAGAATACTAGTATTAATTAGGTGATAAGATAGAAAACAATAGCATTTAATGGTGTTTTTTAACCGTTAGATCTCTTAGAAATCTATGGTGTAAAAAATGTGTAAGTTTATAAGAGTTACACCAGGTGTAACTTGAACCCATCTCATATATATATATATATATATATAATAAAGATATTAATTATTATTGTTTAGTGAACTTTGATTATTATTGCTTAGAATATTTTTATCAATTACTAGTCACTAACCCGTGCTATGCACGGGATAGTTAAATAAAATTTATACACATTCACTATTATTGGTACAATCATTTAAAAACAATTCTAACTAATACCCAAATGTAACAAACACATTGACTTACTATTTAAAGTAGTATTCTAAAAAACATGATTGGCTATACAAATCTCATTGTTGTCATGCAAAGGATTTATAGACTATTAATCCCAAAAATATGGGCTTATGCTGTCATTAGAATTTACACATATTGTGCAACTAAGCCTCAATTTCTCAGCAACTGTTAAAAATATAAACTGCAAATATATAAATTAATAAAGACCAAGACTTGAAGGGGACTCATTAAACTTCAAATTAGAGTAGTAATATCACTTTCTCAATCTTTGCTCAGTTGTAAAAATAATATAGAGAAAATTCAAAACATGGAAAGAAAATAAAAATTACAACAATTATTTCCATTATCTTTCATGCTATACTTTGTAATTGTATGGAATTAAGTCAACTCAATTTAAGTAGCTGTAATAAAGTTGGCTTCTACCATTCTCTATTCTATGACAATATGAACATATCAAATTTCTCAAACAATTACCGGCATTGCAGTAAAATGATTTATTATTGAAAATAAGAAACAATTAAGCTCATCCCTTAGGGTCCGTTTGGATAGCACTTATTGTTGCTGAAAGTTAATAAAAACTGATTGTTGCTGAAAACACTGTAGCAAAATAATTTTTAAATGTGTGAATAGTGTTGTGAGACTCACTTTTAATATTAAATATTGCGTGAACAGTGCACGCATAGTAACTTTTGTCCCCCAAAGTCAACAACTGCGCAGGAAAAAAAAAGAAAAAAAAAAGGAGAAAACGTGAACAACAAAACGCGCCGCAACTTTAAGCTGTATCCAAACCCAGGCTTAAAGATTTATCTCTTGTACTTGTATGATATGGGTATTTCTATTCAAACTTTAAAATAGATTATGGGTCTTACCTGAATGTTTTCCTTGTGGTGAGGACAAATAAAATGAGAGAGGTGCTTCATGACCTTCAAAGCAAAAAATCTTTCTTCTAGTCAAATACAAAACTCATAAGAGGAGTAAGAGAGAAAGAAAATACTCAATGAAAAACCATAGTGAATGAAGAAAAGATTTATGAGCTTCCAAAGATCCACACAGATTTCAGCCATAGGTGCAACATGCCAAGTTAAGAAATATAAATATTGATCTACGGGTGCAATTTTTTAATAGACAATAGCAATTTCATGGACAATAGAAATTTTTTAATACTTATTGAGAAAAAAGATAATCTGAGATTTTTCCTCCTTTTTTTTTATTTTTTATTTTTATTTTTATAAATAATGTAAATTTTTTCCTAGATTAATTGAATCAGATCACGAACGCAAACCCCAAAAACTAATATCATACTTTCTTTTTTGCTTAAAATAAACAAATAAGCAAATAATTTTTTTGATCCACCAACCAACTGCCCCTCCCCCTATTTTGAAATTCACGTCGAGAGAGAGAGAGAGAGAGAGAGAGAGAGAGAGAGTTTGCAAAATTCATGGCTTTATTTTCTAGTAAGATTTATTTGTTTAGAATCACAAATTTGATCAATGTTAAGATTTCAAAATTTGGGAGGATTGGACAATAACTTTCAAATTTTGAAGACCTTTTATCTTAAAACATGCATCAATTGTGATAGTTTATTTGTAAAACAGAGCATTGTGTTACTGTTTATGTCCACAAAACCAAATAATTGAAGTGTAATACTCAAGACTCAAATTATTATCAATAAACATAATGGTTTTAAAATATAAATATTTTTAAAAAGCTGCAAGCCACTATCATTGAACATAGCAATAACGTAGTTACTGCATAGATAAGCTAGCTTTCAATCACGCATCAAACATGCAATACACAAATAGTGAGAGCCCTGATCTGATCTGTTTGCTAGTTTCCACTAGCTAGTCAATGAAGGCTAGAGCGGTCCGAGGGAATCTAGTCAAGGAAATCCAACGCATGGCAGCTCAGCGGCAACACAATGGCTTTGTGACTGACCTTGAATCGCAATGGTGGCATGGAGGCGAGTCTATTGGGTTTGGGTGTGTCAGGGTTTAGGGAATGGCTATGTTTTTTGTTTTGGACTGTAATTGGCGATAGTAGTGTGAGAGGAGTAGCTTTTGAGAGAGGGGTAAGGTTGCCAGGGTTTTGAGGTAGGAAGAGAGGAGTTATAACATGAGTCTTTCTCTCTTCTTTTTTGAATCCTTATGTGAGTCTTTTTTGTATTTTAATTTTAATGTGAATCTCTCTAATATTTTAGTCAAAAGAGTTTTTAATTTTATTTATTGTGCTGACGTGGAAAATTGTGAGAGCTTCAAAGGTTTTGGTTTTATATATATATATATAGATTACTATACTCATAGATTTGGTCAAATGTATAAATTAATTGTAATTTTATTTGCAAGAATAGATTGTTAAGAGAATCATATTTGAGCTTATTTTAGTTGGACTTTAAAAAAGATTTAAGATCAGGTTAAATTTTTTATTTTAGGGGTAAAAAAAAGAAAAGAAAAAAAATTAAAAAACATATATATTTTGCTAGCTTAGGGGATTCATTTGAACCCCCTATAGACCCAAACTTAATGCCGATCCTGTGCTGTAAAGACCATTTGATCCATCATCCAGTCAAAATAGATAAGATTTGGAGTTTAAATCAATACTATGTTTGTATCCCTTAAGGATTGAAGAACTTTTCAAAAAGATTGAATCAAAGAATCATTCTTTTGTTAAAAATTTGAATGTAGAGAATTGTAATAATTCATCTATAAACAAAGAACTTTGACCCGTAGTTGACTTCTTCTTGTTGTGCCCACGCAAACTCCACAATTTTACACATCACCCATATGTTCTTTTAAAATTTTTAATGCATTATTTTTAAAAGCCTACTATTTGAATACCCCTTCGATAAGAATGGTTGGAAATTTATACGGGATGAGAAGATAAGAGGTGGTCGTGGTGCAGCTTACAATACACATACGGTAGAGAAAGTCTTTAGGGATTTTATTGTTAAACACATTGAATGAGGTGGACGTGGTGCAGTTTATATGAATATTCATTGAATGTTTATTTCTCTATTCATATTTCCAAGATTGAATGTGTTTGTTAGGGTTCTTATGTAGAATTGTAGATATGTATCAGGTATATGTGCTTGTGCTCTTTGTAATTAGGTTTTATTTTTCAATATGCAGAACTCTATCTCAATTTATTACATACTTGCATTTGTATATGTATCAGACTAGGGGCCCCCCTAGCCTTGAGAAAAAAAAAAAATATATATATATATATATATAAATAAATATAAAAGTATATTTTTACCATTTATATTTGGGCCCCTCCCCTACAATTTTACATTGATTTCATTATAATAGCATTCGCATCAATTTTAAAATAGAATAAGGCACTAATTTGTCCAATCAACCCCAAAATATACCCACATCAGTCTATGTATAATTATGCAAAAATATATTTGTACTACAGTAATTATGTAAATTTACACAATTATTGTAGTACAAATGTATTTTTGCAAATTTACACAATTACTATAGCACAATTGTATTTTTGTACAATGATACATAGATTGATATCGATGTATTTTGGGGTTGATTGGAAAAATTTACACAGTTAATTTAGCTATGCAAATGAATGTTTTACAAATTATTTAGATTGTGGTCAGTGATTTTTGGTTGAGGGAGAGAGAGATTATTTTGAGATAATAATAAAAAAAATTGATAAGGGAATAGTATTCCGTGAAATGTAGTATAAAATAAATAATCTGATATGAGGTATTTTGAAAAGTAAGTATATAAAATAAAAAAGTATGTTATTATACTAAAATAGACAGAAATTTTTACATGAGCTGATACAGATACTCTAATGTAGTAAGAAACAACGATGTTTTATGTTTTTATTTTTGTTAGTAGATGATTGCATCATAATGTATTTGTCTTAAAACTAAAATTGATTTTGTGTATTTTTCTTCGTTAATACTAAATAGATGCTTATTTGAAATTTCATAATTATTTTTTTACTTATGCTCTGGCCTCCCTTAACTCAAAATTCTAGGTCGGTCCCTGCTTCTAGGGCATATGCCAAACATACATGTCACCTACTTGATGACCACAAAAATAGTTTCTAGTTAAAATCTTTACTCTCAATATAGTTATACACAAACAAATTTTATGGTCACAAAAATTCATTTTGACTTGAGGTTAAAATATATATTTCTATGGTGTTATATGTTACGAAAAATATGCCAATAATTGTCACGGTTTACTCATAAATTCCAGATAGCAATGCTTATTACAAGTTTTATATTTAGTAACCAAATTATAGTCGTCACTTATCTTTTCCGGTATAAAATTTCATTGAAGGTTGAAGATTGATGATATTCATTTTATTTGATAATATCAAATATCTCTTATAGACCATCGCACAAAAAATAAAAATAAAAATAAAATAATTAAAATAATATTTTTTTTAAATCTCATATTCAACAACTTTTCCATACGTGCGACCCGTGGAAAGATTAAACTAGTTTTTGCTCATTTTTCACTTTTTACCGCCACTTCCCATTATAACCCTTTTTACAACTAAAAGCAATAGAAATTAAAGAGACCGACTGAGACAAAGAGATAGAAAGATAAAGAGATATTCTGAGACTGAGAGAGAAATAATATCCATGGACTTTCTTAGACTTCCCTGTAATTCCTGCACTTCGCCGTACCGGCAACTCTCTTCGCCGAAGACTTACAATCACCGCTTTAGTTCACTGAAATGTCGCCGCGAAAAAACAACGTCGGAGCTCCAAACGCAGACCGGTCGAGCCGGTAACAACAACAACTTCTCTCCCTCGATCCCGACCCATAAAGTCACTGTTCACGACAGACAACGCGGAGTGGTTCACGAGTTCTTCGTTCCCGAGGTACGAAAAAGCGCTAAGAATATAGAAACTGTTGAATTGTGTTACTTACAATCAATATGCTTCTGTTTGGTTGACGAGAATAATCCCAGTTTTTTTTTTTTTTTTTTTTTAATATTGAGAAAGCAGGACCAGTATATATTGCACACAGCTGAATCTCAAAATATCTCGCTTCCATTTGCTTGCAGGCACGGTATTGTTCTCTAAGCAATGAAATGATAATGTTAATGCTATAACTAAGCTTACATTATAGTAATATTAGTTGAGTTATGTGTGTTTTTGGAAGTTAAATTTTATGTAATACTGCAAGATAAGCACTTGGAATGTGGGCATTTGTAAACTGGGATCAACTCAAGTTAAGGTATAGGCAGAAACCCATGTTGTAGTATATCGAAATTCAAAACCATTCTGAAAATACAACTTAATAGTTATGCCATCCACACAATTAGTATATAGAAATTTCAAACTTCCCAACAGAAAAGATTCAACTTCTTAAAACAATGTTTTAAAAAACTTTCAAAACACCCTGACAATTCAGAATTCTTGTAGGATATTACGACGATAGGGCTGCTTATTTCGCTGGGTCCTCCCTTTTTTTTGGACAAGGCTTGTTGTCCTTCCCCTTTTTATACTCAATTTGAAACGTGTAGTTCATAAGTTTGGCTGTCCATTTTTGTTGAGCAAGGGTGCCAATTTTCTATTCTAAGAGGAATTTAAGACTCTGTTGATTAGTTTTAATAACGAAGGGCTTTCCTAGATGATAGGGCCTCCTCATAGGTGGACAAATGCAGGATCTTCTCCCTAAGAACTTGGTGGTGAAAGGCTATGGCCCCACCTTTCTTGCATTGAGACAACTCCCTATCATTGGCCTGATTCATCACATTCTAATATGAATGTCTTGGAGAAGTCAAGTGATGCAAGGACTGATAGATTACAAATAGCTTTCTTAAGTTCTTCAAATACTTCTTGAGCTGCATCATCCCATTGAAAAGGAATTTTTCTTCAGTAAGTTTGGCAATGGAGCAACAAGATGGACATACCCCTTGATGAACTTGTTGTAATAACCAGTGAGGCCTAGGAATCCTCTTACAGATTTCAAGGAAGTTGGTGAGTGCCAACTGAGTAGGGCTTATGTCTTCTTAGGATCAGTCTCGACTCTTTCATTAGAGATGATGTGGCCCAAGTTTTCTATCTCCTTGCATCCAAATTGACGGTTGGAATTCATGGCATATAATTGGTGTTGCTACTAGGTCTCCAACACGTTCTTGACGTGGATTATATGCTCTTCCAGTGTCTTCCTATACATACGGATGTCATTGAAGAGGACTAAACTTCCTTAAGAATGGATTAAAAACATCATATCATTCATGAGGCTCTAGAAGGTTGAAAGGCCATTGGTCAAACCAAAAGGCATGCCTAGGAATTCATAATTTCCCATGTGTCTGGAAAGTAGTCTTGGACACATCTTCTCCACTCATTTTGATTTGATGATATCCTGTCTTCAGGTCCAACTTTGAGAACATAACAGTTCCAGAAAACTCTTTAAGGAGTTCATCAACTATAGGGATTGGAAACTTGTCTTTGACAGTCTCTTTGTTGAGTGCCCTGTAGTCTATGCACATCCTTAAGGTGCAAACTGTCTTTGACTTGTCTTTCTTATGAATACATGGGTGCATATTATTTATACTAGGATCTTACAAACTAGCATCAAGTAAACTATAGACTTGTTCTTTAACCAACTGACAACTTTTATAAATCCTCATAACAAACTGACTACTCTTGGTTAGTCTTGAACTAGTTTCTTGATGATAGTCTCATGTCTGATCCTCCAAATGTGTATTGTGCTCTGTTGGGCTGGTCTTGATGGGTCTTGGACTGGGTTGCAGCTATGGGTTCATTACAACTTGTTGGTTTAGGGCTTGAATGCATTTGTAACAGATGAAAGGATTTGCCTAAAATGGCATGTACCAATATAGATTACCTGTGAGATTTAGTTGAGGTTTGAACTTTGAATTTCTATAACAGCATGAGATGCCTTAGAATCTTCAGAAACTCTGTTCATATTAAATTTGAGTGTTCTCAGCGTACACTAGTGATAAGTATCCCAGTCCATAACTCAAATTTTTGCTCCATATTCCATTTAATACTTTATAACAATAAAGCTATTGGCTATTCCAGCACTTACCCAAAAAAATTAATACTATTAACATAGGCCTTGTAACATAACTGGTTAAACTTGTCCTCTCTGAAAAGCTTTTTTATGTCACAGGTTGTTGTACTAGCTGTGCTGTACGGGTAAAATCTGGACAAATTAGACAGCCTGAAGCACTAGGAATATCTGCAGAATTGAGATCAAAGGTATTGTATTATTGCCATCATTTAAATGGATTACAACTCCTTGTTTACTTGGGGGTTTCCTATATTGACCATAAATGAGGGTTTCCCTGTCTTGTTTAGTTGTGGTTGGCAAATCAATTTCTTAACTCATACGTTATGATCTGGGGCTAGTGGTGAAAGATTGATCAATTTTACAGAAGAAGTTTATCTTGAAGGTTCAGTTTGGTGGCTAAGATGTTTAGGAAACTAAAAGAAATGAAAATTTTGTTTCATAAATATTTAATATGGAGGACTGGGTCAACTGGAAAATTCCACTAACCATTTAGTTTGGATTATTAAGTTTTTGCTCTGCCCCCCACCCCCAAAAAAAAAAATATATGGAAAAGAAAGAGAAAATTAAAGAATAGTTTTTCCCTTCTATCTTAATCATTCTTTCAGTGATAATAAGGAGGTCGAATGTCTGTCTGTTTCTCTCTCTAGGTGCTGAGTTATGTATTACTCAATGTTACATATGTAATTGGCATATTATGTTGGATCTGGTTCCTAACATCATTTAACTGATAGTGTGCTCTTTGCACTTTCTTTGGAAAAAGGTTTTGGCTTATTTCACCCTTCTAGATATTTTCCATCATTTATTTTGTTTTTTAACACTTGAGAAGTAAGATTGGATATAAAAAAATATTTTTTAGATTTAAAGCGACTATAAATCACAAAATCAATCCACATAAGTTAACCTAACAAGTAAAAACTTTGGCAAAGGATGCATGTAATTGCTTTTAATGATTTTTCTATACTGTTTTGATATATTGGAAAACCCATGTTTACTGGGATCAATACAACCAAGGTCATAACTCTTTTGATGCTATTTATAGTCCTATAGTGAGGTAACTTTCTTTTACTCTTTTGGAAGACCTTCTTCTCTGGCCAAATAATAACTGCGGAAACACTCATGCAGTTTACTGTCTATGTATGATGTTACCAATGTCAGTTTTATGTCCATATGTCTTTACCTTCTCTTCTCTTCTCTCCTCTCTCTCTCTCTCTCTCTCTCTCTTTAAACTATATTAAATTTCTCTGAAATGCAGGGGTATGCACTACTTTGTGTGGGCTTCCCATCATCTGACCTTGAAGTAGAAACACAAGACGAGGATGAGGTAGCAGAAATGGATTCGAAATTCAATTAGATAGAATACTGACAGCATGTTTGGATATCAAATAGAAATTGAAATTATTGCTTTGAGATTTAAATATTTTAAACAAGTCCACAGCGATTGTGATGATTTTATATTCTTAAATAATTTTATTGTGGAGGATAGTCTTGTGCACTGTCCTTTTTATGTGGGGAATTCTTACTATTTGTTATAGGAGATTGTGGTATTAAATTTTTCTTGAAATCTTTCTACCCTGGTAGTCAGATTATGTCCTCTTGGCAGCATTTTTGTGTCTAGAAGCATGATAGAGCCTTTTCCCTTTTGATGTAATATCTGTTTGGTCCCATTCTTGGACAGGAGGCATGTGAGGGAAAAAGAGGGAAGGGAGGGGACATACCATTTCATCTTGGCAACTTAAATGTGTCATTTGGGTTTTTATCTCAACAATTCTTCCCTCTCTTTTCCCTCTTAAGCAAAAGGAATGACATAAAAGTGTTTAGTATTTTAGAAGTTTTCTGCTTATTTATTGCTTGATTTAATATGGTCATGGAATTTTTAAATAATCGATATTTACAGGTGTATTGGCTTCAATTTGGAAGATATTTTGCCCGAGGACCAGTTGTAAGTTCCTAATCCCTCTAAAACTCAGGAAAAGTACAACAGTTGAATGAGCAAAAGTGAAGAGGGAAGTTTGTTATTAAAGAGAGAAAGGGAAAAAAAAAAAAAAAGTCAAAAGAAGGATTGGACAAAACTTCTACCAATATTTTTTTTCTTTGGGTAATGTTATTTCTGTGTTGTGTTCAATGTTGCAGGATAGGGATGACTATGCATTGGAGCTGGCCATGGGCGATGAATAAGCAAATGTCCAATATCAATATAGGAATGAGGATCCATGGAGAGAAACATGTAGATTGTATTTTGTTCCCCTCCCTTTTTCATATTGCTTTTCAATTTTTGCCCAAATTCCTTTATTTTTGGTCCTTTAATGTATGAAAATTACTGATTAAATATTCCACGCTATGTACGTTCAGCTAGTAGATTCCATAGTGCTGTTTTGAAGGTTTGAATTAAAAAGAACTTGCATCAATAGATTTCTAGGCTTCTAGATAACCTTTAAAGAAGATGACTCTTCTAAACTTGGGACAAAAACTAGACCAAAATGAACGAAAGAACCATTTTGAAATCGGTATCAAGATAGACCAAAATGAATAATCTAAAGTTTTAATGGATCTAAATGAAGACAATCCCCAACTTTAAGAATCAGAAATATAATTTAATATTTATTTTATTGTTTGTGTTAATACACTCCGGCTATGCTCAAATTCTAAACTCCAACAGTTCTTGTACATTACCATTGCATGTCAATTTAAAGGACAAGTTAAAGGCTAGACTAATTTGCCTGACCTCAAAAGAGTCTCTTGCAGGACCACAAGATGTACACAATTCAGACATTTTTTGGTGATGAGTTGTGATCGACAAAGACTTTCAATATATAGTACTCTAATGATATGATTGAATGCCTGTTTCCGGTAGAAATCAGGACATGTAGTTTTGAATTCCTAATTGAGAGGAAATTAAGAGTGATACCTTATTTTGAGGGCGAAGATGCATAAAACAAGAACTTTAAAAAAAAAAAAATTTCCCCAGGAAGTAACATGTTAAGTAGACACTTCATTTGTCTTAATCTTTACTAAAATGACTTTTGTTCAGTATGCTGATTGATTATTAACCACAAAATGGTGTAATTTTGTCTTATACGTACAGATCATTTTTGCATAATTGAAAATATCATCACTATCGTTGTGGAGGGACTACAGTGCAGACAAAGCAAGGTTATCTTGCTATCTCTGTCACCTTTTTGTAAAATCTAGCATTATTAACAATCTACATCAATCAAGATGAACCTGAGTTGTAGTACATGTTTCAACAGAAATTTGAGCTAGTGTTGATCTTTTGTTCCTGTAGTTTTCCTGAGAGCGGAATGTCACTTGACTGCTCTACCCAAAAATCTATGAACTAACGTTCACGCAGCTTTTGATTCCCTCATTTATAAGATATTCAAGGGTAGACTAATGACTAGCTGCGTTTCCTTTTTTGGATTTTTTAATAATCTATATCTATATCTATATCTATATCAATATATTACTAAAAACTGAAGTATAACGTTTAATGTTGCTACTCTCACGTTGCGCCACATCATTTAAAAAATATATATAATTTGTCCTACAATTTTAAAATGGTTTTTACAATTTTCAACCCTATAAATGCAACCCATTACTTATTTATTCACTTCCACTATCACCTTATAATAAATTTAGGCCCACTACTTATTTATTTACTTCCACTATCACCCTATAATAAATCTGTATAATTAATCCAGCTCACCACTTATTTATTTAGTTCCACTATCAAGCCCAACCCAAAGCCTTTTCAATTCAGTTTCAAGGAAAATAATAATAATAATAATAAATGTTGAAGCCTTCAGGGTTTTGTGTGAGCCTTTTCAGTTTAAAGGAAAAAAAAAAAAAAAACTTTGAAGCCTTTAGAGTTTTGTGTGACCAAATAGAAACGTGAGGAGACAGAGAGTTTGAAGATTGTAACATGGAAGGAAGCTTAAGAAAAAAAAAAGTTGAAGCCTTCAGGTATTGCGTGAGAAAACAGAGAGTTTGAAAGCTACCGACCTTCCTACTCTACCGTTTCGCAGTAACGGCTACCTATCTGATTTTCTTCTTTCCTGTCTTCCTTTCCACACGATGCATAAATACTGACAGAACTTGCCTGCTTCGGTTGAGGTATCTCTACATTTCAGTTCTTTTTTGCCCCATTATTTTGCTTTGTGGTTTCTGTTTCCCTTATTAGATTTTGTTATAATTCTATGTGATTCCAACTACTTAGTATGACTCTGATTTCTTAGCATAGTGTTGTGGTGTTTGCTTCCACTGTCTAATTCAATATCATGATTGTATAACATGGATTGGGTTTTAGAATCAAAGCAAATTGTTTTCCTGGTGTTTCAATTTTCTGCAGTAATTTTTCTGCATAATTGTGTTTTTCGTGGTCTTTGGTTTAGACTTGGTTTGATATTCATGGTTTTAATTTTAAGTCCTTGTGCAAGTGTTTTTATTTTGTGCCAAGAATGTGATTTTTAATCGAGATTCAAAGGCTGCTATGGTGCGGTTGATTGTTTACTGCATCTTTTTTAGGGTGTTGAATTTTTGATTGCTGGTTTTTTTAATTAGATCTCCACCTCTTTTAGGTCTGTTCATTTTGAGTTTTTTGATTGCTGGGTTTTTTAATTAGATCTCTACCTTTTTTGGGTCTGTTCATTTCAAGTTTTTTGATTGTTGGGTTTTTAATTCTATTTGCTTTTGTTGTTTTTCAACAATTGATATCAGAGCATACTTCAATATCATGATTGTATAACATGGATTGGGTTTTAGAATCAAATCAAATTGTTTTCCTGGTGTTTCAATTTTTGCATTAATTTTTTTGCATAATTGTGTTTATCCTGGTCTTTGGTTTAGACATGGTTTGATATTCATGGTTTCAATTTTAAGTCACTATGCAAATTGTTTTATTTTGTGCTAAGAATGTGTTTTTTAGTCGAGATTTATAAGGCCTAAATCTCTCTCCCCACCTAAGATGTATCAGTTTCAACTTCCTATTAAATATGTAATTAACTTGAAATACATTTGGAAAGTTGATGCATCCCATTAAAATACGTCTTTCAAGAAGAGCAAAACATTATAGTAAACATTTTATGCACCCTATTAATCTCGGTGGTTAATAGTAAACATTTTATGTAATTACTTGCAAGTTTCAACTAACCCTTAAATATGTAATTAACTTGAAAGACGTATTGTAAAATGTTTTGCTCTTATTTAGTTAATTAGTTAATTACATACTTCAAAAAATTAGTTCTTTAGTTCAAATTAGTTAAAAAATTAGTTCTTTACTTCAAATTAGTTAAAAAATTAGTTCTTCAGTTCAAATTAGTTAAAAAAAAAAGTAGAGCAAATTAGTTCTTTAGTTCAAACATTATATAAATTACGTCTTTAGTTCTTTTTTGAGGAATACGTCTTCCACATATTTTCAATACATCTTTCCATTTAATATCTGAAGTTGAAAGTATGTAATTAATTTATGAAAAAATATTTTTAATTAATTTTATAGATCTATTTCATGTGAGAATGATATATTTTTAATGACAAATTTTTAATGAAATTGGAAGGAAGACCTAAATTGCAGGCATTTTTTTATTTGTAGTATCTCGATAGGGGATATGTAACTTTTAAATTTGACAATTTTTAGACTACTATTGCATACTATTCAATCAGAGGCATTTGTAAAAATGTTCATGCCCAAGCCAGTGATAATTGAAAGATTACTCTTCACATTACTCTAATCAAATAAGCTGCATTTACTCAAGAACTTCTCCACTATTAGATTTGGTCACATGTATTTATGGTGTCTGTTTCCCTCACTGGGTTTCCATAGTACTTTTTCCATGTCTTTTTATTTTTATACTTTTCTTGGGAATTATATATGTGAGGACTAGATTTGAGCTCGTAACCCACGCTGTGAAGGGATTTAAGCTCAAAAAGCCCAGAACAATAAATTTACAAAGAATGGGTTGGAAAAACTAGGCTATAGTTTATTAAACATACGTTGGAATGGATTCAAGTAAGAGAATGAAAAGAAGTAGGATTATATTGACAAAAAATAGTCCTCGGCCAGATTTGAAGTGAATTGTTCTTGTTTACTATTCTTACCCCTCCATTTTGGTTGCCACGTTTCCCTTATATACTCCCTTTCTCTTTAATCTCCACCTTCCACATGTTTGCAAGATGGTCAGTATTGATACTTGTCCCACCAATCTCTCCCATAAGTCTTCATATAGTAGTCGTAAGGCTGAAATGCACTGTTCAGGTATCACCTTCACATTAATGCGGCTAGGGAGTTAGCTGCAGAGCATTTAATGAGGAGGTGATACCTGAATAGTGCATTTCAGCCTTACGACTACTATATGAAGACTTATGGGAGGGGTTGATGGGATAAGTATCAACATCGATCATTCTGCATACATGTGGAAGGTGGAGATAGAAAGAGAGTATATAAGGGAAAGATGGCAACCAGAATGGAGGGGGGAAAAAAAAAAAAAAAAAAAAAACTAGATCATTTAGGAATAAAACTTGTAACCCAATTTAAGAATAATAAACAACAACAGTTCACTTCCGATCTGGTTGAGGACTATTTTTCGTCAATATAATCCTATTTCTTTTCATTCTTTTACTTGAATCCATTTCAACATATGTTTAATAAACTATAGCCCAGTTTTTCCAACCCATTCTCTATAAATTTATTGTTCTAGGCTTTTTGGGCTTAAATCCCTTCACATCGTAGGTTATGAGCTCAAATCTGATCCTCACAATTGGCGCCACCTATGAAAAAGACTGGTGTTTCAGTAAATCTAACTTTCTACAATGGTAAGTTCAGGTTCACATTAGGCGGAATCTATGGGGTCTCAACGCCAAGATCACTTCCGTGATCTTGAGTGGCAACGAGACTAGGAAGGAAGTGTGCATACTACCCATGCTAGTAGAAACCAAGCTAAAGGTAAAAGCCATATCTCTCAGGAAGAAAATGCGAGGAATATGCAGAAGGAGATTGATCACCTAAGAAGAAGCTTGCGCCATGAACGATGAAGGTGAGCCTCATCAGATCCTAACTTCTCTTCTGATGGTGAGAAAGATACTAGCTACAGGCGCAGATTGAGAACTCCCCCTAGCGAGACTTTCTCATATGATGAGGACCATCATCATGAGCGTAGAGATAGAAAGTCATGCTCGAACGGCCTAAAAAACGATGCTATGAGTAGAGCGCTGAACCAGATTGCAAAGTCTCCTTTTTCACGCTGGATTGAAAGAGGGAGACTCCCTCAGCGATTTTCCCAACCCACGTTCACCATGTACAATAGAAGAACAGACCCTATAAAGCACGTTAGTCACTTTAATCAAAGGATGGCTATACATTCCAAAAATGAGCCTTTGATGTGCAAGGTGTTCTCGTCTAGTTTGGGGTCGGTGGCAATGAAGTGGTTTGATAGTTTAAGGGCAGGTTCCATTGATTCTTTCAAGAAGCCTATTCAAGCACTTGGATCCAGATTCATCACGTCTAAAAGGGCTCATCGGCCTTTGGCTTCTTTGTTGTCTTTGTCCATGAGAGAAGGAGAGACCCTGAAGACATATTCGAACAGATATTGGGAGATGTTCAATGAGATAGGTGGTGATTTCAATGACTTGGCCATTAGCACTTTTAAGCTCAGCCTACCTGCCGAGCATGGTTTAAGGAAGTCTCTGATTGGGAAACCTGTTTCAAATATACGTCAACTCATGGATCGGATTGGTAAGTACAAAAAGGTTGAGGAGGACCAGCAGCAAGATAAGGGTAAGGTTATCCCTTAAGGGAGAAGGGATTTCAAGTTGGACAGCTACAACAATAACAGGCCTCGGAAAGATTTTGCTGGGCAATCATCACCTTCAGCTTCTCAAGTTATAAACACTGTGTTTAAAGAGCCGGTGCATCAAGTTTTAGAGAAAATCAAGAATGAGCCATACTTCAAATGGCTGAATAAGATGAGTGGAGATCCCTTGAGATGCAATCAAAGCCTTCATTGTTAGTACCACCAGGAGTAAGGACATACGACCGATGACTGTCGGACGTTGTGAACTCATCTGGAGTAATTAGTAAGGAAAGGAAATTGCAGTATCTCCTATATCGCTCTAATGGTCAGGGTGATCAGCCAAGGTCTGGGACCTAGGGGAATGCTTCTTCAAGACCCCCAATAGGCACAATTAATGTCATATTTTCTACACCGGGGAGGATTGGTTCACAGCCCTCCAGGGTAATGTCTGTGGCTCGGATACAAGCCGAGGATACAAACTTTAGGCCGAAGAGGACCAGATTAGAAATTCGATCGGCGCTGAGCTTTTCGAATGAGGACAAGGTAGGGACCATTCAACTGTATGATGATGCTTTGGTGGTAACCCTCAGGATAGGTGGGTATGATGTAAGAGGGGTGATGGTAGACCATGGCAGTTATGTGGAAATCATATATCCTGATCTATATAAAGGGCTACACCTAAAACCTGAGAATTTGATTGCCTATGATTCCCCTTTGGTGAGTTTTGATGGGAAGGTAGTTATCCCAAAGGGTTAAATCAGGTTACCAGTGTAGGCAGGCTCTGAAATGGTAGAGGTGGACTTCATAGTGGTGGACACATACTCCCCCTACACTCTAGGGGCTGTTTCTTCAAACCTGCATCAAAAAGTGAAGTATCCATCAAGAGATCGGATTGACGAATTGGTAGGGGACCAATCCGTGGCTCGGTAGTGCCTTGTGTCAGCCATCTCACATTAGTCAGCAGTTGAGTCTTCGGCCTCGGTAAATGAAGGTTTATAGCAGTCAAAGTTTACGGTCCTATCTGACAAGGGGCTAACCGAGGATGCTAAATGTGAAAATCTAGAGAAATTTATCATAGGTGACGATCCAGAGAAGTTTTTTCAAGTTGAAATTCAGCTACCCTCTCAAGAAAAAGAAGAGTAGGTGGAATTTCTTAAAAGAATGTTGATGTGTTCGCTTGGGATGCCTATGAAGCTCTGGGGGTGGATCCAAACTTCATCTGCCACCATTTGAATGTCAATCCAGCTATTACACCTAAGAAGCAACCTCCTCAGCAATTGTTTAAGGAACATTCTGATACTGTTAAGGACGAGGTGATGAAATTTAAAGCTGGGGCTATTAAAGAGGTTTTTTACCCCAAGTGGCTGGCTAACACAGTGGTAATTAAAAAGAAGAATGAAAAATGGCGTGTATGTGTAGATTTCACGGACTTGAATAAAGCCTGCCCAAAGGACCCTTTCCTATGCCTCAGATTGACCAGCTAGTGGATGCAACAGTAGACCATTCTCGGATGAGCTTTCTGGATTCCTTCCAAGGGTATCATTAGATACCTTTAGCTTCGGATGACCAAGAAAAGACAACTTTCATCACTCCTACTGGAAATTACCATTATAAGGTGATGCCTTTTGGTTTAAAAACGCAGGTGCTACTTATCAAAGAATGATGACCAGGATGTTTAAACCTCAATTAGGAAAAAACATGGAAATCTACATCGATGATATGGTGCTTAAGAGCAAAGTAAAGTCCGACCACATTGTTGACCTCGAAAATGCTTTCAATACTTTGAGGAAGCATAAGCTATGACTTAATGCTTCCAAATGTTCATTTGGGGTTGGATTAAGGAAATTCTTATGCTACATGGTTACTCACTATGGAATTGAAGTCAACCATGACCAGATTAAGGCAATTAACAGCCTGTAACCACCTCGGAATCCCAAGGAAGTTCAAAGGCTTACAGGAATGACTGCCACCTTAAACCGATTCATCTCTCGGTCAGCTGATAGATGTAGACCTTTCTTTTAATTATTAAACAAGTGAAAGAGGTTTGAATGGACTGAGGAATGTGCCCTGGCTTTCCAGCAGTTGAAAGAATATCTGTTTTGGCCTCTCATTATGTCTAAACCTGAGGTAGATGAGGTGTTGTTTGCCTACATCGCGGTGGCCTCCCACACGGTGAGTCTGGTGCTAATACGTGTTGAGAATGGTGTACAGAGACCAGTTTACTACGTGAGTAAGTCACTGCATGAAGCTGAGGTTCGTTACTTACCATTAGAGAGGGCTATTTTGGTTGTAGTGCATGCTACACGTAAACTTCCCCATTATTTTCAGTCACACATAGTTGTTGTCCTAACTCAGCTCCCGCTTAAATCTCTGCTACGAAGTGCTGATTATAAAGGAAGAATTGCTAAGTAGGGTACGATTTCAGGGGCTTTTGACATCAAGTACATGCCAAGCACCTCTGTTAAAGGCCAGGTTCTTGCCGACCTAGTTGTTGAGTTTGTTGAATCCTTAGAAGAAGAAAAGATAGAAGAACAAAACATGGATGAAAAATCAGTTAGAATGATCTTTGTATAGAAACTTGCACCCTGGAAAGTCTATGTTGATAGGGCAACAAACCATAGAGGATCTAGTGTAGGGCTAGTCTTGATATCCTCAGAGAGCATTACGATTGAAAAATCCTTAAGATTGGGCTTTTCGGTTACAAACAATGAAGCTAAATATAAAGCTTTGCTAGAAGGGATGATTATGATACAAAAAAATGCGTGGAAAATCAGTGGAATTGATTTCTTATTCAAGATTGGTTGTTAGTCAAGTCCAAGGGGAGTGGGAAGCTAGAGATCCTAGAATGCAAGAGTACTTAAACCAGGTTAGACATTTACAATCTAAATTTGAATCTTTTAATTTATCACAAGTCCCTAGAAGTAAAAATACACATGCGGACTCTCTTGCTACGTTGGCAACCTCTTCTGCACAAAGTCTACCTTAGGTAATTCTTGTAAAAGACTTATGTAGACCTACCGAGGTAGGAAAAATCATAGCTTGTGTTCATCAAATAAGGGCGGCCCCTAGCTGGATGGACCCTATTATACTATTCCTTAAGGAAGACATCTTGCTTGAAGATAGGTCCAAAGCGGACAAAGTACGAAGAAAAGCTCCTCGGTTCTGGCTGTCCGAGGATCAGAGGTTGTATAAGAGGTCTTTTTCTGGTTTGTATCTGCTGTGTGTACACCCAAAAGGAGTTGAGATAATTCTGAAAGAATTACATGAGGGAATTTGCGGAAGCCATGTAGAAGGAAGGTCTTTATCACATAGGGCTATTACGCAAGGCTACTGGTAGCCAAGGATGCAGAAAGAAGCAGAAGACTATGTAAAGAAGTGTGACCAATGTCAAAGGTTTGCCCCAAATATTCACCAACTTGGTGGAGTCCTCAATCCTCTTTCCAGTCCTTGGCCTTTTGCTCAGTGGGGCTTGGATATTGTTGGCCCTTTCCTTAACGCAGTAGGGAATAAGAGATATTTATTAATTGGCACAGACTACTTTACCAAATGGGTCAAAGTTGAACCACTGGCCAATATTAGGGACATGGATGCCAAACAATTTATTTGGAAAACATCGTAACTAGGTTTGGAGTCCCTCACACCCTTATCTCGGAAAATGGTTTGCAATTTGATAGCAAGGCCTTTAGGAGATATTGCAGCGACCTAGGTATAACAAATAGATATTCCACCCCAACATATCCACAGGGGAATGGGCAAGTTGAAGCTGTCAATAAAATCATAGTAAGTGGACTCAAAAAGAAGCTGGATGATGCAAAAGGGAAATGGGTTGAAGAACTGTTACACGTCTTATGGACTTACCAGACCACGCCTTGAAGATCCACAAGAGAGACGCCTTTTTAAATGACGTATGGGGCTGAGGCTGTTATTCCTCTGGAAAACGGAATTCCCACCATAAGAACAAGTTCATTCACTCCAAGCAGCAACGATAAGTTATTGGAGAAGATTTTAGATTAATCGAAGAATGAAGAGAAAATGCCATGGTCTAGTTGGCATATTATCAACACAAACTCAAGCAAGGGTACGATACTAACGTAAAGCTAAGGCCGCTAACAGTGGGAGATTTGGTTTTAAGAAAGGTTATAGGAGCTGCCAAGAACCTAGCATGGGGGAAAAAAGAGAGAAAAAAAAAAACACTAGATCATTTAGGAATAAAACTTGTAACCCAATTTGAGAATAATAAACAAGAACAATTCACTTCGGATCTGGCCGAGGACTATTTTTCGTCAATATAATCTTATTTCTTTTCATTCTCTTACTTGAATCCATTCCAACGTATGTTTAATAAACTATAGCCTAGTTTTTCCAACCCATTCTCTATAAATTTATTGTTCTGGGCTTTTTGGGCTTAAATCCCTTCACATCATGGGTTACGAGCTCAAATCTGGTCCTCACAATATACAATTGAAAAGTTGTTTGACAACATTTCAAATGATCAAACGGCAATGAAACTTGATCATAGCACAATAATAAGTTGTCAACAATTACAAACTTACCATTATTTGCAAAATCAAACATTGTGTTTTAATCCACAAACTGTGTTTTAGGAACCACCGCAAAAGGATGAAATCAAGAAAAGTCCAGAACAGACTTCTGGCAACAAAACATTTGAAGTCATTGATACAAAACCATCCCGACACACATATAATGATCCAAGTGATCCACCCACAAATAATGTTGATACCACAATAGTAAGCTTTCTACTGCTATATTTATTTGCAAATTCATTAAAAAATATAGGGGTAATTACAATTTGCCCACCTATGGTTTGGCCCGATTTCTATGTGCCTACCTGCGGTTCAAAGTTTGACACTTTGCCCACCTGTGCTTGTCACCGTTACCCAGCCGTAACCCACCTCTTCACTCTCCGTTACTCTAACAAAAAAATAAGCAAAAAACTCACTCCCACTCAGATCAAACACTCTCAAAACTCACTCTCACTCCCAAAACTCTATTCGGCTTGCTCACCAAAACTCTCAAAACTTACTCACTCCTACAACAAGCATCATTTGAAACTCTAAATTTCAGATCCAAGACAAGGAAGCAAGTTGCTAACAGTTGCTCCTTCTCTGTTCAGCAATGGGCTTCGATTCGCAAACTTTCCAATGGAACTGGGTTTTGATTGTGGGTGGGTTTTGATCGTGCATGCGCTTGGGTGCCACCGTGGGTTATTGAACTTGGGTTTTGAGCTTGCATGGTCCTCTGTTCAGCATCAGCAGGTAGATCAAAACCCTCTTTAGTTTTTAATTTTTAATTTTTGAAACCTAGGGTTTGAAATTGGGTTTTTTAATGCTTTTTCGGGTTTTTTATTCTTTCTTTGAATTTGAGTTTCTTAAACTATTCTTGATTCCATGTTTCTTCGAATTGGGTTTTTTTCTCCTTACTTTTGTTTCATGAAAGATTATAATAGTAGTTGTGTAACTAGTTGCTAATTTAATCATAATATGAAGTTGTTGAGTTGTTGTTTATATACAGCCAATATGAAGTTGTTGAGTTGTTGTTTATATAAAGCCACTTTCTTTGATTATATTTTTATAACTTGTTTGATTTTTGTTGTTTATATACAACCTCTGTATGTGTGTGGAGAACAATGCAAATGTGAGGGACCACGGACCACAATGCAAATGTGAGGGACTCATTTAATCTATGTATGGTTTTGTTAAGTTAATTTATCGATACATCTCTCTCATGCTAATTGCTTTCCTTCACATGTCAACTACTTTCAAATTTTCTAATACACTTTCTTGGCTGCCAGCCATATATCTAATGCTTATTGCATATGCATGTACAGCCATATATCTAATATATCTAATGCTTGTAACAGATTCGTTAGTCTATAAGCTTGTAACAAATTTTTGCTATGTCTTCATCAACTAGCAATGGCTCTACAACTAATAGTTTCTACCGTGCTGAAGATGGTCATTTATGTACCATTGAGCATTGTGCCCTACGAACAAGTCGAAAAGCTGGTAACTATGGAAGAAGATTCCTCGGTTGTAGTCAATTTAATGTAAGAAACAATTACATTGTTGTATTTGAATTGAATTGAATTATTAATTGTGATTTTTTGTGAACTGTGGAATTAATTATTATAATTGTAATGATTAGGTTGGTCCCAAATGTGGCTTCTTTCAGTGGGTGGATAACGAAACTTGTAAGAGTGACCGTGAAAGGATAAGTATGCTTGAGAATGAACTGCAGCTTGCAAATCAGAGAGAAATGACAACTAGGCAAATGGAAGAAAGATCTAACCGAAGGGAAAGAGAAACTCATGAGCTTTATGTAGAAGCTAGGGAGAAACTTAAGAGGGTTAAAGAGAGTGAGAGATTGTACAAGGTTGCACTAGTTTTGTCATGGTTATTTTTCCTTTTTGTAATGTTGTTGTTGTGTTTTGCCTCAATGAACAACAATGTTAGGGTGAGGAACCTTAATCTACCATGATTAGGTAATTGAATTGTTATTGTATCTATCCCTTAAAATGGGGATGTTGGAATGTGATTGGGATGTTAAAATGTTATTGTATCTATCACCTGAAATGGAAAGTGTTGTTTTTGTGCAAATATTATTTAGTATAATTTTTTTGTTTACTTCATTTTGTGATTGATATATATTGGCATAAAGTGTTATGTGGAAATGTTAATAATGGGAATGGAACTTGGAACTTGCCAATGATTAATAACCTACCATAAAGCATTCTCATTTGGTTTGTCAATTCACATTTTACTTTGTGTTGGAAAGATTGTGCAATAATATAAAAGGAGTTGAGAATCCCTTTGTTTTGGCCTATATAAATAACTCTGCTGTGTCATATACCTCTGTCATAAAAATTGTGTACATAATTTTGCTATGTCATATAAAGATTGTGCACATAAAAATCACTCCTGTTAAGCTCAAAGACAAAGCTCAAAGACTGTGCACATAATTGTGCACATAAATATTGTGCATATAATTTTGCATATAAAGATTGTGGACATAATTTTGCTGTAAATCCATCAAAAGCAAGACACCTGTGTAAATCCATCAAAAGCAAGACACCTGTGTAAATCCATAAAGACATAATTTCCTTTATTATGTCAATGCACACCTGTGTAAATTCATCAAAAGCAAAACACAGTCCTGTGTAAATCCACCAACAACAAAGATAAGCACAACACAACAAAATACTTTATCCAACCAATGCATATTAACTACTTTTAATAAAGTGAACAGTCATTGTGACTTTATGTCACATGCATTCAAAATTGCCAATATTGTTTTTGGCACAACTTGTGACTTTACCCATCTTCCAACCAAAACTCAACCACTAGTCCATTATTGTATTAGACATACACATTTCACCAAAATTGCCAATATTGTTTTTGACTTTACACATCAGACATACATTAAGTGTGGGGACTACATCAAAACAAGTGGGAACTACAACAAAACAAGTGATCTGCCACTTTAACATCTTCCATCATTTAATGCTTTTAGTGCCATTACCAGTTGCCTTCTTGCTCTTTCCACCAACTGGTTGAAACTTTGTCGGCCTTTATACACCACATGTTTTGCCTTTAAACCCCCTAGCAGCACCACCACCACTTTCTTGACTTGGTACACCACTAGTGCTCACAGATGCACTTGGCTGCATAACCAAAATCCAGCAATTAGTAAGATGGTCCAACAATAGCAAGAGGAAAAAAAATAAACAAAATAGAAGAAAGCAAAGATGCCTGAGATGGTAAAGAATCCCATGTCTCTCTAGGGGTATGGAAGCTCGGCTATGAGGATGAAGAGAACCACTTGGCTCTAGATCTAGTTGTTGGAGGTTGAGTTGCTGCCTCAGATCTATTGTTTGGTGCAGGTTGAGATGCAGTTTGACCAAAAGTTGTATATGCAGGCTGAGAGCTAGTACTTGGTGGTTGAGATACAGTTTGCTTTGTTTTTGTAGATTTACTGCTTTGTGCCTACAAAGAGGGTTGTAAAAGTTAAATATACATGAAATACACATAGGAGGAAATGAATATATTTCAAAGCATGGAAATACTTACAGCATGTGATTTAACAAGTCTATCTCTTCTCTGCCATGGAGTTTCACCAGTGATGCCTGCCTTGCACCCTCTTGCATTATGTCCTTCTTTCTTGCACTTCCCACACTTGATTGTCTTGTTCAGCCTAGAAACTCTATAAGGGTTCCTTGGCTCTTCAGATCTCTTTTTCTTTGCTTTGGTGGTCTGCCAGATGGTTTATACACATGAGGAGCAACAGGAGCAGGTAGGTTAGTCTCAACCCACTCAGATTGGCCAGGCATTGGCTGTATTATCTCTTTGTAAATTTCAGCAAATGTCTCTTTCAAGTAACAATGATGCACATAGTCCTCCACTCTCTCCAGATTCTTAACAATAGCAGAGATCCCATGTTTGCAAGGAAGTCCTGTCAAATCCCAAATCCTACAGCTGCATGCTTTCTTGGCCAAATCAACCGCATGTCTCTCATGACCATTATCAACCTCATACATGAAGCTGCCAGCTGGAGTAGCACTGAAAGGTATGGATTCATGTTTTAACTTCTCTAATTTGTCTTGAATATTAGGACAAACCTTTCCAGTGTATTTTGTTATACCTTTCATCTTTTTGTATTGTTTGGTCATGAGCCTAACTCTAATCCACTCCAACATTGCTAAAATTAGCTTATCCCTAGCTTCTAAGATCATGGCATTAAAAGACTCACTCAAGTTATTAGCTAAACAGTCACACAAAGCTCTACTACTAAAGTGAGACTTAGACCATTGTGCAAGATTGATGTCAGCAAGATACTCCCATGCCTTGACATCCAAATCCTTCATTTCCTGCATTCTTCTCTCAAACTCCCTAATTGTTGTGGCTCCAGCACATCTCCACAGTGCATCCTTCAACTCCAAGCTCTTATGATCTATTTTGAAATTATTATAGATATGCTTCACACAATACCTATGCTCATAAGTTGGGAATAGCATCTCAATTGCAGGTATAAGGCCCTAATTCATATACAAAACAAATCAAGTAAATATGTTGGTTAAACATGTTGAACTAAACTGAAGCATGTATTATTGAACTTTAAATATGTGGGTTAAATATGTTAGTACAATTGTAGGTCATACCTTCTGCCTATCA